>CM016567.1:21944598-22012715 GCA_003412495.2 Echium plantagineum | reverse complement strand
AAAATGTCATAAAACTAACCGGTCAGCTTGTTGGTACTCTGCTGTAGGATCATCCAGTGAATTTCTCGAGGGATTAGATGATGAAGTCGAAGACTTAGCGAGGTTTTCATAATGGCATGCCTAAGAAGTGTATATAGTCTTGGATTTTTTCTTGTAGGCTGCAGTTTTCTCAGGGGAAGTTGTGATCGTCGGGTGTATAAAGTTCGTTTTTGCTTTTCTTCCTCTAAGTAATCTTGACGCGCTATCATAGGCCATTGCGGCGTCTTCTGCTCTGTCATAGGTTCCTAACCAAGCCTCATCTTCTGTGAGGAGTCCTTGATTTCAGCTACCCATCTGCCTGAAGGTCTTTGCCTTATTCCTAAATATTTCTTGCCTTATTACCTTTCCCACTGGTTTTTCGCTACAAGTACTAATGTTTTCTGTGGACATCATGGTTGGTACAGAAGTTACTAAGGTTGCTTAGACCTAGTATCTGGAGACAGGATTTCTTACTAGAAAGTGTTGCAAATCAAAGTCTGTAGGAAGCAACCAACATTTATTGCAAAACTTTTGAATTAAGATATTTGAATTAAGGATAATGGACCACATGTATTGTAAACTCAATATAATTTGCCTTTAATATTCATACAGCATCAACATGCTAGATACCTCTGGAAAGGATCCGCGGGGAAAGTGGAAACACCTCGTTACAAGGTTGTATACTATCCGACCCCCCCCCCGCTTAGAATCTATTCAAATATGACGCATGTTAACGTATCAAGGTACAGCTAGGGAGCAATCAAATTAGCAAAATCCCTCATTATTATGTTATTTATGTCAATGATCATTCAGAGCTACACTAGATGATGAATTGATAAGTGAATAAAGTTAATCCAATAGTTGGAGATTGGAGCATAAGGTGATGAAGTATCAGTTGTTTGTAGTGGAAATAATTGATTTATTTTAGCCAAATTCATTAATTATAATTAAGGGCATACATCCAATAGCATACAGACAAAACTAACACCTCAAAAGACCATAAGACCAAATTACTTACATTAGCAAGTTTCTGAAATCTAATAATTCTACTAATTATGCTCTAATAATTTTGTCTCATAATGATTGTCTTAACATAATTCAGAAAATGCCCTTTTGATTCTCTGCATTAAGACATTTTATTTGCTTTAGTTACATATCAGGACGAAATATCAGAACAAGCAGCAACTTTATTGTTGGATTATGTCATGCATTGCTCAGAACAGGCTTATAATAATATCATTATATGACTGGTTTGATATGAACTTAAGTGGATGTTTATAAAAACAATTGGATGGAGATTTTTTTTTTTCAATTGTTAGCATTGCCAAGAAAAAGAGTTTGGTGGATTCAATTATTATGTTAGCATGTCAAATTCCACAATTGATCATTTTATAATGTAATTCTGCTGCACCTTTGATGGTGTAGAGATAGATAGGATTGTAAAAGAGCTGAAAGCTCGATTCAATTCGAAAAGTTTGGTTCGATGTAGTTCGAGCCAAAACGAACAGAACACGGATAATGCAAGAGATGGTAGGGAGCAAGGTTGTAGTGAGCAAGAACAAGAGACGAGATATTCCCAAGCTTACAATACATTTTGGCATATCTTAAAGAAATTAGGACTCCCTCGGTTTGTTCTTATTATTGTTTTTAGTCATTTATGTTGGATGTTTAGTTAAGTGGTGAATTCAAATTTTAATTTAAAATGAATGTGTAAAAAATCCCATATAGGAGGGCCTTGTGTTCTGCATCCACATTATAAGAACGGCTAACGATAAAAATGCTCAATTTCTTTTATAGTCTTACCAAATGTTAAAAAATTTCGAAAAATCCAGAGTTACAAAAAACAACACCAAAAAAAACGTGTGAGTGACCAAAGTTATACATAATAACCCAACATGAGTGATCGAAAGTATACAAAGTCGTACTAAGGATGATCGACTAGTGTTTTTTAAACAAACGTGAATGATCAATGAAGCCATTTACCCTTGTAGAAATAAAACCAAATTTCAAAAATCGAAACATCCTACAATGGTTTTACTATCAGATTAATATAGAAAATATGTTAGATCTTACGTTTTTAACTAAATTTGATTGCATGTTTCAATAGTTGTAGAGTGTTGAATATCTATTGTAGACAGCAAACCCCTAATTTTGACTAAAGAAAGAGGTTGATATGCTCAAATGAATTGTAACGGTTTGACGGTGAAAAATTAGAAGGCGATTTTTGGAAAGGTAATCACAAGACTGTATTTAAAGAATCGTATTTAGCACTTATGAATCGAAAATATTGGTTATCCAATTTTTCTGCTTCAATTTCGATTCTCCACCCCAGAAACCGAGCCGATCGAAGCCCTATATGGAGCAATATTTTGGACATAAGTAGAAACGGGCAAACACTATGCACACACTGGAATAGTAAATCACTATTCCTAAATAGTGATTTTTAGGAATTTTAATGACTATTTTATCCCTCCCATTTAACTTCCTTAATTACCACCTCCCAAATAGAGGGGCAAATAGTCATTTAGTGAATATAATTCACTATTCTGGTGCGTGTCTATAACAGATCAGGGTAGGAACTCGAAAAAGAGCAATCCAAGCGATGATCAAGTTGGGTTTTGAACTACCGACTCTTTCTTGCTCTTGGCTCCAGCTACCCCCCCCCCCCCCCCCCCCCCCCCCCCCCCCCCCCCCCCCCCGCCCACCAAAACACCTCTATCAGTTTAGGGATCAGCCATCCATGGCGTCCCTCAACATATAGCGCAATCATTTGAAACACACCTTTAAAAATTTCTTCATCAACTTTTACTACTCAACCTTGTAAATTCATGGCTGCTTCTCTTCTCTCAATACCAACTCTTTCCACTTCATCTTTCTTGGCAAACAAATGTGAGTTTTCCCATCAATTTTATTCTCCATATTTCTAAAATATTTGTGGGTTCTTGTTCAATTTCAATAAAGTTTCCATCTTTATGCACTTTAGAAAAATTCCAATTTGAATCAAGTTTCGATCTTTTTTGCAGTTTGGATAAGAGGGTCACTAGACAACCAACGCAATGTGTAGTGAAATTTAGAAGTCCTAGATGCACTATGGATGCATCATATGGAGGTTAGTTGTTGTGTCTTTTGCTTTTGATGAATTAATGTAAGAATAAATTAGTATTGCACATGCCCGAAAAAGATTGTCGATTGTGATGGTTAGATTGGTAAGTTGAAACTCAAAATATTCTTTGTATATGTTGTGTGATACATTAACATTCCATGCCCCAATGCCTTCGAAGAGGCTCTTGCCTAAGTGGGGGTAAGGGGGTGGATAGTACTCAGCCATATCCCAATGATTACAATGAGGTTGTTTGCGGATTGACCCAAGAGTGAAGGCTGTATTGAAGTTACGTGAGTCAATAAGGGTGCAAAGTTTGTTAGTTTTGGCCATTGAAAATCAGACAACCATCTTTTGGAATTGGAAGTAGTACATTTTATGAAATTCGGTGTTCTTTTTTAATTTATGTGATGATGCTAAAGCTCTTATTTGCATAACTATGTGTATACTTTGATGTATGTCAAGTCAAGTAAGTATGTAAGATGTGTCGGAATACGGTTGATGGTTGATGTGCAGATAAGGTGAGTAGATTACTGAAAGGTGTACCATGACAATGTGAGCTACTTGTGCTAGATGTTTTTGTAGATGAAGTGGCGATATAATCACCCAAGTATGTTGATAGGAAATATAACGGAGAACTAAAACAACGATGATCATAACTTTGAGTTGGTACTAACTAGTGGTAACCACCGTGCCACCTTGATGCCTTTAAAGAAGAAGGTAGTGGTAGGTTGACAGTTACCTGTCTATGGATTCTGGATGCAGGTTGACATATTGGATTCATTTATATTATTTCTTAAAGCTTGTCTGCATTAGAGTATGCTTTTTGTAGATGAGGTGGCGATAGAATCACCCAATTGTGTTGTTGAATTTAGGAAATATAATGGAGAACTAAAACAGGGATGATTGTAACTTTGAGTTGGTACTAAACTAGTGTTAACCACCGTGTCACCTTGAAGAGGAAGGCAGTGGTAGGTTGAAAGTTACCTGTCCAAGGATTCTGGATGCTGGTTTACATATTGGATTCATTTATATTATTTCTTAAATGCCTGCCTGCTTTAGAGTATGCTTTCGTAGTAATATCCCTCATTGTCCCGATGATTAAAATTTTAAGACTGGAAAGTTGAATATGATGTATCTACAAAGTTGTACCTCTTACCAATATTTTGCTTGAGTTCCACAGACTTGGAAGTTTCAGATGCATCAAGAAACTTTATAAAAATTGATACTAAAATCTGTTACAGGTAACATTTCGAAGTTCCCAAGGATTAATGTGTGGGATCCTTATAAACGCTTGGGTATAACACCTGATGCTTCTGAGGATGAAGTTTGGAGTTCTCGAAACTTCTTACTGAACCAATACGCTGGGCATGAAAGAAGTTCTGAAGCAATCGAAGCAGCTTTTGAGAAAATACTGATGGGCAGCTTCATCAATAGGAAGAAGACCAAGATTAACTTGAAAAGCAGGCTGAAGAAGAAAGTTGAGGAATCTCCTCCATGGGTTAAGCAATTACTCAGTTTTATAGAGATTCCTCCTACTGTTATCATTATGAGAAGATTTTTTTTGTTCGCATTCATGGCGTGCTGGAGTGTGATGAATTCTGCTGAGGCTGGACCTGCTTTCCAGGTTTGCCTTTGAGACTTGATAACCGACTAGTTGTGCAGTTGTCTAGTTTTTGTGCAGACCCTGTTTTTATGTCCTCATCATTTCTTCTCTTTTTGCAGGTTGCATTATCCTTGGCAGCTTGCATATATTTCCTAAATGACAAGACCAAAAGCATAGCTAGAGCTTCAATTATCGGGTGAGCTTATTGAATTCTTTTCTAAGATTCTCACTCTATTAGTATATTTTCCCGGCATTCACCTGTTTGTTAAGGATTGTTGCTCAACCTTATGTCCCTTAAACTGCAGTTTTGGATCGCTTGTGGTTGGCTGGATTTGTGGTTCCTTTTTAGTACCCTTGATTCCGGTAACTTTGTTACAACCGACATGGACACTGGAACTCCTAACATCACTGGTAGCATATATGTTTTTGTTCCTTAGTTGTACTTTTCTTAAATGAGAAACCAGTACCACATGGTTGCTCATTTTGAAACAAGTGTAGTAAAGTGTTTTTGTTGCTCAAACTATGATATGAAGTTTTCAGTGGTACTCTTCAAATTCTGCCACTACTAGCCCAGATATTGATGAATCTTCAAATATAGTAATAAACAATGAATAATCTCGAAAGTTGTGCCAATGTGTGTTTTTCGATCCATGCCCTGGTGAGAATTGAACCATCGACATCTAAGTTTCCACAAACCTTCGCTCGTCTAGGCCATTCAATGTTATCAACTTGTGATAATTGGATAATTTCAAGACTTGCAAGAGTCGTGGTAGCTCGAAATCCATAACAAAATCCATAACAAACGAAAAGTGCAAGTAATTGTATAGGTTAGGATTGCAAGGGTCAACACCCTGAGTTGTAATACACACTCAAATAGTGTTTTTTAGGATTGGAATGACTTGCCCCTAATTGTAAATGTAATGTTAGACAGTTTGAGAAATTTTTGTCAGGCTAAAAATACGAACTTCTACTAAAAATAGTATTTCGGTGTGCGTGGTGTTTCCCCCCCTCAACACCAAACAATGCCACCAGATAGTATCACATAGACTCAACCGTACGACAGACAGTGCCGCCTACACGCTAATTTGCTTCCAAGGTTGAGCAATAATTCCATTCCCAGACATCAAGCACCTATTATCTTAATTCTTGATGTCGATGGTACATTGCAGAACCAGGGTCTTTTTCTTAATAGAACATGCAATAGAATTCGTCGTAAGACTTACATTGCCATAATGAGTATCTTTCAAAATATTAGAAGAGTTCGAAAAACTTAAATTATTATATCAACTAACTCATAACAAGTTGTAAGATTATCAAAACAACCTATAACCGATGGATGTTAAAAAGCATTGTCATTGGCGATTATTCTATTGATCTACAAGTTTCATCCAGTCTAACTGGGATTCTTAGTAGAGCTGATAGTGGATCGGATAACTGGTACGGTTCGAACACTACTCCGGTTTAAACCTTACTCGATAACATCACTACTACTTACCATCGCATTGCCGCTTCAACAACTTGGTCATTACACTACTCCCGTTTGAACCTTACTCGATAACATCACTACTACTTACTATAGCATTGCCACTTCAGCAACTTAGTCATTCGATAAGAACAACTATCTAACACAAACAATAAATAACTAAAACAATATTATAACACAGCCACCTGTACCTCTTTCACAAATCACAGCTGAAGTTGGAAAACTGCAACTTAACCTAGACCGTCGTTTCTGATACACGTACAAATGTGCAAGACAACAAGCAACTCTCTCGCGGACACTAAGCGTGGAGAAAGGATAGGGATTGGTTCAAGAGCAACACGGAAGCTCTCAGCCTCTCGCACCACTTTATTCTGTAGGACAACACGAAAACAATGAATATTATAGGAATAAATGCCGTGGAGGGTCAAGACGAGCCGTTTATCGACCCAACCATCTAAAACTAGCTAGCGAATGAATCAGTCCTGATAGACCAGCACGAGAAACAACTCATTAGATGAAAATACAATCCAAACACTTAGGTATCGGCGAGTGCAATAAGTTGATCGACGACTCCAGGATCAGCCAGTGTGCTTGTGTCACCTAGCTCATCCAACTGCCTGGATGCTATTTTCCTCAGAATTCTTCTCATTATTTTTCCACTTCTAGTCTTCGGAAGACCAGGTGCCCAATGGATTTTATCAGGAGCTGCGAACGCTCCAATCTGCATTAAACATAAACAATTATGCATAGATCGGAATAGAAATTAAAATCGATTTGCATTGGACTTCTTTATATATTTCCAGCAACAGTGAAATTGTCAATACTAGTTCTGTTTAACATACTTGAGTTCTCACTGATGTTACAAGACTTTTACGAAGATCTTCACTATATGGAACACCTTCAACTAGTGTTACAAATGCGTATATACCCTGTCCTTTAACCTGAAAGCAATTGTAAACGGAAAATCAGATAATTCTTCCACTCTTGGATGATGGGAAAGCAAAAGAGTCAAGAGCATAAATGCATTACCTCATGTTCAATACCAACCACAGCAGCTTCTGCACACTGTGAATGTGAAACTAGAGCAGATTCAACTTCTGCCGTGCCAATACGGTGTCCACTGCAATCCAAAGCGGGCAAATAAAAGATGAGATGAAGAGTCATGTGACGAGGCCAAAACAATTGAAAGAACACGACATAATCAAGGGTGCCCTGTGAATCTGAAGTCATTACTTTACACTCTTCGAATACATAATTGAACAAAGGATTTCCTGAATATTATTCTAAAATGGTTGAGGAATAAGTAAAGGAATCATGGTTCGATTTGTAACAATATGACATGTTGATGAACAACATGAACAACGGAGGGCAGAAAAGGATGAAGTTAGAAAATATGGAGACATTACCTAACATTGATTACATCATCTACTCTTCCTGTTAACCAATAGTAACCATCTTTGTCTCTGCACCACAAAACGAAAATTCAGGATTAGTATCTCTTCCCTTCCCCAATTTCCAAATATAGAGTAAATCTTGAAAAGATAGATGGATACCTGCGACATCCATCACCACTAAAGTAATATCCAGGGAAAGCACTGAAATATGTTGTTTCATATCTTTCATGATCTCCATACAGTGTTCGAAATGCCCCAGGCCACGAACTTCTAATACACAAATATCCACTGCATTCACCTTCAATCTCTGAACCTTTCTCATCAACTATGACAGGCTGCAGTCAATATTTAAAATGTCGAACTTTATACTAAAATTATGTAACCATTAATAAGTAGACACAGGAAAAAAGCTCTTGCTTAATTGAGGTGACTATAAGAAGATAATTGTTTAAACACCAGCAATATGAACCCATATATAAAGTACCTGAACCCCAAAGAAAGGGAAGGTAGCAGAACCAGGTTTCTGTGGCCAAGCACCCGGCAAAGGAGTGATCTAAATAAACAACAAGCAAATCAGTTACATATCTAGCTTGTGGTATGAATAGAAGGAGAAGCAATGAAATTTACCAGGAAACCACCAGTCTCTGTTTGCCACCATGTGTCAGATATAGGACATGTGGAGTTACCAACTACATTGTAAAACCACCTGGTGAGAAAATACAGGAAACCATTCAATGAAATAGAAGAGAAATCAACCATAGTGTGAAGAAGGAAAATCAACAGAACGAGCTAAGAACCTCCATGCACTTGGATTAATAGGCTCGCCCACGCTACCAAGGACACGTAAGGATTTCCGCGAGTAACGATTTACATGCTGCAAAAGTAGAGAAGATGACAAAATAAGCTTCTAACAATACAAACATCTCAAGATTGACCTAGTTTCGTCTTCCATGCAGGAAATCACTAATCAATTATTGTAAAATATACGAATAATTGTACGAGAAGATCAAACGGCCTAACCTCGTCTCCTTCGCGCATGAGGGATCGCACCAGTGTCGGAGCAGTGTAGAATATTGAAACCTTGAATTTGTCAACAATGTCCCAACAGCGTCCAGCATTTGGATAATTTGGAGCCTGCAGGTTATATGAAATGATGAAGGAAGTACTGCAGAATATGGTGTTATCACATTTCAGAGTCGAAAGAACAATTATGTTATAAGTTATATCTGGACAAGGCCACACCCTTAGTATTCAAATTTATAAAATTGGAACTCGACCTCACACTCTTCACCCCAAAATTCTGTGGTTAAAACTTAACACCATTATACTAAAATATATGTTTGTTTGCATACTATGATAATACTTTGAAGTTTCAAATATATTACCCCTTCATAAACCACAACAGTTGCTCTGTTGAGAAGAGGTCCATATGTAACATAGCTGTGCCCAGTAATCCAACCGCAGTCTGCGGTACACCTGGGAGATTCATGACCAGAAGTCCACAATTAATATGCTACAGTGTGCTAGGAGAAGAAGAAGCAAATCAATGATTGATAATTTGTCGTGTCACCATACCAGTATACATCTGATGGTTTATAGTCAAAGGCATACTTAAACGTTGTGGCCGTGTATATCATATATCCCCCAGTTGTGTGCAGAACACCCTTTATCCATCAAACTCGAAATATTGGTAACTGGAGACATGAAATGAATAAGAATGTCCCGAATTCGAAAGTTCATTACCTTAGGCTTTCCAGTGCTTCCACTGGTGTAGAGCAGAAAAAGTGGATCCTCAGCATCAACCCATTCCACAGGGCATGTGGTCGCACATTTAGGTACAACGTCCTAGGTCATAGAATTGATAATGCTTTCAGTTGGCTAGCAGAAGATTGAAAACATCATAGATGGTTTAATGATGTTACCCCCCACTCAGGTTTTTATATTTAAAAAATATACTCTATAAATTATGGAGTGAAGTGTGCAATAAACTTCGAGAAGAATCATAAGAAATTAATTTCAGTGAAGTCAAAATATGATCTAGCAACCTGCCACCAAATGTCCCGTCCTTCATGCCATTTCGTATCCTCTCTCTTCATAGCCAAATCATTCGCATAAGTTAAGCAAACATCTGCAACATGAGAAAGACAAGATTAAGATTCTGTATTCAAAGTCCAGTACTTTATCAAAGAAACTTCGCACGAATAAAAACCCATGTTCCCCTCTGTCCCACCAAGAAACGCATCGAGAATTATTCGAGATTCAAGAAACTTCAGTTTTCTAGTCAAGAAAGAAAGACAACATTGGCTAATTACAGCACCTATAGCGACACCATTCTGAGCGGATTCTGTAAGAGCAGCATCAACTATTTGTTTGAGATTGATGAGCTTGGGCCCTCTCTTGACAGCGTTGCAAGTCAAGATTACCTTAGGTTTACAGTCCACAATTCTTTGTGTAAGTGATTCAGCAGAGAATCCAGCAAAAACAACCTGAATTGATAATAGAGAACTCAAGATATTATAAATCTGATTGATAAATAAAATGACAAAACACAATGGTGAAAGTACCGAGTGAACAGCACCGATGCGAGCACAAGCAAGCATAGCAATAGGAAGCTCCAAAAGCATTGGCAAGTAAATTACTACAGCATCACCCTTCCGTACTCCAGCATCTTTCAAGTAATTTGAAAGCTGAAGGACAATAAAACATAAACAGCAAAATGAACTACTAATTGTGGAAAAAATCTGTATCCTACAAGAAGCACCGGCTTTTACAAGCAATGCTCATTTCTCTGCTTTTTGACAAAACAAACTGAACCTGGGAAACTCTCTCGAGTAGTTGATTGTAAGTCAAGGAGGCATCGCACCCAGGCTCATTTCCCTCCCAAAGAACAGCAACTTTGTCACCACTTCCAGATTCGATATGTCTGTCCAAACAGTTGTAGCAGATGTTGGTAATGCCACCTTTGAACCACTGTCCACCGGGAGTGATGTTCGAAAATTAATTTAAGCGAGATGGTAAAATCGACTAATGCAATAAGAGTCGAACTTTGAAGAACATCGACATACCTCAAAGTTGATTTTTCCTTTACGAACATCAAAGTTCTCAGAATAAACTTGTTCTCCCCATTTATGCTTCCAGTAGAACTCTGATGCTATATCAGACCAAAATCCAGCTGGATCTTCTACTGACCTTTTATACATCTCCAGATACTAATATAAAAATGAACAAATCCTATTAACACTAATCTATCTGCATCATATAAATAAAATTACACCCCCATCACAAAAGAGACTTCACTTTTCAATGTTGCACTCCAATATATTGTTTATTTTGCATATATTTGGTTATAAAATAGATTTGAATATAGTATATGCAACATGCAACAAAACACCGTTTTGAGTCATGAACTTGAATATGTTTGTATATATAATGTATATACTATATGGTGAAAAAATCGACCCTTTACTAATAACAGGATATTTTTTTATTCAATTCAAAAGTCATATCTCTTAATTAAGCTGTATAATTTGTTAATTTTCACTATTAAAAATTAAACTATGCAATCACACAATCTTTTTTAATTCGGAACTGCGAAAAAATCTATCTTTACCAATAACATGACAATTTTGATTGAAAATCATATATCTCAGTTCAGCTCGTGAAGTTTGTTAATTTCAATAACATGTATTAAGGCCTCTGAAGAGTTCCTGCCTAAGTGTGGGGTTGGAGAACAAGCATCAAACTTATTGATATAGTCGTATATTGTTGTAGGCCGCGATTGAAGGTAGTAATAAATAAATAAATAAATAAATAGATACATTCTGGGGTTCTTGCAAATATCTTGACTAGGGAAGACAAGATACTTCACTAATAATATGACCAATTCTGATCCAAGTCAAATCAAAGTATCTCAATTAAGCTCGCAAAGTTTGTTAATTTCAATATCAAACATGTCTCGATGCATCTAAAGAAGCTCCCGCTTAAGTGAGCTAAAGGGTCGGATAGTACGCATACAACTACAGAATCAAAAAATCTTTTGAGATCAGACTACAACAGCAAACAATCTTTTGAGATCAAACTACACCAGCAAACAATCTTTTGAGATCAAACTACACCAGCAAACAATCTTTTGAGTGAAGGTAGTAATAAATAAATAGCCAGATACATTCTGGGGTTCTTGCAAAAATCTTGACTAGGGAAGACAAGATACTTTACTAATAATATGACTATCTCAATTAAGCTCACAAAGTTTGTTAATTTCAATATCAAACATGTCTCGATGCATCTAAAGAGGCTCCCGCTTAATATGACTAGAGAATCAAACAATCTTTTGAGATCAAACTACACAATAAAAGCAAGATTTTGAAATGATGGTAGTAATAAAAACCAAAAGATACCTCTTTTGGTGATGAAACAAGAGCATTCTTGCAAAAATCTTGACTAGGAAATACAAGATCATCCTCCTCAGAAGCAGGAGCCTCCCCCAAAACCACTCCATTCAACTTGGCTACTTTTCCAGACAATGACTCCACATGTCGCAGGTGGTCGGAAGTTGTCACATTCTTCACCACAAAACCATCACTGGAATCGTCAGCCGGCCCCATCTGCTTCCTCTTCGCCACCGTTGACCGGAAGAAGGGCAGATCTCAGGATGTTGCGTTGACCAAACAAAGGTCTGCGAGACACTGTTAGGACAGCTTCGTGCGCTAAGCAATTATTCTTGAATGATTTAATTAGGTACGAGATCCTCCCTACTAAAAAACTCTGAACTCCACTATTGCGGTTGACGAAAATTTTAACAATTTTTTTTTACAGTTTTATATTTCAAAAAATTTAATTAGTTGAAGTTGTTGGACTTTATTTATTTAATACTACCTCCATCCTAAAAAGATTGATACATTTTGACTTTTGATGGTCAAACTTTAGAAATTTTAATCAAGAATTCTCATTAAAAGATAAAGAATAATATAGTCGGGATCTTGTTAGATTCGTGTCAATATATATTTTTGAAATATCAACTTTTTATAATTTTTTCGAATGTAGAATAAGAGATATTTATGGTTTAAATTGTGTTTTGTTGACCACCAAAAGTCAAAATGTATCAATCTTTTAGGGACGGATGGAGTAAGTATTTATTTTATAGTAACTATTACTTGTATTTCAATTTTTACATTTTCAATGTACTTTTTAACCATTTTTTGTTGTTAAGTTATCTATTAACCAATCATATACTAGTTACAATTGATTATCATTTTAAATTTTCAATGTACATTTAGACTATTTTTTATGTTTTTTAATCCATGTGCAAATAACTAGAAAAACGAATATAACAGAATGGAAGAGCCTTATCATAACTTAGTACTCAATAACTTTTGATCTTTATTGAAAATTGCCCCTTATAGTCTAATAAAATGTCTATTCTTGCTTCGATATATTTATCATTGTGACTTCCACCATTTGAAGTAAACAAGGTGGCATTCTTGACTTACATAAGTCTTTACCTATTCTTTTTTACTTTAACAATGAAAATTGATCCAATTGGGCAAAAAGAGAGAGGAAAAGAACAAGAAAATCCACCCAATCGAATAAACACTGTTGACGTTAACATTTTTCTTAAACTTTTGTAGAAAAAAACATGAGAATCTGAATAAAGCAGGTACTGTATCTTTTTCAGACAATCTCGTGTTAAACGGTAAAAACTAATTCCAAGACCCTACTTTTCAAGGCCCAACGAACCAGTGAATCTAAGGTTGGATATTCATTCCAACCAATGAATTCAAGGTTGGAATGAATACTCAACCTCAGATTCATTGGTTCGGTTCTAAACAACAATTCAATTTTTCATTATTATATAGCGAACCAGTGAATCTAAGGTTGGATATTCATTCCAACCTTGAATTCATTGGTTGGAATGAATATCCAACCTTAGATTCACTGGTTCGTTGGGGCCTTGGAAAGTAGGGCCTTGGAATTATATATACCCGTGTTAAACGTTGTGGTTTGTCATCATTCATTAAAAATCAACAATAAGCCCATTATACCAACATACAAACAAATAAACAATCATGCCACCTTTACATAGTTTCTTGAGTTCTTACTACTACAATCAAAACACTCCAAAAGTAAAAATATTATTATGTTCTTCATTGACATGATCATGTACTTTGGAGTTGGGATATTTTTTGATGTTGACACCATTATCCTCAATTTTAATGTTTTACTTACTAGGAATTTATTATCATTATAAGATTAACTAGAAAATTAATCTAACAAATCAAATTCGTTCACGATGAAGATCCACACTTCAGTCAATTAATAATATAGTAAACATAAGAAAGAAACTTGCGGAAATAATAAAACTACACAAGAAATTTACCAGTTTACTGTGAGAGTTAATATAGTCAATTCACTAATGATCTCTCAATCTAATTGGCTATAGATCCACTAATAATCTCCGGAATAATTGATTAGATGATGTATGATATCTCAATTAGATATTTTTATTATAGCTTCACAAATCTCTCAAGTCCGTTAACTTTTAATTTCACTATTTGAGTGCACTAAGCAATGAGCTAATATATGAGAGGGAATTGCTGATTTTGTCCCGGTAAGTGGGTCACTATTGCACTTTGGTCCTAGTAAGCGACACAAATGTGCAAATGCCCCCCCTGTAAGTGGCTAGCATGTGTACATTTGGTCCCTAATTAACACTTACATTAATTTGGTGTTTTTGCAAGTTTAAGACAATTTGGGGGCTGGTTACACAATTTTAAGACTTTGCTTGATCCCATAGCTATTTTTTTTATTTTTTTCAATTTTTTTGATTTTTTTTAGATTTCTTTTCGATTTTTTTTCTATTTGTTTTTCAGATTTAAAATTGAAAAAAAAAATCGAAAAAGAGTTACGGGATCAAGCAAAGTCTTAAAATTACATAACCCACCACCCCAAATTGTCTCAAAATTGTAAAAACACCCCAAATTAAGGTAAGTGTTAAATTAGGGACCAAATACGCACCTGCTAGCCACTTACAGGGACCATTTGCACATCCGTGTCACTTACCAGGGCCAAAGTGCAACAGTGAGCCACTTACCGGGACCAAATCAGCAATTCCCTCGATATATGACATAAATTACTACATAATTGTAATTTCTTAATTGTCAAGAAAATATATCTAATACTCCCTCCATTTCATAATATATGACGTTTTCGTTTTTGCGTGTCCAACTTTGACCATCAATTAGTTATTATTGTTTAACTCAAAAAATATATAATTAATATCGATAAATTTATATCGAAGAGTACTTTCATAAAAGTAACATTTTACAATTTTTATATTGTAATTAATTAGTTATTATTAATCAAAGTTAGACACGAAAAAACAAAAAGTCTTAATTTTGAAATGGAGGTAGGAGGTGATAAATTATTTATGCACGTGCTATTTTTATAAATTTGCCTTTACTTTTTCCGAATTATTTTATTAATTGAATGTGTTTTGAATATTAATCTCTCCGTCTCTAAACTATCGGTAATATTAACCACCAAAAATCAAAATGTACTAATATTTTAGGGACGGAGAGTAATAGTACTATCGAGCTTATATTATGAGATAATCTTTAATTTATTCAACTTCTATGAAAATATGCAACGCTAACTTTTTTTGAATTGTTCTAGTTTCTTAGCACAAATTATTAATATTGTGATCTTCGACAATCCTTGTTTCTCCATGTTGGATCTTCGTACTATATATGTATTAGTTCCTCCACTCTAAATACGGATTACAACTCTAGATGAGTATTTATGTTGTTAAAAGTTTTCGGCTTTTCGCCAACATACTAATTTTGGAGTGTTTTAAATATTAGTAATTAATAAATTTCACTAGAGTTGTTAACGAGTCGAATTACTCGGAAAATTGACTAAAACTAGGCAAAAGAGGGAAGGTATGTGTGTTTTGGGATAGATGATAATACCTTTTATGGTTGATGAAATTAGCTAAGGGACTATAATCTTGAAATTAACCAGAAGTACTATGCTAGTTAAATTAAAAATAGTTGCAAGTCTGTTTTGTAGATAATAAAGGGTGAAGATAAAGCTGTGTTTTGTAGCTTACTGGATATTCCACCCCTTGTAGAATATTAAGTTGCGTTAAATCATTTCATGGATTGAAAATTAAGATCAACATATAGTATCAATCCTAAATATAATTTTATAATAATACATTATACGTAATTGATATAGTGGTTATTTTTTTACCTCAGATATCAATTTTTGAAAGCATGTGATAACTTCTAACAATACAGATTTTGTGGTAATATGAAAAATAAGCAGTGTGACCAATGTATGGCTTGTGGGGGATGAGATTTTGGGAATGGGAATGAGCTCTAAGATAAATGTTGATGTGTAAAAGATAAACGTAAAAGTACTTGGATCGTTTGAAACAGGGACCTCAATAGATTATAAGTCGGTCCTTGTTGTCTGATGATGTGTCTTCTGTCACTTGAGCGACTATAGTGTTGCTTAAAAAAAATCCGTTATTAATTAGTAGACCTCACTTAGTAAGATAAAACTTGATTTTTCTTTAATTTTTCATTCCTCGAATGTTGATAAGCTCTAATACACCTTGTTCAATATCCACTATTTCGAGGTATTTCAGAAACGTCTGCGATCGAGTAAATAGCTCTATGAACGAATGAGCAAATTATCATCCCTCTTAGTTAAATTTAGGCCTTTGATTTTTACACTCCAAATTTTATAACCACACTCCACTTCATCACTTTTTGTAGTTTTTTATAAAGTAAATTGAAGGGTAAAATAGAGAAATTGGAGTGTCATAATCAATTTTTGGAGTGTAAAAATCAAAGCCCTAAATTTAACTCATCATGTACATGATTATTAGTTCAAATCATGACCTTTTAAGTTAGATGTGAAACGACTTACGGTCTTATCAGCACACAATTGGATTCATTATAAGAAGCTTCTCAACTTTGTATTATCTAGTGATCACATTTCAAAGAAACTAGTACTATAGCCATACATCTCAATACCCCATTTAAAATAGTAGTGCATGTTCACTTATTAGCTCAAGAACTAGAGAAGTTGCACATGAGACAATGATATGTCTCGAGATAAGGTTTCCGACTTCCTACTTGATCTTCTCCCTGTCGATATTAGCTATGGAAAAGAAACATGAATGAGACTTGCATTAAATTGATGGACATCATGCATGCATCCAGTGAAAATTGAAGCCTACTGAGTAAGTAATCTCATGGTGCATGTACCGAGGTTAAGAGTCTATGAGGTTTCATTTTAGAACCAACAATTGATAATAGAGATAGTAGTCTATTATATATTGTTCCACGAGGACATCGACTTTCGATGTGGAATGTGCAATCTAGTATTCCCTTTCACGTGTAACCCGATCGTCGGCGGAATTTTCCTCGCCGATATTGTTTGCCGGACAACATCGGCTGGTTATACGTGTCTCATTAACTCGGGGTTACGTTGGCTCATGATACCATGTTAAGAGTCTAAAAAATTCCACTCTAAAATCAATTGACGCAGTAGAGGAAGTAGCACAAGATCTAATGTATTAACCCGAAAATACATCGACAATTGAGTACTAGATGAAATGATGAAGTAATATTAAATGAGGGTGTATCTTCACTATATGTAGAGACAATAGTAGTCAGAACTGAGAAGGGTCTCTTCAAGAACAACAAGTTCACATCAAACATAATCTTCTCCATGCATGTATATATCATACAACTGTTACACTTTCTATCATGTATGCTCTATTGAATGATTCATGAAAACTATATATGATTTTCCATCCAAACAATGTGTATGTATGACTTGGGGGTGCAGGTAAGGCCTTAAGGGTCCCACAAAAGGAAATTGCACCTTTTGTGAGACAAATTACTCCTTATTTGACAATAATTCTAGCTGGCTACACAGTTGTGTATACATTTCTCACCAATATTAAAGTATCATTCATCAAATCCTTTTGTGGAAAACAAAATGGATTTCTCTAAATCTTTAGGAGAAGCAGAAGAATGTCAGAGTAGTGAATCAGGTTGGACAATGTATATTGGTTCACCTATGGATAATACAGAGGATGAAGGAGAGGTTATTGATGAAGAAGATGAAGACAAAAGCGATGATAAAGCTATCGATGATTGTGGGAAAGATTATGATAGTGATGATTCAATGGCTTCTGATGCTTCCTCAAGGCCTCATGATTCTGCAAAGATTGATAATAATGGGAAATGCTTTGAGTTAGAGGAAAATATTGTTGGAAGGCATGAGTTGAAGAACAAGAAACCAACAGACGATGTTCCAGTGAAAAAGAGCAGGTTCGGGTGCCGGAAACTAAAGTTGTAGACTATACCATATTACGATATTAACATGCTCTAATGCCTTCGAACTTGGAAGAGGTTGGCAATGTATGAAGGTATATATGGAGGGTCCTATTATAAGAACTTAAATACTTCGACTTTGGCTAAGAAAGATGTTTGGTTTATTTATTATTTAAATCTCCTAGGATATTGCAGTTGCCAATGTTGTAATCATCCTGTTTTTGATGCACTAGCATGGGCATAATGAAATGTGGTAATATGATGTTGTGAATTATTTGTTTGTTTTTCTTCCTTTTAAATATAGGGATATATTCATGAATATTTAAATTCAACGTTTATATGATCACCTACTCGAGTAGAAGACCAACAATGAATATTCCCTCATTTTTTTCATGTTTAAATGACTAGTTTTTGTACGACTTTCAATTAGGGTTTGATAAATAATATACTTGTAACATTAAATAATTTTTATTATGTAAAAGAATAATGTAATAATACAGTTTATATGTTTTCTATACATTTATATAATATTAAGTAATTTTCACGATTCAAATCGAGTTAAACTATGTACGACTTTAGTCTTTTAATTATTTCTTCAAATAGATTTTAATAATATAAGACTTTTATTATTTAGAGGTATATTAATGCATATTTCATGACTTTTGTAATATAATTACCATTAAACAATATCTTGTAAAGAAAAATTTAACATTAAACAACTTTAATAATATAATTCAAAAAAATTATATATAATCTAACTAATTTGTAATATAATGATGAATATTGTCCTTTTAAGAAATACTGTATATTATTTGACACAAAAATTAATCAATTATAATATAGATTGTAGTATAGTGATAAATATTGAACAATATAATAACTTTGTTAATAAAGATATACAAGCTAACAATATAAAAGCATGATTTAATGATTAGTTAACTACTTATCTGAGCTATTTCTTACCTCAACATTAAATAACACAAATATATTAATTGCAATAAAGTGAGTCAAAATAGGCAAAGTTGACCTCTATTTGTTGTAATGGGGAAGGGAGGCGCCTTATGTTTCATAAATCTACAATTTCTTTGCCCAAAAATAACATTTAATTATAAAAGAGAAAAAATAATCTCATCGGTTGTAGGTTGTTAATGTTTGTAATGGGGAAGGGAGGCGCCTTATGTTTCATAAATCTACCGGATCCAGTTTTGGTTCCCGGTCCGTATCCCCGGACCAAAGCTTGGAATCGGACTGGATTCAGTTTAATTTTGGATGACTTTTTAGACGAGATAAATTAGGTCGGTTTCAGACCTGTTTCCAATTTATCCCGTCCATTAACAAAATTACTGCTGTTAACGATCCGGTTTTGGTTCAAATCGATTCGGACTGGCAAACGAACTCGTTTCACTCGCAAATTCGTTCGCTAATAACTGATTTGAATGTTTGATTCATCATCATTTGACAATAAATTTGTAAAAAATCGGTTCGATAATTGGTTCGCATGGTGTGTGTGCATCTCTGATATCGGGTACCAAAGGTTAGGAGAATGGATGAGAACAACATATTTTGATTTTATTTTTTCTCATTCCACTATTTTGATAGTTCACAATTATGACACTCAAATAACAATAAAAATTATTTTCCCTAGTTCTCTTCCCATAATACCGTAGAATAATTTTAAAAAGTTTTATTTTATCGTTCATCCCGATCCAAATATACCATAAGTATTTCAAAGAAGAGGCAAGAAAGAACGTCAAACAAAGAAGGAATTATCAACCCAATCAGTGAACCAGTTTGAAGAACTTCTTCAACGAGTCGTATAAATAGCGCCAAGATTACAATCGAAAGCTATAATCCTCCACCCTCCTTCCCTCCTAATTCATAGCAGTGTCCCAAAATCATTGTCCAATATTTATTAGTCTCCCAAAATCATAGTCCAATTTTTATTAGTGTCCCAAAAGAATTCTCCAATTTATAGTAGTGTCCCTAAATAATTGTCCAGTTTGTTCTAGTGTCCCAGAATAATTGTCCAGTTTGTAGAAGTGTCCCAAAATATTCTCCAGTTTCTTTGTTTTGTCTTCAATGACTACTACTGCTGCTGATGCGGCTGCTTCATCTGCAAACTCTGGTGTGGCATCTTCCAATCCCACTGTTCAACCAAGAGAAGAACAGGTGAATCCATTGGTATTCATCTCTGCTTTGAGTACCAATTCTTTTGGGAGGAAAAAATCATTCTGAATTCATTTTCTTGTTTTTTTTAGGATGTCTCAAGTTTGGTAACTGCTTCTGAGGAAGCGAAGTTAGAAGTGGAACCTGAGAAGTGAGTTTGTAGTTCCCTATTTTCTCTTTTTAGTTTTTTTAGTTTGTTATTGTTAATAATCCGTGGGGTCGGTTTTAGTATAGGCCCCGAATATTTAACATGGTATCATGATCTAACCCCGCTTATTATTACTTGTAAATTCCATTTATACTACATATGTATTTCGAGTGGACCGGCTTTAAGTGGGGCTGTACTTCCCTTTTCCCCTTTTAAGAAATTATGGGTGTCGATTAATTAACGTGGTATCATGAGATAATCCCGAATAATATCATGTGTAAACTCGATGAATGTATTTAAAGCCAAACTGTCTTTTCTTGATTTCTTTTAACCTTTTACTGTAATTTGATAGATTTAATGAGGTTACCTGCATTTCAAGTCATCAATCAGGAAATTTCTGTGTTGAGTACTGATTGTTTTGTGGTTCATTTAATATTGTTTTTCTTCTTTCTTCCTTGCATTTTAGATTGTAGTATTTGCATGAGTGTTTATTTATTTGTCTTAATATTACTGGTTTTGGTTTATGTTTGTTGTAATGAGTTCCTGGGATTACTCATGTGTAAAAAAGTAACCAAAATAAGCAACAGTAAAGTGGCCCTTACTAAGTAATTGTGTTCAATGGCTTGAATGTCATACTCTCAAGATGTTTAATAACTTATGCTGTAGCAAGTTTTCAGTAAAAAGAAAAGAGACTTTTTTTCTCGTAATTTCGAAAATTTCCCTCTTTGAACAATGTTTTGAAAAGTTTGGTGTTGTAAAAGAATAGAACATTTTATTGTGGAGATGGGAGTTTTCCTTGTAACGGTTGAAGAGAAAGGACTATCTTGACAGAATTGTAGATAATAACTTATGGATTCAAGTTTTAGTTGAAACTCTGACTAATTTAGCAGGTGATGCTTTTCCAGAGAATTGATGCACTAGTATCGCAACTTACAAGGAAAACGTTGAATAGTCTACAACTCTAGATTTCTCTCTTGCAAATCGATTAATTCATCTGGTAAACCCTGTTTTCTTATGCTAATATTGATGCCACATGGAAAGTATGTGAAAAGCTTATCAATCAATTCTCAATCATCGGAATTAGATTTCCAAGGTAGCAAAATTTAAGAAAATGATTGGAAGTATCCTCAGTATTGTGGAATGCAAATGGGATAAGATTTATTTCCTTCAAGTTGGCTTGTTTCTGAACCGCCGGACTTGAAAACTACACCTATTAAGATTATTAATCTAGGATCACATGAATGCTTGATTTATTTCATCTCCTTGATGGGGATAATCATATACTCATTATAGACCAATTCAAATGGTAAATGCTTCTTAAACGTTGTCTTCCCTGCCTGATATCTTTTTTAATAGCTTAATAATAAGGCTCGACTAGTAGTTGGATGCGTAGTTAAACTCTTCATTAATTATTTTTAAGATTGCCTGGCAATATACCTATCGTAGAAAGTTACCAAAGTTTCCCATATCGTTATAATAATTACCGAGTACTATTGACTGCTGAATCTAATTTACAAAGTATTATACCCCTAATACCCCTCCGCATATATAAAATACCTAAAATGCACGCATTTATAAAAGGACATGAGCTCTAGCAGCTAGGTATTTCACCGATTTTCTTGTATGCAAGAGATGGATTCTGGAAGGAAAAAACCTGAAAATTTTGCAAATCCAGAGAAGTAAGTTCATGTTTCTCCTGTTTATTTTACTACTAATTTGTGCATCTTGTAAAAGATTCATGACCTGCTCTGGTCTATCGTGGATCTATTTATTGGCTAGACAAAGAGTGATGGTTTAATCTATAATAGCAGTACATCTATGTTCGATAATTCTGATTTTACCTTTACTAGTTATTGTGATGCAATAATATCCGTGTCGCATCTAGGTACTTCGATGATGAAGAGATCGAAAAGTTCAAGAAGTACGAAGCTGACTATTCTCGGTATCTGATGTCAAAATACTTCTCAGACAAGAATATATTTGGTGGTAATTTCAGATACTATAACTAGTTTTACATCGAAGCAATTAAATGAAATGAATTGAAAAATAAGGACCATAAAAAGAAAGGTATTAGTTTTGTCATAACAGTACTGCAGAGTTAAATCTATCTCTGGCCTTCTCTTGTTGCAGTATCATTATTCTCAAATTAATTTAAGCATATCATAATCTTCCAATGTGACTGTTTTTCATTCTCATAGTGTTGATATGCATCTACAGTTTGGCAATTGCTTTGATCCTAATAAATCTTGTTTTGAAATCAGCACATCCTTTCGTCTTTGAGAATCTTATTTGATTGCTGCAATTATGTTCGGAATTCACATCATATTTGATTGCTGTAATTATGTTCGAAATTCACATCATATTTGATTGCTGCAATTATGTTCGAAATTCACATCACATTTAATTGCTGTAATTATGGTAGAAGTTGATATGATGATGTCTTCATTCTCTCAGATATATGAACAAGAGTAGATTATTTTGTACTATGACATGGTTTCCTTCTTTGCAGGGAACATATTTGATGTCAAAATGACCATGGATGGGGAGACCATCAAGGCTAGCAGGTATAACCATATAAATGGCTAGCAAGTTTACAGTTCATCATAGTTCTTCAAATTTTGTATCCATGGGCGTTTAGTCGAGCTTTCACCTTCGATAAGAACTTAGTAAGATACAGGCCACCTATTTGCTAGTGTCAAGTAAAAGTTACTCACTCGATGCCCTCTATAAATGAAGCTATATTTGTTCTTTTGAGTGCATCCTTAGCATCTGTACCACTTCTGCATCAACTCTTTGTATCAATACACTTATTGGCTTCAATTCAAAAGTAAATGGAAGGTATTCTCCGTTGCTATTATCATAACATAAAGCTCATTATCAAGATGATTATTGCCATTTGCTGTGATCTTAAGCGAAGAAGATTTTTCTAGAAGGTTAACTGAGGGAAAGAATAAGTGCATCCAGTTTTTTTTTTATGAATAGAGGTTTGAGGACTTTCATGTTTTAGGATTTCAGTTATTTAGCTTCTTTGTTTTGAACTTCGGGTGGAATAAACACATTTACGTAAAGAAGCAACATGCCACAGAGAAAATGATGAAGTGGTTTGCACTGGTTGACAGACTAGTCGTTCAACATTCTGATATGACTGATGTTTTTCTTAATTGTCTAGGTTGCCTCAGTATGCATCTTATGCAGACCCGGTAGGTTTCCTGAAGCAGATCAGCGATGAGCCAACTTCTGATGCTCCTGGAGCTTCGTTCAATGCTTCAAACGGAAGTAATTCAACAAATAAGAGCGCCTGATGCAAATCATGCTCATCATCGTCTTGCTTAAAACTGTGTTTAATCAAATAATTGACAGATAAATGCTCTGGCCTTGAATGAGTAGATTTATGACAAGTGAGATTTCTTGCAAACAATTTCAGTCAAGTACATTGCGATTATGCAAATTGGTAGATATTAAGAGCGATGCCTCCTGTTTAATTGGTGTCTGCGTTTATTGTACCTAGGGCTGTTTTTTCGAAAACATAAATTCGTAAATTATACCCCATCATCTATGGATGGAGGTAGTAGTTGGAAGTAAGTTGAGTTAATACTTGGGGTTACTAAACTCCTCAAAGACCTCAATTACTCGACTCAAATCTTATCTCGATTATGTGCTAATGCTCGACTTCTGAATCACCTGCACCTAAAACCATCTTGCCAGCACTCAAAACATAAATCACACCATACTATCAATTGATATACGATGGAGTTTCGTGACCCTAATTGATCTCTAAATCGGTTGATAAACGTTGGCCTATTGGCTTATGATCTCAGAATTAATTAGGACACCAAGTGAAAATGTATTGTACAAATTCCAGCCCAGCTATTTACACTGAAGATCGACCGTGCGCACAAAATATCTTTGAACGTGCACAATGCATGTTGATAGAGTCTCCGGTGCATTTGTATTGGTGATTGATTAACTCGTACTGCAATATCTTATTTAAAAATAAGAAATGGATCACTTGATTATTGAGAAACTTAATCTCACATATTGATATTAATAAATTCATATGTTTTTAATCAACTATATTTATATATAAATAAGGGCTAGTGGTAACAATAATCACTTATGTTCTTAAAATATTTTTAGTCTGTCACTTATATTTCAAAACATCCTTGTCAATCACCTATATTTCAAAATGTTCTAACCTATCACCCCATCAGTAGATAGGTTGTTAAGTATGACATTTATGCGGAACACGTGAGATTTCAGTAAGAGTATAACGTCATGTTTCATATTTAATGACGTATCTATAAAAGGAGTGACAAATGAAACTATTTGAAATATAAATAATTGATAAGTACGTTTTAAAATATCAACGATAAACTGAAAACATCTTAAAGACATAGATAATTGTTGTCGTCATTATTCCCGTAAACAATTGACTAGCACGTACTTTTTGTTCGATTTTTAACCACCGATCTTGCTAATATCCATGTACATGTGGTGCTACAGTAACTATTTAGGTTGCGTCTGGTATAATGGAATGGAATGGTGTAGGAATGGAATAGACAAAGTAATGGAATAGACAAAGGAAAGGAATTAATTAATGAATTTTATTACTTTGTTTGGTATGTGAGTAGTAATGTGATTAAATTATCACATTATCCCCAATTTTTCTAATTTGATTACCTAATAGGAGGTAATCATCCATTACCCCCAATTTGGGCGGAATGGTTATTACCTCAAATGAGGTAATTCAATTAACTAGGGAATGCAATCAAAATTCATTGTTATCTACCAAACTAAGTAATACAAACTAATTTAATTCCATTCCTTCCTATCTCATTCCATTCCCGCGTACCAAGCACAACCTTAAGGTAGTCAACAATCTAAGACCGTTAATTATAGCATATTAAATTTACTTGAAATATTTACACAAGTTTACAGATTAATTTATTAGAAAAGTTAGAGGTAGGGGTCGTTGATATTGTAGAGGACAAACATCCACCTCCACCGGTGGCATTGCTAGGGTCGGAGAGCCCGCCCTCGTGTTCTGTAAATTTCCTTAACAAACTTACTGTAAAGTTACATTATTATAATATTCATCTTATACTAAATTATTCAAACTAATTTATTTATCGATTCTATGCAATTACCACTTACTCATGTTCTTCCCTTTACATCTTCTTGGAGACTCCTCCTTACGAACATCCATCATAGAATTATTCAGATTTTCTAACAATTAAAAGAGTCCAACTATTCCAATTAATTTGAGCATTTATTTGTTTAATAGGTAAAGTTTGTTAAATTTCGTGATATGTTCGTACATACTATTAAGATACATATTTCACTATCATCAATCTGGGTTAATATATAAAATTTTGGACTATTTTTTCTATTCTCAGTTGGTTTAAATCACATAAACTCTTAACAACTATGAGAGTAAATTGCTTAAATGATTTTCGAAAGTTGGCTTAGGTTGCCTTTTGGTCCTTGAAAGTACAAAAGTTGCATGTTAGTCCACGATATTGGCCAACGGTTGCAGATTGGTCCAAAATTTAGTGAATGCGTTAATTTTTAACTCCTCAATGACGATTATAGTTCACTCCAAAGCTAATTATACTGTCACCGTTCTAAGTTATTAACAACGTATGTAACTCACAACGCGCGTGGGCTATTAACATTTAACAGCACCGGTAAATTTTGGATCAATATTTGTAACTGTTGGCCAATATCGTGAACTGATTTGCAACTTTTGTACTTTCGGGACCAAAATGCAACCTGTATCCACTTTCGAAGATCATTTCATCAATTTGCTCACAACTATGAAGACCAAATTTTATCTGACCTTGTTAGTTGCCTTCAATTTTTCGAATAATCCAATTAAAATATAAGTGAAATTCTCGTTATGTAGGTCAAACTTACTTTTATATATGCATTAGTTTCTTGTTATTGTCTGATTCTTACACACTTGATTGACTCATCATATGATAATTAAATAATAAAAGCATCATGTAAAATCTATGACCATATGTGAGAAGGGGTTTTCAAGCCTTGAATTTGCAACCGACCTCAATTGCATGCATGAGACCAGACAAGCGGTAAACACACAAACCTTTCATTCCACGATTTTATTACATCCCTTTTCCCTAACATTTTTATTGAACTAATAAACAACAAAATCAATAATTCTTTTTTAACCCAACTCTTTCTTTTTCTTTTCTTTCGATTTTATAACTTCGATTTTCGTTTTCCCATAGTAATGTTCCCAATGTAACATGTTAGAAAAGTACCATATTCTATGTGAAAGGTACATTGTGGAACCCTAGCTTTGACTTGTGTGTTTATTTAGACTACTTTGGTTGACCCCTCTCTATAAAACTCCAATTGTCTTAACATTTCAATCTTTGTCTCTTTTGTTCTTAAACAACACATAATACATATTCCAAAAGAAGAAAGAAAAGAAACACAAAAAATGGTCTTGTTAAGGTTAAGTCACTTTGTCTTTCAACTTATCCTCGTTTTCTTAGCAATTGGGAACATTCAAGCTTTGAACCTCAAAGGTATGTTAGTGTGTAACATTTATTATTTTGAATTTTACTTCAAATTTCACTACTATAGATAAAATTAATTAATCAATCATAATTTACTAATTGTAGGATTTGAAACCTCGATTACTACTGGAGATAATGGAAGTGGAACTACAAAAACGAGAATTGATGTTCCAATGTGGGACGGTTCCTCCTTCAATAGAAAAATGTCGATGAAGCTTGATCAAGTGTTGTACAGCGACGAGACAGCAAAAACTTCATCAGGTGCCACAAATTGTGAGAAAAGGAATCTAAAAGTGATGAAGCATAAGTTGAAAAATAAGTCAAAATTATTGAAGAGTGGTAAAAATCATGCACACCCGCCATTGAATGTGAAATTACGAAATTTCATGGTCTTGAATGCTGACTACCACGTTCCTAGACCTCATCCACCTAAGAACAATTGACCAAATTAAAGCTTTAATTTCTTCTTTTGTATTATGAAATTTAGAAGTAGTTAGATTATGATTACTAGTTTGAGGATACTTAGTAGTATGTATATCTCGTAGAGGTTCTCTCAATCTTAGGAGATAAATTTTGGTTCCAACGACTAACGTTCAAGTAGTTTCTTAACATGTTTTTTTGTAGCCAATTATTCATGTTGTACCATATCAAACAATCAATGAATATATTATTTTCTTTACATCAAAATTGGTTGGAGAAGTATATAGTTTTTATAGTAGATTATTATTGTTTGTATCAATTTTTACATAGAAATAAGTACTCATATTATATTACTTGTAGAAGTAGCTAAATGAGTATATTACTTGTAGAAGTCGGCTAGCTACTCGGAGAAAGAAGACATCGACTTTGGCAAATTTTTAAATTTTGTGTTATTTTATTAAATCAGTTCGAGTAGAGCTCGAACCTCATTTTCAGGTTTGACCAAATTATATATGATTCTATTCTTCTTATTTTATCATACTACACTTCGAAATATACTGTGAACAATTCAAACTGAACCTCGAATCTTCGAATGATTCAAATAGAATTGAACTTTTGAATATTTGGATTTATGCGAACTCAATCTAAACCAAACTTTCGAATAGTTACATTCATGCATAACCAAACTCGATGTCGTACACTACATAGACGTGTCAAACGGGCCCGGGTCTGACTGGCTGCCAGCGGTCTTGGCCCGTGACCCCTACGAATTGGGCTAACTACACAGTACGGGTGAACGTGAAGCCAACTTGGGTCAATTATCGAAGAGAAATGGCTGCCCGTTTAACTGTATCAGATTAGGGGTTTGGACCAAGCCATTTATAGGCCCTGCGGACCGCTGTGGTTCCCAAAATCTATTCAGTTTTGGGCTTTTGACCAACTTTCTTCTCAAGAGTCACGGTACAACCATACAAAGTAAAATCTAAGACATTTTCTACGCAAACCATAAATTGGAGTAACATTCAAGTGATTATTAATATTCGTAACAAAGTAATTATAGCTTAGACGGATTTTAATTCGATTCTCGTTTTAATCTTTTAAATTTTTCGAATCGAATCGTACCTCGATTATTTCAGTTTGTTCGAGCACAAACCTTCGAGTCCTCACATTCAAACCGAACCGAATACTAACTCGGTATTAAACCCAAGCAAAGCGGATAAACATAGATGCAGAAGAGGGGTGTTGTAAGTTGTAAGGTTTGCGACAGTAGAAGGTGACACTTGCAATGAAAAGGGTGGTACAACGTTACAAGAATGAGGACCATCAAACAGAAGAAGCCATTACCATTTACCAATAATAAGCACGTGAGGCAAGTAGTAGCCAACATACACTATAGTCTATAGTGATGTAAGAAAAAGACCCCAAACAACACAGGTCACTTCAAGAGAGCACATGCCCCCACTAATGCTAAAGGGAAATAATAAGAGATTGGGTTAGCTAACTATGGTAATAACCCCATTGCTTGCGTTTTTAGATATTGTAGTTAGCCTCCACGTGATACCCTCACGAACATGACTGCGACTCACACCCATCTTTATCCAACATGTGCTCTCACAATAAGGAAATCAAGATATTTATACAAAAATTATCAAAATATTGACACAAAAGGTATTGTGAAGAAATTGAGATATGAATAGTCAAAAAGATAATATATGATATAAGGAAAGCGAATTAATAAAATAGTGATGTAATCTTAGGTAAATAATTAAAGTAAAGTGTAGATAATAAAGAAGACAAAAATTAACGTAATCTTACTAATAATGTGTTAGAACTAATGCTCCAAACCATTAGATAATTTCATTATTGACCCAATATATGTAATCTGTTTGATCTCATCATACAATAATCGGAGCTAGTCTTGATATTGTGGGGGTTCTTTCATTTTTAATATAAGATTATCATTTCATTTTTGTATATCTAAGTTTCATGAAGTTTTATAACTAATATTTTTAGAAGTTGTGAACACAATACATAGTTAAATTCGTTACATAAAAATAATTTATCTAAAAAGTTTACTTTTTTTTATTATCTTTTCAATATTGCAAAAAAATTAAAGTACAAATATTGTAAAAACTAATAAATATAGGATTTTTAGACATTAAAAACATATAAGTAAAGAAAAGACTGTTTGAAAGAAAAAAAATTATATGTCAAGTATGAAACATATTCGACAAGAAATGTGTTAAATTGAAAATATGATAACTAAAAAGAAAAGAAATTGTTTAAGATTAAATCTAATTAATACTAAAGTATATATATTCGAGCTAAAACTACATTTATGTTTTTAAGAAGTAAATCATTAAAATAGTAGAATTTATTGTTTGAATTTAGGGTTGTCGGTTTGTTTGATGTTTACTGTCTCAATGTTATGATAGTTTCGGTATTCTAATATACACAACAATTTCAGTATTCTAACATTTAGCCTTAAATTTAAATTGGTAAAAATAAATAGAAGCTAAAGAGATTTGAATGCCAGATCTCAAATGTAAAAAGAACACTTACTCTATTTGGCTAGAGCTATTTTTTCGTTCAACATATATGTACATAATGTATATACATGTTTTGCAAAAATTTGGGGCCTAAAAAATTCTTGGGTTCTGGGCGATCGAATACACCACCACCCTCAGAGGGTTGGCTCTGGCAGTAACTTGTATTATATCTCTCTTTATCATTATCACATTCTTGGGCCAAAACTCATCAGAAAATCATCTAAGCCTAGCTGAAAACTACAATAAATTACATTATAACCTTCAGCGTGACCCGATGCACACGATCGAGACCTACAGTAGCCTTGCATCAACTCTACTAATTCAATCGAGAGACCTTGATCGAAATTTGTATCTCCCGATGCAAGCCCTTTATGATGACGATTTAAGGCATATTCTTCATCATATAACTCTTTTTCCTTTTTGTTTACTGTTAAGAGTTATGAGGTTCCACTCTAAAATTAATTGATAATAGAGAGTGTAGCCTACTAAGATCTTATATATTGATCCGGGGAACATCGACTTCCAATGTGATGTGCATCTTAAGATTTACATATATAAATTATGTTAGTTAGGAAACATAGACGTTTATTATATTCTCTTGTATTCATTCTACCATGAAAGAGGAGATAATTTCAATTTTCCTTATAAGATCATTATATACTCCTCTAATCCTTTTATAATAGGCACATACAATTAATTTAACATAAAAATTTAGAATAATTTAAATCCAATTCAGAACAGTACAAGATTAAAGTTGTGGATTATTATCCTATCCTCCATTTACATCACTTGAATAGTACTCAATATTTGATTTTTTTTTTATTTTTATATATAAAGAAAACAGCAAAGAATGTTAAATGTAGTAATGTAAATCGTGGCAATTTTGGTATCAAGGATGTTGGTCTACTTGTATATTGGCAGATAAACGGCAGGGCATGGGCGAACGTGTGCAGCTACTTCTCCTGATCACGTGCGTCTTGTACTCTTCTATGCCCGATCCCTTTTTTTTTTTTTTGTACTTTTGCCAGTAATTGTCCCATTATTAATTGTCACACATTCACACCCACCATTCTCCCTGTCTTGCATTCAAAACCTATTTTCCATTAAGTTTAAAATTTGAGTTTTTTTCTTTTGATTATCATTTTTCAAAATAAGGAATTGTACTATTTATATTTTTAAATTGTTGCTTATTTTATATTTTACGATTAAAGAGTTGAGTTGAGTTGAGATAAGAGTAAATTTGCAATACACATTCAAAAAATAAAATTTTGTATAGGGTTTTTAATAATTAAAGATGGGGTTGACTAATAGAATTAATCGAACACCATGGTGTAAAAGGCTTCCTAGTGATCAAAAGGTCCTGGGTTCGAAACTCACCTCATTGCTAATTTACCAAAAAGAAAAAAAGATGGGGTTGACTAATAAAATAAAATTAAAATCTCACCTCTTCTTCATTAACACCCTGACTCCCACCTACTCTCTTCTCACCCCCACCCATCTCTAAAATCCCTAATCCTCTTTCTTCTCGTCCACCCACCAACCTATGAAAACCCTAACCCTCTTTCTTTTTCTTTTGAATTATATCTCTACTTTTTACAATTTTTCAGCCATGAAACTCGAAGTAAACATGGAGTAATAGGGGTTTTTGTTGGAGCTCGAAGTGTAGAAAATAGAATGAAAAAAATACGTAATTTTATCCATTGTAGAATGTCCCGTAGACTACTTTTAAGTTTGTTTTCTAATTTTCCTTTTAAAAATAAATTTGATTGATTATTTGAAAAAAGATGAATAGTTCAGTTCCTCGGTCTCTTCGGTCTCTTATTTAAAAATAACAATAATTGAATTCCCTTTCTGTAAGAATCTAAATAGTTTAGAAAGGCCATAAAGAATAAGCAATAAAATTTCATCTAAATATATATTCCCCATAGATTTTTCTTTATTTTCATATTAGTTGTTAAAAACTTTGTTTTTTAATTTAAGGAATATATTCAATATTAGTTAATGTTAATTTTTTGTAAATGAGTGTAAACATTGATTAATTGGACAAGTTGTATATGAAAGTAAACATTACAATATATAGACAAGTTTCATGAGAATAAGGGAGTATATTAGAGAAAAGTGTCAAAATAGTCCCATATAATATGTGTAATTTGTACTTTAGTCCAATAAATGTTTCTACATAAATAGTCTTTGATATTGGCATAATAAAAGGTGCAGGTTAGAGTATTCCTAGCAGATTTCTCAAAATAATTTCCCAAAATTTACTCCTTAAATCATTTTTTTACTTTTAAGGTATTGATCTAAATTTTGGTACAAAATCAGATTTCTTATTTTTATATCAATCTCAATAGAATATTATTTAATAATGACAAATGGAGGAGAGAGATGAAGGTAAAGATGCAAAGTTGGAAGAAAAATGAAGAATAAAATATATTAATGGGAAAGTACATTTTCGAGGAGGGTGTAGAAATAAGCTTGGTGGACTTAGGTGGGAAATTGATTTGAGATTTTTTATACAATAGAGATTTGATCTTTTGCATTTTTTATACTTTTCTCAACCTTACTATTCTATATATAGAATGAGGAGGTGTTTGAGACATTTGTTGCAAATGCTCTTAGTCCCTTTTTTGGCGCAAACGTTAAATTTTGATAGAAATAAGGCCAAAATAGAATTTTTAAAACTTAAACATTTCTTGAAAATATGCACTTTAGTCCCTGATATTGGCAAAAAGGTGCACTTTTGTCCATTTTTCTATTAAAATTTAACGTGTCCATCAAAAGAGGGACAAAAGTGCACATTTTCGACCAAATTAAAAGAGAATTATTTGCAGAGTCAGAACATTTATAGAGATTAAAGTGCAACTTCCGCATATTATCTGAGACTATTTTAGCAAGTATCTGTTATGGAAAAAGTTATATTTAAAGATAGTAAATTTTACTTTAATAATAATTTAATCCGAAATAAATAAAATATAATTTTTAAAGTAGTGCATTGGTCATCCTAAATATCAATTGATGATGATGCGGCACCATGACACTAATCAACCGGATTACCCAAATTTTAGAATAGAACGTATTTACCTATTAATTTTGTGGAATATTTTATCATTATGTTATTTCGATCCTAAATTATGATTGTATTTATATTCGGTCCAATTCATTTCATTTATTTGTCAGATTGAAATGTTTGGTATACGTTTTCTTTATTGACATAAGTATGATAGAAGTACGAGTTTAATGGAAGTAGTTGATGAGTACTTGATTGTGAACAGTTAAAGTACTAGCACAAGTTAAAGTAAGTTGTATCACCAAAGTGTATTAACATCTTATTAATTGTATTGACCATTGCCATAAAAATTGCAAAAATCGGAGTAGATTTTATTATCATCAACTTCATTTAAATTGAAGGGGACAACTAAAAGGACTCAAGTTTCACTTGATTGTACTGAAGACTATTTTTAATCTCGTGTCCTTGTCGAGTTGTCGACATGATTTTACTATGCTTTGAGTAGATATGCTTAACATGATCTTAAGTAGGCTTGTTAACTGACTTTTCTCATAAATCTTTTGTAAATTGGTTCGTTAAAACCTACTCGTTTGCTCGCTCGGTTTGATTTTCGAATCGATTACAATTTGGTTTAACGGATTGTAATTCATTTCCACTGACTCGTAATAGCTCGGTAAAACCGTTTATAAAATTTATTTCATAAAAGTATAGTTATATTACGATTTGTTCGTAATTCAATGCAAACCACTCGTTAATCGTTCACTCGCCCCTTAATCTTTCGTTAAAATGATTTAGGCTACTCATTTTTATTTAAAAAATTATACCAAACATAGGCTATCTATCCAATTTGCGAGTGGAAACCGGATTACGATTGAAACAATTAGCGAACCGAGCGAGAAATTTTTATTTTGAACTGATTTTGTTGACTTCATGTGAACCGATAACAATTCGGTTTTTTCCAAATTAATGTCAAACTGGTTACTAATCAAACTTTGAACCGGTTTTATTAACAGTCCGATTTACGAGTAGACCAGTTTGTTTACCGGTCCAAACCAGTTTGGTCCAAAATCGGCTCCTTAACAACTCTAATCTTAAGGAGTACAAAAATAGTTGAAACGTAACCTTAACGGTTTCGTCATTCCCTGTCTTTGGAAGTTGCGAGGATCTAACTTGTTGGATGTGCGTTAGATGGTCAAGGGACTCGAGGTGTCCGTTAACCACTTCCACAACAGATTCTGCCTCATAAGAGACTCAAACCCACACAATGCAAAAAAGGCAATTACATGATGTTATTCACTCCAAATGTTTTTATCACTTGACCTATGTCCTGAAGGTATAATCTTAAAGAGTTGAGTTACTACAAAATAAAGGTTCAACACTTTTAATTTTATTTATTACTTTCTTAAAAGAATTTAAAAGTTATGTTCCTAAATTAATAATCAAAAGCAAGAAAATATATTTGAAAAAATTGATGATCACATTTTACTATGAGAATTTAATAGGGACTAAAGAAAAAATTAATAGGGACCACAAAAAAGTCAAAATGTAACAATCTTTTAGGGACGGAGGGAGTAGTATATAGTATACATAATTGATACCCTATATTTAATGGTAGATGCATAATACTAGATGATCACATTTTACTATGAGAATTTAATAGGGACTAAAGAAAAAATTTATACAAATATTGCATTAAAAATTAAAAACGTTAATGATTTTGAGACAAAATAATAATGTCAAAATGTCAATTATTTTGGGACGGACGAATTAGTTGTTACTTAGTTAGTGACGTTGTAGGTGGAGTGAAAGAAAAAAGAAGCAAACCAATTAATTTATTATTAAAATCCTGTGACACATCAAGAATATAACATTTGTTAACTGATCCCTAAATGGATACCTTTAATAAGAGAATGTCATTGTTACAGGGAAGCTTCTTCTTGCTTTTATTAATTACTCCCTATTAATTTAATCTTCATTATTTAATATTGGAATGCTTTTTATTATCCCTTGACAGATGTGCGTCAGTGGTGCTTCTTGCATACTGTTTTCTAATCAAGGTTTAGTAATAACAAAGTAATTTAGGGGTTCTTCCAAGTTCCATCCATATAAATCAAGTGATTCTTTGTTTCATTAATTTAGGAACCACAGTAATTAGAAAATATTGAATGGAAATCTTTTTATTTAATTGAATTGGCCTAATAGTTACTATCTCCATCCCTAAATGATTGTCACATTTTGACTTTTGATGATCAACAAAACACGATTTAAAATATAAATATCTATTGTTTAATATGAGAAAAAATTATAAAAAGTTGATATTTCAAAATATATATTGAGATGAATCTAACAAGGTCCTACAAGACTATATTATTTTTTACCGTTTAATAAGAATTAATGGTCAAATTTTGTTATGTTTCACTAACAAAAATCAAAATGTGACAATAATCTTTTAGGGACGGAGGAAGTATATTTTTTTTTTCAAGATATAACTGTAGTAACTCATTTGGTGAGCTTTGAGTCTTTTTTGTTGAAATGTGCATCTCACATAAGAAATCGATGTTATTTCGAATCAATTTATAAGATCTTGAATTATTTTCGTTACTATCAATTGGATTTAACGTGAAACCTCATAAACTATTGACATATCGAAATCAATCGTGACTTATGAGACACGTGTATTGCTCCGACAACTAATTCCACAAAAATAAGGTATTCACAATTTTACCTTTATTTCAAGCTTCTCCTCTTCCTCCATCTAGATTCAACATATGAATCGCTGAATTTTGAATCTTTAACTTTATTCATTTGTTTATATTTAATTCTTAATCTAGGATACATGCTGTTTAACAATACTACTAGCTGATATAGAAAAGAACGTTTAATTTTTTTTAAAGTTGCCCAAATCATTGGGTGAGTGTAACTCAATAATGGATAGATGGTGTGATTATTTTATGCTAATTATAGTACAATAACACCCTCCACATACTTTTTTTTAAAAAAATTTGTGAAAATGATATTTGATAGTATCCAATAAGTCAATATATGAGATAAGATTTTTTAATTATGATTGGAAAGCTGCATAATGAGTCATAACTCACAACTAACTATTTGGATACCATTTTATATATATATCTTCCGGGCTAATGATACGTTTGATTATACATGTTTCAAACTATTCATCGTTTGATCATATATGTTTCAAAATGTCTCGTTTTATCGTACATGAGTTAATCGAATAATCTAGTGAAAAAGGCGTTTGCTAGTGGCCAGAAGGTCCTGGTTCGAAACTCATCTCATTACTAATTTACAAAAAAAAAATGTTCCGTTTGATCATGCATGTTTAAAATATGACCCATCATGCCACTATGTCCATTACGTTATTAATTCATCTGTTAAACAATTCTAAATCAATCTCTTTATGACACAAAGTCATATCAACGATCTTAGATTCGTCTTGACTTCAAATCAAACACAAATATAATTTTTACAAAAACATTTCATCAATTTACTTCTTAAGAAAATATGTAATTTGTGAAATCTTATTAATTCTAATTAAAAATATTACCGTCTTCTTAAATCCTCGATAAGTGAAAAGATTTACAAAAGCCTTAACAAGCTAAAAGTCTTTAAAAGCTTGACCTTTCTTCCAATGTTTTCAAAGCCTACCTTGTGATCTTCGTGATCGCACTCAAAAAATCAACTTAAAAGACTTCAATTATCAATACAATTTATTATTTTTAAAATATAGAACATGTAGATCTTTCTATTAACAAACTCCTCTAAAGTCGAAATATAATACTACCTATGTCTTTAAATAATTGGTACATTTTGATTTATGTGGTTAAACTTTAAAAACTTTGATCAAGAATTCTCATTAAACAATAAGAAATAATATAGTCATGTAGGATCTTGTTAGATTTGTTTTAAAATATATTTTTGAAATATCAACTTTTTATAATCTTTCCATATGTAAAATAAAAAATATTTACGTTTTAATCGTGTTTTATTGACCATAAAAGCAGGGGTGACTTACTATAGTTCAAACTGGTTTAGTTAAACTACCAAGAATCTTTGTAATAGAATTGGTAGGATAGTGTGAATCTGTTGTACAACAGCTCTTTCAAATTAGTAGTAAATTTGTGAGCCCCAAATTTTATACCCACTCACAATTATCTATTTCTAATATACAACATTAGTAATTTCTTATAATATGAAATTCACTAAATCAGTTCAACTGTATAATAACTCATCATTCAAATATGATTTTTTACTATTACACATTACACTTATTTTATTACATTGAAGTAAAAATCATTAAATAAAAACTATAATTTTCTTGAATAATACTTACCTTTATTATATTGGATCGAGCTATAATTATTTCTTTCAAACTTTACAACTTTAAAAATTCTATAAATTATCATAGAAATATTGGTAATATTCAACGTATTAGTGTCAAAAATATTTTGTTAAGTCACCAAAAAAATTACATATTTCGAACCATCACTCCAGATAAAGTAAATCCGTCACTACATGAAAATCAAAATGTATCAATTATTTCGGGATTGAAGGAGTACTAATTTCAATTGCCTTGTGAGTTGTGAAACCAAATGGAAGGGCCCATGTGAACCCGATGAAGACGTTGAGTTGGCCCGTTCAAAGTCCTTTTTGTTGTTAATTTGCACGTGAGACGCAACTCGCAAAGGGGGTCAACTTCATTTGGCCCACCCACCCTTTGCAATTTCTGACTATACAAAGATGTATTTTCACTTTCCTTTTTACTTTATTATTTATATTCCTATTAAATTTAGTTTCCTACATTCAATTCATTATTTGAAGTTAATAATCTCATTTTCTTTGGGACGTTCTCTAAAAAATTTCAGAAAAAATTATGACTAATGTTTTTTGAAGAAATTGTATTACCTATTTTTTAGATTCTTTTATCTTAGTCTATGGATTTCAGCATTATAGAATTATATGAACTTCAATAAATTTAAATTTCAATTTGAAATGACCTACGAATTTTATCTCTATATAATACTCGCTCCATATACAATATTCAAACAAAAATGATGAAACATTAAGGTTTAACATTTTTGGGGATAAAAATTAAAACTCTAGTTTTTAAACATGGTGATTAAATGATTACGTTCACTGACAAATCGCATCTATGTAAGTAGAGTGCAGAAAATACGGAGTGGGAAGATCACGTGATGCTCTTAAAGTCGTTTTCATATCCCTTCGAGTAAAAATAGGTGGATCAATAATTTTCATAATAAAAACAAAAGTGACTGCTCTAGTATTAATTAAACAGTAGTGAGAGTCATAATTTGTCCATCATAAATATTAGGACATGAAAATAATTATTGAACTCTAGTAACCTTTTTTATCAAATGAAATAATTGTATAAAAATGTTATCGATACAAAAGATTAAAATCTACAATATAAACAATATGAAAGAAAATAAGCAGAAATAAATATTAAAGGACTGAAACTAGCTAAATTGTAGGAGTTGAAAGCCATTTCTTCCACCTTTATAATTTCCCTATGATCCCAATGTGCAATCAATTGTCCCGCATTGTTGATTGTTCGCTTGACAAACTGAAACTTGACTATTCTCAAGCTCTATCGTCTACAATCAAGCTTCCTAACATAGTACATTCGACTCCAATAACTCAGTTATACAATAACGAAATTTTATGAATTAATATAAGCGATGATGTAAAAAGTGTATGTATAATAAAGTAAAATAAGAGAGTCACTAAATAAAATGAAATTTATATCTCTAACTCCAAAGATTTGACTAGTTAAAAGAACATTGACATGTTTTTGAAATGAAAACAAGAGAGTTATTAGTTCCAGAATTTCATTATGAGTGTACAATTCATTTCCAAGAGAATATTTTATTATAACACAGAAAACATTATAATAAATGTGAAGATTGCATTATTATTCCCTTAATAACAAGAGGCTGATCTTGTGCCAGAGCTCAACAAGATATAAAGTTTAGGAGACAGGCTTTCAACATCTAACCAATTAATCAGTTAGTAGATCATCATTATGAATACATTGCATTCTTCTTAAGTCAATAATATTAATTATCCTTAATTCCAACCCCACTCATTCCCATCAAATTAAACAATAATAAAGTCTCTAACACGTTGTTAGATCAACATAATCCAAAACAAGCTCTTGTTAAGTCACATGATTCGACTAATTAACTCCTAATGTTTGCCACTCCTACACACAATTATATATGAATCGAACTGAATCGAATTCAAATAGAATATTTATAAAATTTAAATTATTATAAAACGTACGCTAATAGATGTGAATTGAAACATTATTATTATATCCAAAACGACTACTTAACTCATGTTAATTTGGATTAGATTTCTTACAATGATAAATAGATCACTCATGACCAAAAGCTTACAAAATTAATTAAGGCATGCATCTATACAAATGTCTCAAAAAAGAAGAAAAGGAAGATAGGGTAAAGGCATGCAAGAAGATGGACAAGTATATGGTACAGCCTGTGCATCACTGCATGGAGATCAAACCATGTTCTCTTCATATATTCTTTTAACAATCAAAATTGATAAACTTTGTAATAATTATTAATTAACTCTATTGTATTATGTAAATAAAATATATTTCAAATATTATATTTTCATTAAAATATTACTCCCTCCGTCTCTAAAAGATTGTCATATTTGACTTTTGTTAGTCAAACATCACAAAATTTGATCATGAATTCACATTAAACGTTAAGAAATAATAGTATTGTGGGACCTTGTTAGATTTGTCTCAATATATATTTTTGAAATATTAACTTTTTTATAATTTTTTCGCATGTAGAAGAATAGATATTTATGTTTTAAATAGTGTTTCGTTGACCACTAAAAGTCAAAATGTGACAATCTTTTAAGGACGGAGGGAGTATATAACATACTCCTTCGAGTATATGAGAGCACTTGAATTTAATTTAAAGTTTAATAATTAATTAACGAAATTAAAAATTAGTGAATCGTTTAAAGTGGAGATGGTATATATTATCACGCCAAGCTGTCCGGTTGTAGCTACACACTTTAATGTGAAGGTTTGCCTTAATTGTCGGGGGCTAAACGACTAATCGTGAAGCATGCTTTACTTTATTATCAAATTATTTATAGAACAATAAGATAAAGATTCATTTACAAGATTCGAACCATCAAAAAGTATGCTACTATCTTACCTAATTAATTAAAGATTAACAAATTGCCGGCTAACATTTTGATTCATTTTCACATGTCACTACATACATCATATTTCAACCAATTTGATTTCGCCAATTAACGAATTCAGGCTCCAAGGAATGTTGAGGCAGTAGCTAGGGCTCCGAGTGAAGATAACAGATTTGATTCAACTCGTATTATTCGGTTTAAAAATGTTTGTTTAATGATTTGATGGGCATTGACAAATATCAAATCAAACGATAAAATCAAGGTTTGCCGAACCAAACTAAGTGGTTCGATTTAGTTCAACTGACATATTATTACAGTAGGGTTGCCCTATTTATACTCTGAAGTCTAGACTTGAAAGTTCTAAACTTAACCTAAATCATAAAATCACTTTCATTCAACATCTCTTCATCTCATATTCATCCCTCATCTCCCTTTCGTCTGCCCAATTGCCCATCACATCGAATTTTTTACGAACCAAGTTGAACTTGATTTCACAGTTCGTAAATTGTTCTATCCGGCGGTTCACACATATCGGACGGAATCGAACTTAAGTTTGGGTGAGGTTCACACATTTTAGATCAAGCGCCAGACGCACGTAAGATTTGAACTTGCGTCACCCGAAGTCAAACGTAGTTATTACGTCTAGTATAGTATGGTATCTTTACGTCCCTAGTTATAGTTGTTCTACTGCTCGTTGAGAACTAAACAAGCCGAGCAATTGGAGCAATTTATAGCAAGCAAGTTGAGCAAGAAAAACGACTAAACTATCAAACATATTATTAACAACTCATTAACTCGAGACTTCGTCTTTGGAAATTTGATATATAATATAGTTCATGAAATTATAAATTAGTTGTATAAACATAATAACTACGTTTGATTACTAACGATAATTTAACCCTTTCAAGGAAGAGATACTGAAATCAAGAAAAAAATGAAAGCTAGAAAATATTGGAAAAAAAGAGAAGGGTACTAAACAACAATCATAATTGTATCACCAGTCTTGTCGACTCGATGATTGTACTATGAGTATTTCATTTTATTTTATCGTTTTCAGTTATCGTTTTAGCTTAGAATTTTTTGTAAACGTAACAATCATCTATGTTTACGAATTGTTTGCAGTCCATCATCTAGGTTTCAAAATATTCTTGTCAATCATCTATATCTGAAAATATTTCAGGCCATCACCTATTATGTATGTCAATCTGCCGTTAATAATATTATTTGAGAGACACGTGACTTGTCAGTAAGGTTATTCAAGTCATTTCATATCATTCGAATGTGAAATAACCCACCCCTAACACTCACTTAAGAAAAGATTAACGAGCCAAATAAGATATACTTTGAAACATAGATGATTGGCAAAGACATTTTGAAACATAGGCAATGGACTGGTAACATTTTATAAACATAGGGCATTGTTACAACCGTCTGCCCTAACTTTTTTGTTTGATAGCAAAATAAATTAGGCTTTTTTTTCATCTAGACCCCTGGACTAATTAAAATTTCCCAAATCAGTCCTTGGTGACCTTTTTTCCCTAAATAGGCCCTTGGGCCCAACAAATGGCACCTGATCTTTCATTTTTCACATTTTTATGAATTTCTCAGGTTTTTGACATTTAAAAATTACTTAACCCAGGGGCAAGTTAGTCATATTGAAAATTTGAGTTTTTGAAAAAAAAATTCGAAAAAAGTTTAGGTGTCATTCCAAAAAAAAATATTTTAGTGCAAAGGTTGGAGAAAAAATTCAGGTTGGAGCTTTTTAAAAAAAATAAATATAATTATTAATAATAACTTAAAAATTAAAAATCATCTCACCACCCCCCACCCCCACTGTAAGTAAGCAATCCAAAAAACCAGAAGGCTAATAGGGTTTCCATACCCGTTCCCAAGGTGACTGAGGCGGAGCAGGTGGCGCTGCCCAAGAAGGCAGATGAGGAGAAGAGGAAGCAGAGTAGGACTGCTGTTGAGGAAGAGTATGAGAAGATGGTGGTGGTGGAGAATACAAATCACAATGATTCGGTTATTGGAGCTTTTATATCCATTTGAATGTGCAAATCCATTTTTCTAGCAATTTAGATTGATAATCTGCATATTGGTTGGGATGGTTAGGGTGGGGTGGGGTGGAATGTGGAAGATGATGTTTTATATTTAATTAATTAAAGTTGACTATTAATGGGATTGAGTTAAATATTTGAGGTTGGGTTAATTTATAATTAGGTTGAGTTAGTTCCAAGTGTGGTTTCCTTATTTTGCCCTCCAACTAAAAATTCATAATCTGACAAATTTAGAAAAATGTGAAAAAGAAAAGTGCAGGTGTCATTTTTATGCTCCAGGAGCCTATTTGAAAAAAAAAGTCACCATGAACTAATTTAAGAACTTTTAATTAGTTCAGGGGCCTAGATGAAAAAAGCCTAAAAATTATAATTCTACGTCTACAATATAGTTTTTGGTTTTTTTATTTCACTATTCAATAACATAGTGACAATCAATTGTTACTTTTTATATTTTAAATATTTTTTTGACTATTTTTCATTAATTTTTCTTGTTAATTTATGTAAAAATTATTAAAAAGACAATTCAAAATATGGAAGGAGTAACATATAAATACATTTATTATGGACATTAATATTGCAACTTTCATTTCATAAAGACATGTATATATACCAGAATTGATCCCAGTAGATTGTAGGGTTGTTGATACTCTTTAGATGAAGGAAAAATAGAAGAAAATTGGATATAAAAAATGAAAAGAATATGGGGAGCACATGGGGAGACTTAGGTGAAGGTGGCCCCGGGTTTGGCGGTAGAGTTGAAGTGGGCCTAATAGAGGCGTTAAAAAGACAAGGTGCAGCACGTGACCCTTTCATCATTTGCTCTTTCTCCACCACCCATCCCCCCCCCCACCCCCCTTCCAATTTATTTTTTTCGTAAACTCATACTACATAATTAATTCCAATGAGCTAATAACTTTTTCCCATTTCAATTATTTAAACTTGACCAGAAATATTGGATTCTTACATTTGTACATTATCATACAACTTGTTAAAGATATACTATTATACTAATATTTGTGTGAATTAAGATTGTAAAGATTAATACTATTAAATTTAACTCATACTTATTTAAAAAATTATTAATATAGTTAAAAAATTCAACTCGTTCAATAAATTTGATATGATATATGGTCATTTTAGTTAACAGTTCTAAGAAATACGTGTTTAATGTTCATAATAATACGTAAATTGATTATAAAAAAATTATCAAGCTTCCTAAATAATTCTAGTTCTTCCCCCTCCTTCCCTTTCGCATATAAACGGGTTCTATATTGGGTGATATATATTGTAACTTCAAAAGAAATTAATTAGTTTCTTATATTTCAAATTAAAGTATCAATTTCTATTTTTGTAATTGAATATTTAACTATTATATCAAATTCCTTTTATTCATATAATATTTTCACTTTTCATAAGAACCTTAGGTTTTGGATGAAAATTTCAGTGCAATATTTTCTAAACAGTTATTTAAAAGTATATTGAAATAGGAATTAATAATTTAAGGATAAATATTTCAGTCTGAAAATGAGAAATCAAAGTAGAAGAGATACTATAAAACAAGTAAAGAGCGCAATGTCCAAGAAGATTCAGCTACACTTAATTTATATCACATCGGGATCACCAAAACAATTAAAATAAGTCTCCTTGTCAGATAAATTGCTAATAATTCTAAATACTCCTTAATAAAACACAGAGACGCCAAAACGTATTAACGCAGTCGAGTTAACGTCCCCGTCCCCAACTTCACAACGCCGTTAGACTATCGTATAGTAACACTATTATCTAAGTTACTAATTGATAAGTTTCGTAAAAATTAGCAAATGTTTGATTGTAAAACAAATATTTAAAATATAGAATTGTAATGTAGTGTATACAGTATATATATAGTGTTTAGTGGTATAAGTTTTAATATACCGTCTAAAAAGTTCATTACAGACGTCTAATGGTAAATAGTTTAACATAAAAGATTGATAGGTTATTCCCTTAGTGATGAAAATTTGATTTCACGAGAAATTGAACAAAAATCTAGAGAATTGGCCTACTTCTTGCGGTTATCGATTGAAGTGTATTGAGGTATTTTGATAAATAGAATTAAATAGAAACGGACCAAGGAATAATAGTTGGATAGAAATATGCAAAAGCTCAATTCATATTTATGAATTTATTGTTATTTAAAAGTATTTCGATTTACAGTTATAGACGAAGCAGTAAGCCGTCTAAACCATATTTGTGCCGAAGGGAACTAGAGTTATAAACTTATAATCACAAACGAAGACAAAACTAGAGCTATAAGAAAATTCTTTAAAGCAAAAAAAATATACAATAACTCTGATGGATAGTGTCTGACAACTTAATTAATAAAATTTTCATTTTAAAAAATTGATTATTTGTTGAAAGTCTTATCTAAAATGAACTAACGAAGGAAGTGATATTTATCAAATTTTAATTTTAAACAATAATTTTTAATCTTTTCACAAAACCATATTCTTATTTCTTCATTTCATTTTATATTATCAATTTCAGTATTGTTCGAAGGAAAATACAAGTAAATGTGCAAAGTTCATTATTAACATAAAATTGATTAAAAATAAATTTGAAGGATGTAAATGCTCTTAATAAATCGACTACCCAAACAAAGTTAAAAATAACGGCGTTTCTCTCATATGATTCACTAATATATAACCAAAGCAATAACGAAAGCAGCAACCCAAACAAACAAGAAACACCAACCTCCTCCCACCAAAAAAACTCAGAGAGACCAACATAAACAGAGGGAGGGAGGGAAAGATACATAGCTACAAAAAAGAAAAGTTAATTCAAGAAAATTAAAATACTCATTTTTTTAAATCTTAGTAATATTGATTTTTGTGCATGTGTGTATATAGAGTTAATCATTTGAGTTTTTTTGTTCAAGAATCATCAAAAGGGCCTACCAACAAGAACACCAACAAAATCTTGAGAATCAATTAGGTGGGTAGCTTCACTTCCTCTTTACGTTTTTTTAATTTGTTCAAGAATTATGCATTTTTGCATCATAATTCAGATCAAGTAAACTTGTATACATGCTTATAATGTACATGTGTATATTGTGCTTTTATTTACTTGTATTATGTCCTCTAATTTTTTTCGGTAAGATTCGATCATTATCATTGCAAGGACTTAAACTCGAATACAATGATTGTGAATAATATCTTACAAGTTTAATTTATTTTTGAGTACCCTTTAGTGGATCTTTATATTTCCTTCAGTTTTACTCAAGATTTAACTGTTTACTTTTTGCGTAATTTAGTTGGCGGTTTGTTTGCATTTGCAGGTACATATAGAAGTTATCTCATTGAAGGATTAAAAATCTGACCGTTTGACAAAAAACAGACAATTTTTGTCAAAGTGTAACAGAGAATGTTGCACGAAGTGTAATAGAGAATTCGAACTCGAGAAGAAGGTGGATCTGAGCGGTAATTCTATCAGTTTGTGATCTTTGTTGACCAAGCATTATATTGGCTGAAGTCAAAATCAAGATTGGTGATTTGAGGAGATATGGAGCTGCCTCAATCCAGAGCATTGGGAGGTGAAGGTGAGAAGCAAAGTTGACTTTTATTGAATTTTGCATGTTTTAGGATTCTTTTTCAGGTGAAAAAAATGAATAATGAATTGAAGAATTTTATAATTTTATGTGTGTGTGTGTGTGTGTTTTACAGGAAGAAAAACTACACATGATTTTCTTTCACTATATTCACCTGCCCAACAAGATCCAAGACCTTCTCAAGGTGTAGTTTTATTATCCTTTCATATAGTTTCATGCAACTTGCAATTTATTTACTGTATGTTTCCAGGAGAAACTTGACCTTTTTTTTAATCATTATTATCTTTTTTTTTTTCTTCTAAATTCCAAACTATTTTATGTAACATTGCAAATATTCCAGATCAATTTTATCTTGTTTAGGTAAATTAGAAACTACTATTTGTTTTTTTGTTCATTTGAAGAATTTTTAAAGTAGACGTGGTCAGTAGCGAGTCTAGAAGTGATCAAGGGGACGATCCCCTAAAAAATTAAGGCCTTTCGTACAATTATAAGTAATTTTACACAAAATATAGTAATTCCCCGCACCCCCGACCCCCAACAGTTAAAAAATATGTTTTAAATAGGTATAATGTTATTCGTATTCACTAAATATTGGTTCAAGATCCGCAAGTGGATGTGCCGGAGGGGAACAAAATATTAAAGAACACCCACGAGTGGTGTAGTGAAGAGACCCGTAATGAGAGTAGTTTATGGATCTGGGACGTGGGTTCCCGGGTCCGGGTGGGCCGTAGTTTGGGTACCCTTGACATTTTCAAATAGAGGAAGGAAAGGGGTGGGGCTTTGCAGTTAGCAACACTTTCATGACAATGGAGTAGTTATTATAGGTAGGTACATTCTGATTCCCTGTGTCTTTGTTGTAATGAGCCTAGGGGTTAGGACCACTAAAACTGATATATGTTGGATGTTTGTAATAAGCTTTATACAGATCTCTAAACCTTCAAATTGCACGAAAAAATCGTTCAAGTTCATCAGAAGTTGATTGAGTTCTGCTAAATATTTAAGATGTTTGATTTCCTAATAGATGTATTTAAGTATCCAAATTCCAAACTAAAGAACCCAACAATGAGGATGTTATGACGACATATCAATGATGTCAAAATAATCATTTGATTTTATTTCCTAGACCTCGTTGCCCCTTAAGCTATTGAGATTCTTGATTGCAATTATGATTAGAATACCAAATGGCTCGTTCATTCGAGATTGAGTAAATCACTTGGTGTTCAATGTAAATACTTTACATACTGAGAGGCGATAAAATGCAGGGCACATGTCTTGATTGTGACTCTTTAATTTTGTAAATATAGCTTGCATTAACATTATGAGTTTAGATGGTGTGGATCAGTAATTAAATTGTCAACACGTCGTATGCTAATCATGGTGGAGCATATCATTAGTACCAGTACTATAAAATTCATGATTCAAGTGGTGTTCCTTACATCTCTATTAATGTGCAATGTGCAGGTAGCTATCTCAAAACTCATGATTTCTTGCAACCACTGGAAGGATCAGGGAAGAACGGAGCGAGTGGTGAAAACAATGTTGAAGTATCAGCTGCTGAAAAACCTCCACCACCAGCTCCTCCTCCGCGTCCTTCTGTTACACATATACTTCCTGGTGGGGTTGGGACTTATAGTATTTCTTACTATGAACAAAGGGAACCCAGACAGGAGGGTAGCTTTTCTACAGTGGCTCAGGCTAGTAGCGCTGAGAGAAACGATGAAAACTCAAACTGCAGTTCTTATTTCGGGAGTGGTTTCACTCTGTTCGAAGAATCTGCATCAAAGAAGGGAAAGACAGGGAAGGAGAATATTGTTGGAGAAAGACATAATATTAGAGGTAGGCTACTTAAAGTATTCAGGGGGCCATTTATCATTCTTTACATGGTTGCAAATTTAATGTGTATCAACTTTTCCCATTAACACCAATCGCAATGTACAAATGTTTGGCAGAAGCGAGTGTAAACCTGGAGGGAGGACCGTGGACAATGCCATTGGTACGGCAATCACAGTCATCTTCCAGCCATAAACTTAACAGCACAGCCTTAAGCTCTCTTTCTTCCTCTCAGTCAGTGACTTATCTCTTCCACATTAGGCAGCTTCTATTGCCTTCTTTCATTTGTAATTGGGAATTTGTAATCATCAATCCCTGTTGATTTCCAGGCAGCCAATGACTGAGAAGTATCCAAGTTTCACAAAGATGTTGACATCGTCCAAAATGGCCGAAGAAGAGGATGATGAGGAGTTTGTTGTTAAGAAAGAAGTATCATCTCATATCAAAGGTATCTAAAGCATGTAACTCTTATATGTATAGTTTGCCCCGCTTTAAGGCGAACGAACCGTATGGCGGCTGGAAAGAAAGATGACCTCACCTTCTCGTAAATGGTGTCAGTGAGAGCCATTTTAGTATCCCCCGTTGACCTTCTTTTTAAGAGAGAATCTTCAATGAGTAGAAACAAGCAACCTTACTAATAAAGTGCTTGTTGAGTAAGGCTGGCTTTCGAGCCCAAGCCCCTTGTATGGGTTAAGTCCTCCTTCTTATGATCCCAACTTTTCTATGACACTACATTTGTTTTCGCAGGTAACTTGCCAGTAAACGTTGATGGAAGAAGTGCAGATCAAAAGCCAAGTACCCCACGTTCAAAGCACTCGGCAACAGAGCAGCGCCGAAGGTGCAAAATCAACGATAGGTATATATACCAACTCCAATTGGCAGGTCATTCATTTTTTCTGGAGTTAGATGATGTTACTACATAAGCTTTTCTTACTGCAAGAATGATTTACTTGCAATATATGCCAAATGTTGACTCAGTTGCATAACATAGCGTCTTTCTATTGTGGACGATAGCTAAAACATTGAAAACAAATATGAACCATAATGCAGATTCCAGAGATTGAGGGAGATCATACCTCATGGCGATCAAAAGAGAGATAAGGCATCGTTTTTGCTGGAGGTACAAACATGAACTTTTTATGGCAGATATAAAAGAAAGATCCTTCATCAACATATGAATGGTTAAATATATTTTTCTTGTGGCAGGTTATTGAATACATACAATATCTTCAAGAGAAAGCGGACAGGTATGAGGGATCACACCAGGGATGGAATCAAGAACCTTTGAAATTAATGCCCCGGGTAAATTCTACATTTTGCATACTCAAAATGCCAATATTAAAAGCTCCAATGAAGTGATTCATCGTTGATGTTGCCATGTTGGAAAAAAAATTCAGAAGAATGACTATATTTTTTAGTTGATTGCTCTTCTCTTTCGTGTCATGAAAAAAAATCAATATACTCCCAAGTAGAAAATCGTTGCCATTCTTATCAACGTGAAAATTTCAGCTGAAGTTTTCATGTTTGGTTTGACGCAGGGAAAGTCATATAGGAATGGTGAAGGTCTAATTGATCAATCACAATGCAAAAGTTCCGGTTCTGGTCATGCAATGATTTTTGCAGCAAAGACGGATGATATTAAGGTTAGTGCTTCTTCAGTCAAGACTAGCAATCAACAGAAGGTGGCGGACCCTCTCAACACAGTGGTTGTGCCTAAAGAACTAATTCAAGAGCCAGATTTTCCAAATAATGTGGTGTTAAAACAGCCGGTGTTTCCCTTTAGCGGAACAAAAAATGCAGCAACAACATATTCATCAGGATTGGCTTTTGATATAAACAAACCAGCATCCCCACACCCTCAAGCTTATTTCCATGCGAGAACAACTGATGGTGCTGAAATTTCTGATCATAAGCTTAAAGAGCAGAAACAGAAGTCTATTGAAAGTGGTACAATTAGCATCTCAAGCGTCTATTCTCAACAGTGAGGATCATTCAAACACTAGCTGATGACATTTTGTTCACATCGGACTGAAATTTTTTATTACTTGCTGAATGTTCCTAAACTTATGCAGGCTGTTGAACTCTTTAACACAAGCCTTGCAACATTCTGGAGTAGATTTATCCCAAGCCAGTGTAGCTGTGCAAATCGACTTGGGAAAGAGGGCGCAAAGCGGGTTATATCCCTCGATACCAACATCTAAGGTACACCACCAATAATGTAACTGCGAGCATCTTAAACTATTCATTATTCATGGCCAATGTTTCTAAGAATTGCTTGAACTGGACCTCATCTTACTTTCAACGTTGTTTATTCCCAGGAAGATATTCCAATTAACATGAGCAACCAAGCTGGATCAAGGTCTCTAACTGCAGGACAAGAATATGATCAAGTCCCGACGAAGAGGCTCAAGATTAGCAGAAGCTAATATGATCAAAACATGGATACATTCTTTTCGATAATATAGTGAAGTCAATTCTTTTAAGAGGGTTCAATTATTGTCTTCTGTTACAAAGAAATTTGTCCAGTTGAGACCATAAACATTGTACATGTATTTATTTTTGTAATTTTTGGGAATATGCACAGAACTTACCCCTGCCAAGTTAATGCTAATATTATATGGTTTCTCTGAAAATATTTTTTGTTATTACATCATACTGGTTGATCAACATACTATACATCAAGAATAACAACTAATCAGTGAACTAATGCAGTAAGTTCAAATCTTCCTCGTACTATATATTCAAAGGAATCTAACATCAATTATCAACGTCATCAACATGTCCCAGTGTTCTGAGGTTCTTGTCTAAAAGTCTAAACGGGGTAAAAGGCTAGGTAATATGCGACCTTACTATCTGATAACGAGGATCGATACTCAGGATGACACTATTCAAAGGAATCTAGAATTTGCTGAAAAGTCATCCCCTTCCAACTCCAATTGTGCAAGGCATTTGAGTATTGATTCACCAAAACTTCCAAGTCTGAAGTGGTCCTGGTCCTAAGGAAAGGTTGTGTTTCCCATAAAAAGATCAATGCAGAAACTGTAAATTATATTTCAACTAAGCATCAAATAACTATGTATGTATCCTTATTCCACAATTTAATCCATGTCCAGTAAGTATGTGTAGTATATTATTGGAACAATTATTTAATACTCAATTGTGGAATTTGAGAGGAGTTCTTGGATCTTTCAAAGCAGGGAAGAATCCCACTTGTAATGGTACATGGGATAGTGTGTCTTAAACATTCCCCACCAACCCACCCAATTAAGAAAATAATATTATTTCCTTATTTTATAATGATTGTTTTATTTTTATTTTTTTCAAAAATTGATTTATAATTACATGAAGTGGACCTATTTTTTATAATATTTATAAATTAATAAAATATTATAAATTATGAAAAATGGAAAAAGGATGGAGCGAATAATTTTGAGGTAGTACAATACATGTGTGATTTATTAGGAGGCATGAATGCATTCATAGTCCTTGCATTTTGCAACTACTACAGCAAATAAATAAATTAAATATTGTTTTGAACATTCATTAATCAATGCCCCAAACAAAACACAATTTCTACATTTACAAAAAAGAAAGGTATTTCGGGCACAGCTCAACTGGTAAATAGCTAAGGTATTAGAGACACAAAATTCAAATGGTGAAGAGGTAGAGTGCTAAAGTATCTGGAGCCTTGTCTTTCACTTAATGTGGGTTCCGTTCCATAAGGAGTGACTTTATGTTGAAGTGGTTAAAAGACAAAATTTTAATCTGTGAATTGTTATACATACACCAAAATAGTTCCAAATAGTATTTTTTAGTAATAAATAAATTTTTTTGTCCTCCGTTATTTATAAGTGTATGATTTGAGGAAGTTTGCTTCAGGGCAAAATAATCATCATTTAACTCCTAAAAAATATTATTTGAGTGTGTATAATGTTTTTCCTCTAGTCTATTAATCAATTAAACACATTCCGTAATTTATCACTTACAAATATTTGAGGATATGAATACAAGGAGACTTCATCTATCTTTTAAGGAAAAGGAAACGTGTATGGGTACCTCCATTATCATATCACAAAGTGATGAAAAGAATATTACTCCCTCCGTCCCTAAAAGATTGTCACATTTTGACTTTTGTGGTCAATTACAACAAAATTTGATCACGAATTCTCACTAAACGAAAAGAAATAATATAGTCTTGTGGGACCTCGTTAGATTCGTCTCAATATATATTTTTGAAATATCAACTTATTATAATTTTTTTGCATTTAGAATAAGAGATATTTGTATTTTAAATCGTGTTTTATTGACCACCAAAAGTCAAATGTGACAATCATTTAGGGACGGAGGGAGTATTATTTTGAGTATGAGGTGTTTCGTGTAAATGTGTAATCATTTTGTGCCTCAACTTTTCATGATGAAACAATATCCTCCATTATTATTTCTTCAAAGCTAACCATAAACGCCGCCCCCCCCCCCCCCCCCCCCCCCCCCCCTTTCAATTATAGTATTAGGAAAATTGTATATTATAGATTTATTACTTAGAAGTGTCACATTCTCATGGTAAAAGACGAAGAATATGCATATAATATTTGAGATCGTGGTTGCCACCAACCCTTTTATACCCTTATTCATTCTAATGGAAAATCAAGAGTTATGGAGCACTTCGACATTTAACTCCATTTCCAAAATTTATAGATTTTATTTTATTGTTGGTAGGGGCGTATACATAATTTTAACATGATGGTGTTTCAAAAATATTAAATATATATCAGATTTAATGTTAGTGAAACTAAAATGTGAAGAACGCTTGCACTACTTAATCGCTCTTAAATTTTTCCAAATTTTTTGTGCAGTTTTAGCATATTTTACACATGCGTATTTCTTTGTTCATGAAAGTTTGGAGCCAACCCCTTATCATGGCATTAGTTAAGATGCACATACACCCACATCGGATATCGATGTCCTCTCAATTCAATATATAAGATCTTGGGCTACTCTCCTTATTGCCAATTGATTTTAGAGTGGAACCTCATAGACTCTTATCATGCTATCATGAGCCAGCCCGAGTTATTGAGACACGTGTAACCCCGCCGATGTTGTTCCGGCAATTAATACCGGCATGAAAAAATTTCGCCGATGTTGTCTCCGACGTTGGATGTGCATCTTAACACTCCTCTCACGTGTAACCCGATCGTCGGCGAAATTTTTTTTGCCAGTATTATTTTCCGGAACAACATCGACGGAGTTACACGAATCTCATTAATTCGGGATTGACTCTGATACCATGAAAAAATATGAACACACAAAGAAAAAAAAATGAATGTTATTCTCTATTGCTTGATTCTGTATAAACATTACAAGACTATGTATACAGTGAACTAAGAACCTTAAAATAAAAAAGAAAGATCATCTTACCTAAACTCTAGCATATGATGTACACTGATATACATGTAGCCAATTTCTTTAAAAGGAATGATATCGTACTCTAATCAAATATGTGTAAGTATAAAATTGTTGAAATAAAATTTGGCAAACTAAAATAAATTTATGTTGACCTAAGCAAGTTAATTATTCGTATTAGCCAAAGCAACAACGTTTTAATGATGATAAAATAGAAAGATTTATATTAAAATATAAATTTAACGACGCTCAATAAATAATGTTATTTTTGTAATCAAATTAATTATACCATCTCTAATTTATCTTCACTCACATAGCGCTTCAAATTAATGAAATTACAAAAAAAAAAAAACCTTAGGTCCAACAAAAGCGAAGGTTTTTGCATATTTAAGACAGTCTATGAAAGAAGTCAAGCACCAATAATAAGAATGAGGGTTGGACAAAAAATTTCCACTGGTCAGCACCATTAGCAAATCCCACATAAAATAATTGCCAACTAGTTAGGATATTTATTATTAATTGCCATTCTGTTTTTCAAATAAATAATGCAAACTATATACTTTCTTATTCAAATCATCTGACTAATACCAATTATACCAGCATCAAATGATTGTTTCACAGCATCAAAATATGACAACCCATTTATAAGAGGACATTATCATCAAAATAATTTGCAAATAATTGGACAATTAATGGTTGCTAAATTATTTAATTTTAATTTAATAAGGTGATTGTGTAAGTTTATGAACTTCTGAAAAGATGCTCATCAGATTAGAGAAGGGACAGCTAAAAAACAAGAATAGGAAACCAAAGGAGAATGAAACAGAAAGGGCCATCTATGCTTCATCTGTGGGCAAACAACTTTTTAGTAAAGGAAATCTATATGTATTTAGTTTTTCTTGTATACACTGCACTTGAGTTCCATATAACCCCACAATGGCGGGGCGATTTCTATACATTAAATGGATCATTGTATATTGTGAAAGAAAACACATTAATGTACTCTAGGATGATCTCCTGAGTTCTCTGGGGCGTCGTTGTAGCATAGGTCTCTCCCTCTAGACTTCAACGCAAACCCCCCAGAGAAACAAAATCCTATGTTCTCATCGAATCTGGGCGAGAACTAGGGTCACTATACCTGTGGCAAAAGAGCATTGTAAGATTCTAACCAAACGCAACTACTCAACGGCCCTATCTTCTTTCGGTTGTTGCAAGCATTCCCATGGGTTGGAATAAAAATAATCCTCTTCTTTAGGCCTGTCTGGAATGATCAGCCTTTTACTTGGATTTCCCATGCGCTCTGTATGAGTTTTCTTAACTGCAGCAGAAAACTCATCCCAAGTCAGCGATCCGCTGTTGAACTGGTCTATCAACTCAACCAAGACCTTTCTGTCAAGTATAATCGTTTTCTTGTACCCAAGGTACCTGAGAACAATGACATGTAAACTTGTAAATCAATTCGGTAGTCCACTAATGCTGATATAGTAGGATCCATCATGAAGATTGGCAAGATTCAGTGCAATTTAATGGATGAATGTCGAAAATCTTTAAGGGATGGAGGGAGTAATAATTACAGATAGCTATCAAAGCAGTACCTGCGATGACCTTCAACAACTTTTGCCATATTTCCATCATATGTAGGCACAAATATATCACTCTCTAATGAAACAAGATAATCTAGTGCTGCCATCTGTGATGAGTGGTTCTGGAAAAACTTAAGGTCTGCACGGTCCAGTAGGGTTTCCTTTCTAACCTGTTAGAAATCAAACAGTTAACTAAAATTCTTATAGTTTGATACCACACAACATCTAAGAAAAAACATACTAACCAAATTTGGATAAGCAGCTGCAAGATTAGCCATTCTTCTCCTCCCTCCATAGATCTCTCCAGCAGCAATGTATACTTGAATGTTTTGATCAATTTCCAATGCTTGAAGGGTAAGAGCAGTTTCCTCAGGTGTTAATGGACATAACCCATCTTTCCTCTTCAAGTCAGAGTCTATGACTTTCTCCTTCCACCAAGGATAAGCATATCTGCGAGAAGGAGGAGGTTAAAAATCCGAAAACAACCAATGATATATCAATTACAGCTAGCAATATAGTAATCACAGGACTGCACCCCGTACTGATGTACCTCATTGTGGTTAACTCTTCTACCTCCTCACTATTGAAGCCCTGAGTGCAGCCAGAAAAGGCTAACATGTCCATTTCATATCTGAGATGGAGAACCATGAACGGGCCCTTTTTTCGCAGAAGGTTGATAACCTTTCTGCCAAGCTCTTCTATCTGGGGGGTGAATTTCAGAGCAGAAAAGTTTACTCGACAACGCAATTTCTGAATGTGCAACGGTTGGCCATTATTTGCAAGCCGTGAATCGGTTCTATTCAAATGCACAACTTTGTATTTCCTAATGAGAGGAAGAATCTGTAGACAATCAACCCAAAACATTACAACTCTTAGAAGTTATATCAAATTAATGATTCAAAAAGCAACAATATAAAAAGTGTCTACCTGATTATGGTAATATGAAATATCAGACCAACTGATTGGTGGCATTTCATGACTCATTCCAAGTTCCACCCTCGTCTTAAGCCGAGGAGGTAGTTCTTTCAAGATCCGAACTTCATCTCTCAAAGATGTAATAAAATGATCAACATCAAATATATCTTGGAATTCACTGCAGAATCATTTATGATAGATTTTAAGAAACTAAATATATAAAAATCAGAAAATTTATACAGATAAGTTGTGAATTTAGACAAAGCACAAAGTAGCTTTATAATCTAAGAACAACATAAAACTCACCTAGGATCACTCCAGAAAGAAGTTTTATCAAGCTCTGGAACTATAAGTGTCACATTTAAATATCTCGCAATTGCAACCATGTCACATATCTGAGTTTTAAAAAGACCACTAATTAAATGAGTATCAAACAAGCGGTATTATTGTCCTGTTATATCTGCAGAAACATCTACTGGAATAAATTAAGCAGATTCAACTATTCTAAAGCTAATACAATGAAAATAATACTCACTGCTGATCGCATCTGATTAAGGCCCCCATTGCATGACACCATCAGGTATCCATTATTTTTATAAACCCCTGAACATAAAAAAGCACAACCAAATAAATGCAAGGTCTAAAGATATTGAATGGGAATAGAATAATCAAAGTTTTAATACTATTCTTATCGATAGCAACATCTATTGTATCAAATGAAGTAGCAAGACTTTCCATATGTTCAACGGTTAACCATGTTGATAGGTTCCTTCTTATTCGGTTAATTAATCAGAGGTGTGTATGAAGACTACGACAATTCAGGATATCCACACTACTACGCACACCTACACCCAAAGAAAGGACGCCAGAAAGGAAGAAATTGTAGGAAGAGAAATGTGCCTGAACTTTAGACACATCTGCATGGATCTTCATATAAACTCTACGACTAAGTTGTCAACCAAAAGCTATTCAACATAGCTAAAAATGAGAAACCAGCCAACTACTTATATCATACTCTCAAGATATCCATTTGCTCATAAGAAATCAGTAAGCTACTCCATAACTTTTAAGCATAACAGATCAATTTCCACCTCTAAACAATACAAGTAACACCATTTATGGAATTCTCCATATTACTAATTTTAGCAAATTCTTAGCTATTATATTCCTTGCCTCAATTAGACTTAAAACAATCTTAATAGCTTAAAGATCCAAGCTTCAGTAACAATGAACAAAAATAACCAACAAATCAATAGAAAACCACAATAACAAATTGCTACTAGTTTCAGCAAAATCATAGCATTTTATATTCCTTACCACAATTAGACTTACCAAACAATATTAACATCTAAAAAGTCCAAGATTCACTAGAAATGAACAAAACATAACCAATAAAAGAAGAAGGCGTCGTCAACATTTTATCTACTAAATGCATCCCTTCCAAAAGTCGGGGTTTGTTGCACCTATTAGCTCTAAAAGAAACAAGAATAACATATGCAGATTGAAACCACAATATACATACTCTTTGGAGGAAGAACATGTATATGAACCTTCTGATCAGCCTGAACTTGCATAGCATCAACTGACTCTAAATGAAAAGAAGGAGGCCACATATTTACAACTCTAGGCCCCCAAGTTTCACCCAAAGTAATCAATTGAACAACACAAGTCCACAACAAAATTGATGATGTTGCCCTTATTATCCAAAGCTTCATCTTTGACCTTGAGGAAATTGTACTATTTTTCAACTTCTCCCCTCCTAATCCCACCCCTCCCCCTCCGAATGCCACCGTCTTCAACCCTGCCAAATTCAATCCCCACTTTCTTCTCATTTTTCATAAAATTCTACCAAAACCCAAATCTCAATGTCCTATCTTTTCTACAAATTCTGCAATTTTCAAGATAACAATGTCCTTTTGAAGTAATGTATGATCCAAATCAGGAACAAATTCTCAACACCAAGTTTAAAAATTTATGCTATAAAGCATATACCAAATTTATTGGTTGATGAGTAAATTAAACTTTATGAATAGTACAAAAAACTGATACACAAAAAAAAAAACAGAAATTTGATGGTACATTACACACAAAATGTGATAAAGCTTTGATCTTTATGGATCAGAAAGAGAATTTTATAGTAAATTGAACTTTTTGAATTGGAATATGAATATTTGGTAGAATACTTAAAAACCCAGAAATTTTATGGTATTGTATATCTCAATGGAATCAAATGTGATTACCAAAATGATTATTATGAATTTAAGAAAAAAATGGTGAAATGGGTATTGTTGAATTTCTCTCTCCCTGCTTGCTGGTGGTTGATTTGCCGGAATCTCAGGCTTCCGTTGGCCGGAGAGAGAGAAACTGGTTGAGTAGAGAGAGAGATAGAGAGCGAGAGAGAGACTATTTGGTGTGAATGTGGTGAGGTATTATATTGTGCTTGATAATTTGCTATGGTTTTGATATATAATACTCCCTCCAATCCAAAACAAATGTCTTTCTAGATATTTCACACAAATTAAGAAACAATCATTACATTCACACTTTCCATCTATGCCCCTATAAAGCAATCATGAATAATTCAATTATCACTTAACTATATGATGCAATCATTACTTTTTTGAGTTATTCTATGCAAATAGGGGTATTAAAGGAAAAAGTGGTATATTATACATTGGTTTATGTAAAAAGACATTTGTTTTGGATATTGTTGAAATGTCTAAAAAGACATTTGTTTTGGATTGGAGGTAGTACTGTATATTTCATATGCACTTTAATTGACATTTATTATTTTTTTTCATTTTTTTAATGTAAATTAACGATGAAGAATGAATACGATATTATTACAAATAACAGATACTAAGATTGTTAGATAATAAACACTTATGAGATAGAAATCGTCTTAAATGATAATTTTATCTAACACCTCGTAATTAGAAGTTTAGGTGAATGTCACCAGGCTATTGAACTATAATTAACTACATTTTAGTTTATATGATAAAATATGAAAAATAAAATAATATAATGATAATTAGTTGTTTGTGTATTATTTAATATATGCAAATTCATTCATTACTTTTTTTTTTGTAAATTAGCGATAGAGGTAAATTTTTGAACCAAGATCTTTTTGGTCACTAACAAGAGCATATTTCACTAGGCTATCGATTAACTCCAAATTCATTCATTACTTGAATAGTATATAATTTTTGGTTAATTTTTATATGAGGTTATAATGACAGATAAAGATAATGAACGACAAAATGTGAAAAATGACATAATGAATGAATAAATACTCATAATAGTGAAGACTTTATCTAAAAAAAACTGGAAAACTAGATGAAAGTTACATTGCTTATTTTCAAAAAAAATAAAACTACATGAAAGTAGATTAATTACTTCATGATATCTAGCTGATGATATTGGTGGTTAATTATTGTAGAAAATATTTATATAAATTATATAGCAATAATTTTTTCTTGTAATTAAGGAAGATAGGGGGTCTTCAAAGATAAGTTCTAATTATTTCAATTATATATAAAGTACTTCATTCATTTCATTTTAATTGACTGTACGCTTATCAAAATATTATTTTGGTCATTAATTATTTCACATATATATTATAGAAAATTACAAGAAGATAATATTATGAAAATATTTTGAAAAACGTATTCAATGATATCAATTTTATATTTTTCGGACAAATGAATAAAGTCAAAGTTTAACACGAACTTCCAAAGCGTCAATTAAATTGGAATAGGGAGTATGTATTTTAAGTATTAGTTCAATGTTGATCATATATTGGGGAAGTGAATAGAAATGATCAATAATTAATTTTATAACACAAAATATCAATTAAAATGAATTAGAGCGAGTAGGATATAAAAAGGGACCCACTATATGGAACCTGCACGTGTTTGGGTTTGGAACGAACAAAACGATTCAAGGTTTGATTTGGCTTTAGGTTCTCATAAATCGAAAATAGCGAAGTTTAATTTAGCTTGAACTATTTGAAGTTTGTAGGTAACATTCAAACTGTAATGATAAAATATTAAAATAAAAAAAGGATTATGTTTTTGAGCTTTCGAACTCCAGTTTGATCAAACTTGGAAATGAAGTTCTAGTTCGGCTCTCACTACATCAAAGCCAACCACAAATTGAACTTTCGAATGGAGCTTCTTTAGTCGAATTAACTTTCATACTCATTGGGCAACATTATACACACACCAGAATAGTGAATACTGTAGCTGGAAATAACTATTTTGTCCCCATTTAATTTCCTCACCTACTACACTTCCAAATAGGGAGCAGAATAGTAATTTTCAGCTACAACAAATCAGTATTCTGATGTGTATAACAGATCAACTATTTTATGGAGAGAGAGAGAGAGATTTGCTAACAATGGTCTTGGTAATGGACCAATTATCTTAATTAAGTTAGTACGTAATTATTGCTCTTTTTCTTTGATTTTAGAATTTTGGCAAAATCTTTGATGCAAATTAAGGAAAAAACAACAAAAGAGGACCAGTTATCTCCTTTATTTTCTTTGAGAAATTTAGCAATTTATTAATCTAATTAATATGTTGAAAATGAGGGAAGATAATAGAAGATGGTTCACTAAAGATGCAAGTTTTCCTTTGAAAGAAAACGTTTGGTATAATTCCCCAATTGGATATGTTTACCCCATCGTGTGTAGATGTGTAAAATTGCTTCAATACAAGATGTAGACCAAAGGAATTGACTTGATAAATTGCCAAGTTGAAAACAATAGTGATGATGTGAGTGTGTTTTAGCATCCTTCCAAAATTAGGAAGACGAGACAAGCTAAGATGATGTGAGAAATTTTCTTAAAATAACATGGATCAAGGGACATTAATATTTTATCTTTTGTTTAACTAACTAAATAACACTCATTTTTTATGAAAGGACTAATTTGCCCTCAACATTCCAACTTCATACCCTTATTCTAAGGGATATATTGAACTTCATACAATAAGTTGAATTGAAGGGGTAATAATTTATCGGTTTCTTTAGAACATGTCTTTAAAAACTAATTTTTTAATGGTTGCTGGGGTTCATGAAAGTGTGGGTGCGGTTTGGGGAAGATGAAGGGAGGGGGAAGTCGAAGGGTGAAGGGGGGGGGGGAGGGATTCGTTTATTTTAAAAGAGGTCCACTATATTATTTTGTGTATTATAAACTATCATCAAATACATATAATATGTTGAATTCCTATTTTACCCTTCATTAATACTAAAAAACTATCAATTTTATGGTAAAGATCCCCAAACTGACCAGTTCGTCATAGTTTAGGGCGCAACTTGATCGATTTAAAAGTTTAGGGGCACATTGGCCGACTGAAAAATTTAATCTCTTATTTGATCAGTTGACAATAGTTCAGGAGCATTATAAAATTTAGCCAAACTGTCAAATAGTTTTCTTTGTTTGCAACTTAACCTATATCTTAACTTCTTAAGGATACATTCTACAACAATCGAATAATTTATTTTACTTAAATGATTTTATATTTTTCTGGTAATAACCTTTATTGGTAGAATTAATTCCGTATGTCTCGCCATCAACATTATTAGCATGCGTGTTCTACCTTTTTGGAATATGAACGCCTACAAAAATTAAAAAAAATGAATTAAGCGTTTTAGAATGTGTCTAAGGGCATAGGTTAAGTATTAAAGATAGAAATAAAATACAACATATATAGAAGGAAACATATTTAAAAAAATTCTACCATGCATATTAAATTTCAAAAGCAAATTAATTATTAATTTTTTTCCTTATTAACTTTCAACCTATATCGTAAAGATACATTCTAGAAAGACTCATTTATTATATATTCGTAGAACATATTACTAATTAAATATACATATCAGATGAGATGTATAGTGACTCATAAATAATGTATAATTATACGTAGATCATAGATGCATATCTAACCATATAATAATGACATATGAATATTGGAGGAAGATTAGATATATAAAACCAGATTCAATTAACCTTCGTTTTCAATTACTTATTCAAAAAAGAAGAAGAAAAATTACGTAGGATTATCTCAACGAGGTAATTGAATAAATTTGACAAATGAAAAAACTAAGGTTAACGTTGAAAGTGAAGGGAAATAGAAATAGCCAATAAATGCGACCTAAAATGGAACCTAAACTTGCCCAAATGGTGAAACACTTTGAAGATCAGTGAGCAATGAGAGAGACTTGTGCAATAAATAAATCCATCTTTCTATCTATCTTTAATTTGTCAAATTTAACTTTCGTTTGTCAAAGTTAATAAATAAGAAATTAATTTGAAGTAATATACTTATTATATAACTTTGTTTGAATCATGTACCGTGTTATTAATTGTTCATATGTCTAAAACATCACATTTTAAAATATATATTTTCAAATATTATACAATCTATAAATAAATATTTAAAAATGAAATTAACGAAATTCTTTTGAACGTACCAAGTCTTTTTGGATAGAGCCAGAGCAATATGTATTTTTATGCCCTTCATGATGTATTATAAAACTACCAACGATAATAGATATATATTATCAATATTAATAAGGAAATCCAAAACAAACATTGTAATCAAAACAAACATTGTAATAGATATTATCAATATTAATAAGGAAATCCAAAACAAATATTGTTATACTTGTTTGAAATCACATGAATTATTGCCTGATGGTTGGCTGGTTGCTCTTGCATTAGTCTCAACTTTTCACGACACGGAAGTGGCCATAACATATGCACAACAACCTGTATCTAAAATGCATATATAATAAATTATTACTGTATTATATTCTTAAATAATTTTATTCACTCAAATGATAAGATTGTAATAAAAAGATCAATTGAAAGTACAATGATTTAAAATAATGTTACATGTATCCTTAAATGATTGGTGCATTTTGATTTTTGTTAATTAAACTTTACAAAATTTAACCTTGAATTATCATTAAATAATAAAAAATAATATAGACTTATGAGATCTTGTTAGATTCGTCTCAATATATATTTTTGAAATATCAACTTTTTATAATTTTCTTGCATGTAGAATAAGAGATATTATTGACGTTTTAAATCGTATTTTGTTGATCATGAAAAGTCAAAATGTACCAATCATTTAGGTATGGAGGGGTACATTGAAACGAATCTTACAAATTATCACATAAATATATTATTTCTTATCAACTAATGACAATTTATGATCAACATTTTTAAAATTTGACCTCAAAATAATAATTGGTCAAGTCAAGTGATTTGAAATGAAATTCAGAAAATCTCCTCTGGTCGTTTATAGGGGTATTCTCGTAAAAATGTACTCCCTCCATCCCTAAATGATAGGCCCATTTACTTTTTCACGGTCTCCGAGACACAACTTAAAACGTAAATATTTTTAATTTTACATGTATAAAAATTATAAAAACTTGATATTTAAAAAATATATATTGAGATGAATCTAACAAGATCTCATATGACTATTCTATCTCTTATCGATTAATAACAATTTACGGTCAAAACTTTCGAAGTTTGACCCAAAAAGTCAAAATGGGTCTATTAAATAGGGATGGAGGGAGTATAAGATATTGTATCTAAAGGATACTATTTATTATAGCACTTACGAAGTTAAAATATGAATGTAAAATACATTAGTAACTACTACATATTATGAGTGCTTACTTTTTATAGTGTTCTTAAAGGAACGGGTAATTCGGAACCCGCTCGTTATTCGATTCGAAAAATTCGAGTCCGTTAGTTGCTCGTATTCTTATCGAGCAATATTTGAGTAATTTCTTTTTATTCGATACCCGATTTGAAAACCCCGGAGCCGCTTGATAACCCGCTCGTTTATATTTATATAATATATATGTTCTAATTTAACTATAATTAATTTCATTGACCAATATAAGACTAGTATTGAAAAAAAAATTCAGATTTGCATTTCGACAATTATATCTTGTTGCAGATAACCTAAAATATTTCTTTATAATAGAAATTTGGGGGTAACCAGGCACCCGCTCGTTGCACGACTCAAAAAACCCGGCTCGATACCCGCTCGTGTCCTTATCGAGCGACGAGGGTAATATGTTTGCTACCTGACTCGTTAGTACCGGGTAATTACCCAGCTCGATAAAATTGAAACCAGATAGGGTAACCGTTACCCGCTCGAACCCGACTCGTCTGCAGCACTATACTTTAGTTGTGTATCAAATTAGATAAATGTCAAAGATATATCATGACACGTGGATAACCCATAGGCTTTATCAAATAATTTGGGTTTTACACTTTATATATAGTACTCCCTCTGTTTGAATATATTTGATTATTTTACTTTTTCGTAATATTTATTAATTGTTTAAGAATTTAACGTATCTTTTAACTCATTTTTTTCATTTTTGTCCTAATAATTGTTTTTACTTTTGTTTTCAGTATAGTTATTATTTATATTATGTAGATATATTAATAATTTACTGATTTTTAATAAAATACTTTTAGTTAGATGATTAAATATGAGAAAATAAATTTATCCAATAGCCAAACTGATAAGTTAGGAGTACATAAAGCACAAAATTTGATTGACGCACTCATATGTCAAAATAGTTATATTTTGTTCATCTCAAATTATTTAGCCACTTCTTATTTTGAAGTTAAATTCTGATCATAAATTTTTATTAGTAGATAAGAAATAATATAATCATATAAGATATTTTTAGATTCGTTTTAATGTATATATTTTTTTGAAATATAAATTTTTTATAAGTTTTACACCTGTAAAATAGAGTTTTACGTCTTCAGCCGTGTTATGATGACCGTGAAAAATCAAACAAAACAAACAATTTAGACAGAAAGAGTATGTATATAAAATACTAATTAGTTTAATTTAATTTATAAAAATTTATGATTTTTTCATTTATTATTGAATGTCACATGCACGAAGCCAAAATTTATGGGAGAATGACAACAAGAAACGAGAATGTGATAAGTAGACAACCTCAATAAGTTGTTTCTGACCGTGCCAATAATGGGGTTGATTTACAGTTGTGATGATAAATTTGCTGTAGTGATAAGTGATATTGTATTTTAGATCATCTCCACTAACTAGCTCAATTTTAGCAATTTATTCGGTCACATCATCATATTTTCTTTATAACTTACAAGCTTAATATCTATTAATGCTACATCATTTAGGCATCGATAAAGATTACATTCTTTTTCATCCATAATATTGCATCTTAGATTTCTTTTTTTGGATATTCAAATGATACAAATTAGATGCTATTTATAAATCATGAAAATAAAAAAATATTTATGAAAACAAAAATTGATATCAGATAATTAGTGTGCTAGAAAAGTCATTTTGAAAATCATGAAGATTATTGCTTCGCATTATTAAATGTTTGTATTGTTTTATTTGGATTAGAGTGAATTTAGGTGAAGGTAAAATCTCAAAATTAACCTATGTGAAGATAATTAAGGTAAATCTAGGTCAATATGTTAAGATGTTGTTGGATACATTAACTTTTAAGGTAAATGGAGGTGAAAATATAGCTAAAATCATCATTCACCTATATTAGGCTTAATGACACAATTCATCACTTATGTTTCATAACCTTCACCATTCGATCATTCATGTTTCATTTTTTACTTTTTTGATCACTCATGTTTCAATTTTTACTTTTTTGATCACTCATGTTTCAATATCATGTCTTAGTTTGTTTGTGGATTGACTGGTCTGTTAAACTCAATTTTTAGTCAAACCGATCCTTAATTTGGAGGGATAAAATGAGTTAATCGAATAGCCTAGTGAAAAGGGCTCTTGCCAGTAACCAGAAAGTCCTGGGTTCAATACTTTGATTCTTAAATTGGGTGAACTCAAAGTTTCACCCTAATTCAAAAGAATCAATCGAATTTTGGCGTTAAAGAAAATGGGGAAGGAAGTTTGTATGGAATTTTCTACCTATTACATCTATTACCTACATGCTACACTTATGTTATTGTAATATGAGGGACTTAAATTAATTGATGTTTACATTTTATATTTGATAATGTCTCTTAAAAAACAGTAGATTTATTAAATCGTTTATAGCTTTTCGGGCATATATAATTCAATTGATAAAGAATTGGAATGCAAAATACTAATAGCCTAGACAATCTTTAGTCAACTGATTAGATAAGACCATCCCACAATTTACTTTCTTTATATATTTTAAAGCAAATTTTTTATAAAAACGGTAAGTGTGAAACAAAATTTTATAAAAGCGATCAATGTGACAATTTCACATCTCACTAAAACTGTTTGTATACATGGTAAAACAACTAGTACGTACTTCTAGTGGGCCTGTGTTCAATTATGTATAATGTGGGTTTAAGTTAAGAACACCTTTAATTTTCTTATTCTACAAAAGGAAAACTTGTATAAGATTATATGATTGTCCAAGCATTCTTAATAAAATTGATTTGATCGACACTCTTTATGTTATTAAGATACATTTTTTTGAGAAGTTATGCTCATAATAATTAACTGTAAATAACTTGACTTAAGCAATTTTAGATTAGTAGGCCAATGAATTTTTTTTTTTAAAATATATGAGTAACAACAAAGCGAACTAAAATAATTAATGATTATCGTGAGATCAGTCCATCAAATCTCCTAAGCTATTAGCTATCGATCTCAAATGTCAAGACAAGCCGACAAGGTATTACAAGGCATCAAATATCATCTTGGCCAATGCCAAATTAGATGGGATAGTTCACTAGAACAATACTTCTCAATGAAGTCTTTTGTTTGTTAATTAGAAACGAGAGTAGCTAATAACGAAATAAATGAAATGCATTAAATCAATAGATTGTGCGCAAAAAATTGACACACCAACTAGTAATTAAGGGTTCATGAAATTTCATATGGTATTAAATTAAGGCATTAATTAGTCCAACAAATATGATAACTCATGTAATAACAAGAAAACTTATCTTCTATTCATTCGATTGGGTAAACGAGTCGAGTTACGAGTTGCTAGTAGTAGGACCACTGAGTTGAGGCCATAGTCTACCATGAATGAAATGGGCAGACCAATGTGAAGTGGGGCATGGATCAAATTCAATATGACACTTTTAATAATGTCACCATTTATATAGGTAAAGAGTATTTATTTGATTCTTGATCAGTCACAGTTGATAGTCATATTCCGCACCCCACACGGCACAGGCGCAAAAATAATTCACCAACAGAAACGTACAATAAGAGAGATCGTAAGATGTTTGAGTTTTTTTCTCGTAAATTATCGACGAAAGTAATGAATATAATGGTATTATATATAATAAATACATAAATTACTAATGAATAGACAGTTATGAGAAAATTATCTCTAATGCCGGCCTTAGGGGAGTTACTCGACCCATTCCCCAGTCTCCCGCACTGTTCAAGTAAGTGTACGACTTCATATGAGGACCTCCTTCTCTTCTGCCCACTCTTCATTCACACGATTTGAGTTGAATTCAATAACTCTTATTAGTTGAGAAATTTAGGTCAGATGTTACCGGACTATATATGGACGTGAATGTTGAGGATGAGATGTAGATTTGCATGTCTTACCAAACTGTATGTTAGTATGGTCCAGTTTTATTTGGAGATTGAAAGTTGATTTACTTTATGTTGTTGTACAGGTTAAAGAGAAATAGGAAGACAACATGTGTCACAGGTTGCTCACACGAAAGAGAATATATGTCTGTTTCGAAATTTAGTATATGGTCCGTGGCCTTGAATCTAGTGGTCTATGGATCTTGTTTCTTTTATCTTTCAAGTGGGGAGATTTTATGTCGTTGTATTGTTGAACATAAGCATTATTACATGTTAGGGAAGAAACAAAATGGAAGGACTTTGTAGGAAAAGAGAGATTAGGAAAAGAATCATGTGCACATAAGGTTACAAAGTTACACACTATATATATTTATTTCTCCGATTCAAATTACATGTCTTTCTCGATTTTCGTGTTTAACTTTAATTAACAATAACTAATTTGGTATATCATGAAATATCATATGAGTTTCCTTTTATGAAAATACTCTTAAATATAAATTTATCGATATTACTTTTACATTTTTTGAACTAAAGAATAATAAGGAACTGACGGTCAAAATTGAGCACGCAAAACAAAAGATGACATTTAATTTGAATTGAAGAGAGTATCATTTTACGAAATAATTACACGTGATACCCGCAAGATTGCAATGCATGATATAAAAGATAAATCAAACCAAAATGATACTAAAAAGTCGCAAAAAATAATATATTGAAATTGAAAAATAGGATAGTTTGAAACAAATAAGTATTAATCATTTGATTAACTTATATGTTAATATGTGTATTAATATTAGTCTAAGTCACATATCTACACATAACACATTGGCATATAATTAGCTGAAGAATATTAACACGAGTGATTTAAGATGAATTATGAAAGAATCATAAGCGATTTGAATTAAAACTGTATTTTGTTAAATGAATTTTATGAAGATTTTAGCGGACTGTGCAAACAATTTATTATTTGTAGAATCGTAATATCTCGAAATTCGAACCGAACGAGCAAACAAGCCGATTTTAATAACCCAATTTTTTTATTAACAGTCCGAATCGATTTGGACCAAAAGCTGACCAGACTGATGGATCGGCTCGTTATGCTCTAGCTCGTATAATAAACAATAAAGAAAGAAAACAATT
>CM016567.1:21642399-21944498 GCA_003412495.2 Echium plantagineum | reverse complement strand
GTATACATGATAAAAAAATATTCAATAGGAAAAACCTAAAAAGCAATTACAGATCAATAATATAACATCTAAAAAACATCGAATATGCTTGCGGATACTTTTGACGAGTATTTTAGCAGGTAACTTGTCGGATGACTGTTAAATTTTTTCTCGGACGAATAAATAATTCGAACACCAAATAAATCTCAATTCTCTCAATCCAATAACAACCCTACTACAAGTCACAACAATATTCCATTTTGGTGGGTAAACAAGGAAATATTGTGCAGGGAATGATGCCAAGAGAATATACCAATCTTCAAAATTTATTCTCATTAATATCCTCCTCCAATAGATGTTTGACATTATCCACCATTCACTAAGGACGAAGGTGTGCAATTATAGCCTAACCAAACGAGAGAAAACAAAAAGTAATTAAAATATGCACCATTCATATAATTGCCAACAGTTTTAAAACAGTTTTTACCATAATATTGATGATACTATTCACAGCTCTCTTCCTTTATTTTTAATTATCATTTGATCTACATAAAGAGTGTTACGATTTATTATTCCCTCTGTTTTAATATGTTTGATTGTTTAAAAATTTCTTCATGTTTCAAAATGTCATTTCCAATGGACTTTTAAGCATATTTTCTCTTTTTTACCCTTATGAAGTACTTTTTGTCCTTAATAAAGTAACACTCCAACACCTTTATTTGAGGACATATTAGTAATCTTACATCATTCCTTAATAAAGTATTTTTCCTCCAAACAATTAAATATATCGAAACAAAGGGAATACCATTTAGTGATTTAGATATGGTCTCTCTCATCTTTCCTTATTTTATACTTATCTATTTAATACAACTATACATTATTAAATATGAATTAATTATAGCCAAAATCACATTACATATACCAATCCGGATGAATTAAATGATGATAGTAATAATATTATAATAGTATTATTATATTGTAAAGTATTTAATATTCAAAATATATCAAATTCGATCAAAATCATGTCAAAAGAAAATAAATTATTGGTCTAAATAAATTTTATTTTTAATTTGATGTGATACAATACAACCCAGTATTCAATTGTATTTGAAGTTCTTCTACGAGTTATTAATAAATACTCTATCATTCATTTTCTACCAAAAAATATTTAATTCATGATGGCATAAAATATCCAAATTCTACGTTCCTAATTAAAAATCAGCAATACGTTTAATACATTTGTTCAAGTGCCAGCTCTCCTGCAAATTGCAATGACCATTTGTTTAATGAATTTCACCAAAACTGCATCTTTATTACCCAAACAACAACTTAATACTAATACTAATACTAATTTTAATCATCATATAATTAGGTCCTTAAATATTCGCATATACCCAAAAACAAACTCACCCTCTTCATCTTCTTCATTGCAGTGTTCATCTTCTCTTTCAGGTAATTATTTCATTTTTTCTCTTCCAGAAGAGACAATTACCCACGTGCTATATTCTGCATATGAATGTATTTAACACGTCCTATATATATTTGATTTGTGTTTGCATAGATAATAGATTTGGTTCATGATTTTTTGTTGGTTTTTTGATTGTTTTTGTAGGTATTTAAGTTATGATGATTGTAACTTTTGCTTTCCGTTTTTGAATTACCGATCAGTTAATACTATTTTTTGTTTTAATTAATCTATGTGCAAATGAGTAGACGATAAAAAAAATGAAGGTAGTAGTTTTAGTTTGTTAAATACGGAGTAATAAGTAAGTTAGCGTACGGATAGAATTAAATCGAGAGATTTTTTTCAACAAAAAGTCAACTAATTTGTTCGTAAAAATATGTATTTCTGTGAAAGTGTTGTTAAAATTATATGACTACTTAATTGTGTCTTACTATGTTGCATGCAATTTACTTGCTTGTGCGGTTTTCAAATCGATCCTATTTGTTGCTTTGTTGTTGTTGTTGTTGTTGTTGTTGTTAATTGATAATAATAGTAGTGGCTTGTGAAAATTGTTTGCAGATATGGAAGGTACAACAGTTCAGGGATTGTATCCATCGCACCGTTGTAAAACTATACATTTGGTTAGTGTATTCATTGATCTAAAATCCCCTGAAGCTGTCTCATGCAGTTACTTGACATTCATTATGTTTAATGTCCCGCCTTTTTGAAATGTTTGCTAAGCTGTAAGTAATTTGTTCGTATACTTTACTAACTATAGGTGAGGCATGCTCAAGGATTTCATAATGTGGAAGGAGAGAAAGACCATAATGCATATTTGTCCCCTCATCTTTTTGATGCAAATCTTACTCCTCTCGGCTGGGAGCAGGTAAATGAACTTATGCCACTACAGATACTGTAATTGATGCATCGACACTAGATTGACATAGCTCTATGAAGATTGCGAATTTCAATAACTGTTTAGTTATACACATGTCTGAACAAGTAACATTAAGCTCGAAAAAAAGAATTTGATGCTTCTACGCTTCAACTCTATTCCCTGAGAGGCCAAGATCAACAGTTCGAAGTTCTATTGGTTAAAATAGTATGCGCATGACAGTTTGTATTGAAACAGGTAGATAATCTTCACAAGCATGTACATTCTTCTGGAATTGCAAAGAGAGTTGAATTGGTGATTACATCTCCTTTGTTGAGGTATCAATTGCTGCAATGTTGATTCTGTACACAAGAATATCATACTGGAAGTTTTACCTCTTAGATTTTTACTTCATGGAAGTTGAATTTCAGGACAATGCAAACAGCAGTTGGAGTGTTTGGTGGAGAAGGTTACACAGATGGGATCAGCGTACCTCCACTTATGGTTGAAAATGCTGGAAATAGTACTCGCCCAGCAATTTCAAGTCTCAATTGTCCACCTTTCAAGGCGGTTGAGCTTTGTCGTGAACATGTGGTATGCATCTGTAACCAAAATAATTTACAGTTAAACTGAACTTATATTCAGTATCAACTTCATTAACGTGAATAATTGCCATTTTTCTCTGAACCACTAGCGTGTTTTTTACCCACTAGCATAGTTTGATGTATACCCTGATGTTATTATTCCATTTGATCTTTCATCGTTTTCATCTGTTAACACAACATTCATCAACGGGCTTCTGGAGAACCTGTAGTTAACATTGCACTGTAGGCTTTTCTCATGACGACCAAAGTTACACACTTCTTTTTCAACAGTGAAAGCTACACGCACACCATACATATATACATGGATAAACGTTAGTTTTGCCCATAAATGAGTCATGTGATAAGACCAATGGTATTTGAATATGCTAGAGGTGTGTGTTGAACAATGCAGGGAGTGCACTGGTGTGACAAGAGGAGAAGCATTAGTGAGTATAAACCTCTTTTCCCAGCCATTGATTTTTCTTTGGTAAGTATTTATACATGCTATATATTTGTTGTTCACTTATATCTTCTCATTAAAGATTTTTTGTTTTGTTACACTAAAGTTTCTAGATGGATGATTTTATTTATTAATTTATTACCTTTATTTCAGATAGAAAATGAGGATGATGTTCTATGGAAGAATGATGTGAGAGAGCCAGATGAAGATCTTGCTGCTAGAGGAATGAAGTTCTTGAACTGGTAAAACTTGATTCTATATCTATAACCGTAAAAGGTTACCTCTCTGAAGTGTATAATTGGAGGATAAGAAAAATTATTTGCATGTCTTCAATCATTTAGACTGCATAGTTGTATTCAAGAGACGCGCATTAACGTGCTTAGTCTGTTACTGTGTAATATTGAATTGTGATGTAGCACATTGGCCATAGACCTCAATCGTTGCTAAAATCTGAGAACTTCTTGTCTCGACAGTTGACTCTGAAGCTATTGGCCCCAGAAATACTTACCAGAGTCATCATAAAAACTAGTAAAATTCACTGTAAATTTGACAAGGGGCTTGTTGCAATTTGAGTTTGCCTTTTAAAGTTTTACTTAGTGTTGTGTAATGAACAAAATGGTTCATTGTTTCTAGAATTGAAACGGTGATTGCTTACTATGTTGCTACATTGCCATCTTTTGTTTGCTTTTACATCAGCTGATAGCTTCTCACTGTTTTCAGTCTTAACTCTTTACAAATGATATGTTGCCATGCTATTGTTGCGAAGTGGATAGAAAGAAATCTTATATATACACACTAATCTTGTTTGCTTCTTTAAGAGATTGTTTTCAGAATTTCCATTCACTTACATAAATCATCTCTAATGCTGAACAGGTTGTGGACCCGAAAGGAGAAGGAGATTGCAGTTGTTACCCACAGTGGATTTCTGATCCACACTTTAAAAGCATTTGGGAGCGACTGTCATCCAACTATTAAGGATGAGATATGCAGCCCGTAAGTTATTGTAGGATTGATGATTTTGTATGCAAACAGTTAAAGTATATAATCAGCTATATGCTTAAATCATGTGGATGTTTGGTTCTCCCTATAACTAGATACGTAGTCATAGGCAGCTAGCCTCGATGCCACTGTATGTCTCGAGACTAATAGAACAACCGACCCAAGCCTTCTCCCATTAAATGGGGTTGACTATATGAATATGACGACTCTAATCAACTCTATGTCACTCAATACTAATAAATAAATAAATAAATTGGTAATGAGCTATGAAGCTCAAATAAATACTTTCAAAGTAGAAACAGTATTGATATGCATTTGTTCTTTGCTTATTGCAGCTTCAAGAATTGTGAACTGCGATCGATTGTCATTGTTGACAGAAGGTATGCTATTGCCTATTGCATAAACATAGAAAAGAGCTATGCCATCATTGCCTTCATCTAATTCTGTTGGCTTTCTAATTTGTAGCTTAATGGGGTCTGATTCTCCGGTGACCAACTATCCCGGCAAGATTCCAAGTGGTGCAGATGTCCCGAGTGATGATGGGAAGTGATGTGCCCCTTCCTCGCAGGCCGCAGCTAGCTTGCTTTAATTGCACGTTGATAATTAACACCCACGATAGAACTGCATTTAGCCATTCTAAAGTCGAAACAACCATCACATTTATGGAAGTTGTAATAGAGTGTCAACAAATTTCAACCAAAATATACTAGTTTAAAGCAGAAAAAGCAAAAAAAAAAAAACACTTATTGGTGAGAGTTGGGCAGCTTTGGCACAAGTGTTTTGAGAGCTCTTACATGAAAAGGGTGTGTGCAGCAGTGCAGGAGTAGGGAACGTTCCATCTAAAATGGTCCCAGATTTGAAATAATTGTGGAAATTTGGTGAGAGTTCACGTCAAAGTTGGCAGCTCTGGCTTCAAGTAAACAAATGTGGAAGAATTTGGTGAAAGTTGGGCAGCTTTTCATCACTCACACTGACATGGGCTGCTTCATCTATAAATGGAGCAATAAATCACACTCAAATAACCAAACCACACTACATTCAACTTTTAATAATTTGTTATCGAAACAACTCAACTTTTGGTCCTAAATGTCCATAGTGAAATGCCTCCAGTTCTAATCTCAAATTTGTCTCCACTGACAGAACAAGATTCTGAATCTTTAGCTTCTTCATTCTCTAATCAAAAGATTTCCTCCTCATCATCTTCCAGGCTATGTTCTCTTGGTAATTTAGCTTGTGCACCTAAGTTTGATAAAGTTATCACCGCAGCTAATATGTACAAGGTATATCGTAACCTAAAACCATCAGCTAATTTGACTAGGGGGGGACGACGCCTTCTCTTTCTTCAGGCTCTCAATCTTGAAAAATGTTAACAAAATTCATCTCCCTGATCTAAATGCGTCTAAAGTTAGCCTCGATATGAGTTGGTTAAAGCGAGTTTTCCTTAGTCTTATGTGTCTGTTAACACTAAAAAAGCCATACAAAGGGCTGTTTGTCAATGTAATGCACAAACACTAAGGGTGAAATCAAGAAATGTCCTAAATCTCTTGAGGAAATGGTTGAGTTTTCGAAAAGTGCACTTGGGGGATAATTTAATTGCATTAACGTCTGAAAGCAAAAAGGGGTCAAGCCATAAAATAGTGTCCTCATGGCAAGAAACAATCTGTTTTGGATCATGTTGTTCCTTCCTTGACCCCTTTGTGCTTTCAGACGTTAATGCAATTAAATTATCCCCCCTAAGTGCACTTTTCAAAAACTCAACCATTTCCTCAAGAAATTTAGGACATTTCTTGATTTCACTCTTAGTGTTTGATGCATTACATTGAAAAACAGCCCTTTGTATGGCTTCTTTAGTGTTAACAGACAGAAATGACTGAGGAATACTCGCTTTAACCAACTCATATCAAGGCTAACTTTAGATGCGATTTGAGATGGTAGAAATGCTCTAGAAGGGTATATGTTGTCATTTAGATCAGGGAGATGAATTTTGTTACCATTTTAAGATTGGGAGTCTGAAGTAAGAGAAGGCGTCGTCCCTAGTCAAATTAGCTGATGGTTTTAGGTTACAATATACCTTATACATATTAGTTGAGGCGATAGCTTTATCAAGCTTAGCTGCACTAGCTAAATTTCCAAGAGAACATAGCCTGGAAGATGATGATGATGAGGAAATCTTTGAGTAAAGACGTTTTTCGATGCCTACCATTTTCCTGCCAAGCCATGGCCTTCCAATGACGACGACAAGGGTTAAAAACTGCCTACATAGCAATGCAACTTTAGAAGCTTCTTCCAACTCAACCCTGTCAAATTGGCCTGTAAACGTTTCTGCTTAGCTTGTCGGCTTCATGGAGCTTTCTTACCTATAGGGTAGTGTTGCAGGGGAGTGAAGACGATACTTGTAAGCTATAAGATACATGATATGAAAACTACTCCAGTTAGAAATCGGACAGAAACCACAAAGGCGAAGAAGGCTTCTATGTTCAAATTGGCTTTTAAACATTTCTGCTTAGCTTGTCGGCTTGTTGAAATTTGATTTCGACTTTTATAGTTTTAGTTAATGTTGTGTAATGAACAAAATGGTTCATTGTTTCTAGAATTGAAACGGTGATTGCTTACTATGTTGCTACATTGCCATCTTTTATTTCTTCGATTTTATATCAGCTGATTGCTTCTCACTGTTTTCAGTCTGAACTCTTTAAAAATGATATGATGCGATGCTATTGTTCCGAAGTGGATAGAAAGAACTCTTATATATACACAACTCCATTGTTTGCAGCCAGTAAGTTATTATAGGATTGATGATTTTGTATTCAAGCAGTTAAAGTATATAATTAGCTATGCTTATAATCATATGGATGTTTGGTTCTTCCTATAACTAAATACGTAGTCATAGGCAGCTAGCCTCGATGTCATTGTATGTCTCGAGACTAATAAGACAACCGAACCAAGCCTTCTCCCGTTAAATAGGGTCGACTATAGTCTATATGTATACAACGACTCTAGTCAACTCTATTTCGCTCGATACTAATAAATGAATAGATTGGTCATGAGCTATGGAGCTCAAATAAATTCTTCTAAAGTAGAAACAATATAATTTTATATGTTGTCACTGAACTGTTAGTTATTTTCTGAGGAGCCCCCTAAACTGTTATTCTTTTTTGGGATGCTCTTGAGTCATTTTTTTCAACTTTAAAAGATAAAATGACTAGTATAACCTAATACTAATCTAAAGTATATAAAACATAATTTTAAATATTTCAAATAATTAAAATTAAACTCCCACTCCTTTCTTCTTCAACATAATCCACCCCACCCCATCCCACCCTTACCCGTACTCTTACCCTTACCAGTAGTGGTTTGGTGTTTGATTAATTATCCACAAGTCCCGTGTTCAATTCTCAGCAATGCTCCCCTTTTTCATTACGTTTTTCCTCCTCAATTTTGAGTATTATTATAACTTTTTCTTTTATTTTTATTACAATTTTTCATATGTGTTTAATATTTTGTTCCTATTTAACTTGGTTCTCTCTAAAATTCACTTCTTTCTAAGAAAGAAAAGAATTTTTTTTTTCTGTAATTTTATTTTTAACATGTTTGTCTCTCAATTTCATCAACTTTTACTCCCCTTTTCATCACATTTTTCCTCCCAAATTTTCATTTTTATTATAATTTTTTCTTTTATTTTTCATATAATCTTTCATATGTTTTCATTATTGGCTCCTATCTAAGTTGGTTCCCTCTAAAATTTCACTTCTTGCTAAAAAAATTATAGGGGCTGAAAATAATAAAAATTTGAAAAAACTTACTTTATCAGTTCACCTATAAATGGTTGAGTCCCTAAAATAATTTACACACACTCTCAAATTGTGTAAATTTTCACAGTGTGTATATTGCGGTTACCAAATTTTTATTTCTATTTTTTCAATGTGAGTGAATAACAGGAAAGCTGCTAAAGTTTACATGTGAAAAATGAACCCAAAAATAGAAAAAATGGCGGTTAAAAGTGTATTTTAAAGGAAATTTTAAGGAGACTGATGTGAGTGCTATAACACACAAGAACTATAAATGATTCCAATAATTCAAAAAGAAAAGAACCAAATCTTTTTACAAAATCGACAACACAACTTCTTCATCGTGCTTAGCTCTTCTTTCTTTCACTATTTTCAGAACAAATTACCCAAACTAAAATCAAGAATTTGTTGTAAATACTTATTTTTCACCATTTCTCGGAGAAAATACCCAAATTACTCCAAATGTATGCAAATATTCAACCTTTAGCTTGACTCATAGTTGCCCACTAAAAAGAATTCAAGAATTTGTTGCGAGGGCTTTTTTTTTTTCATTTCTTAAAGAAAATACCCAAATTATACTCAAAATTGAGTTCAATTTATGCAACCGATTCATCATTTTCCCATAAAAAATAAACCAAGAGATTGTTGTGAAGATGGTTGCTTTAAGGAAAGTTGGGAAGTATGAGGTGGGGAGAACAATTGGAGAGGGATCATATGCAAAGGTGAAGTTTGCCCAGAATACAGAAACTGGTGAAAGTGTAGCCATGAAGGTTCTTGATAGGACCACTATCATAAAAGACAAGATGGTAGATCAGGTATGTGTAATTTATAATTTTGGTTTTAAGAAAGTTGAAACAATCATGAAATAAATATTGGGTTTCTTTAATTATGAGATTTGCTATAATGTTTGATGATTTTGGAGCATAATTGCATAATTAGCTGTAATATTTTCTGGAAGACCAGGCATTGCATAGTTTATAATTTTAGTTTCAAAAAATTGAAAAAATTCAACATATCAAGAAGAGAGAAAAGTGAATATTGGATTTTCCATATTTTGATTTTGGGTTGAAATGTTGATGACTATTGAGAATAGTTGTATGTCACGCAATTTGGGAAAATTGAAGAAATTAAGAAAGAAAGGGGAAGAAAAATATTTGCTTTGTTTCATAATGATGGTTTGGGTTGGAATATTTGATGAATTTTGAGGATAGTTGTACGTGTTGTTATATTTGCTGGAAGACTAAGGTGGGATTTAGTTGGGAAAATTGTAAGACCAACGAAGGAAGAAAACGATGGACATTGGGATTTGCATAACTTGGTCGAAATGTTTGATGAATTTTGATCATAATTATATAGGAGTATTCAGTTGTTATATTTGCTGGAAGACTGAGCTGGGATTTAATTATTATTAAGTAAATATATTCAATCATTTTCGTTTGTACATATCTTTCATGATGCTAGTAGCGTCATCTATTGTTGGAATGTTGAGTACTTGAGTTGATGGATCAGATTGTAACTTAGTTGATTAGTTTTGATGAAGGGTTAGAGACACCACTAAATCATTAGCCTTTATTTGTTAGACAAGTATGTACAGTTTCATAGTTATGGGATTTGGGTTTGAAAATAACTGAGTATGATTGTTGACTTCTCCGGTTGATTGTTTTAATCATAATTTAAGACCTAGAATTTTTTAGATGTAGCAATATATTTTGCGGAACAAATTAACTATGCTGAGATTGGAGGCATGCTGTTACGTTTGATGCCAAAATCTATAGAGTTCAATGAAGATTGTGAGTTTTATTTTGCCATGGGCTTGCAAAGTTTTACTAAGGAAATCTACAATTGACCTTTTGTCTAGCACTTCTAATCTGATATATTTTGCGGGTCTTCTTGCTACCAAATATCAATATGTACCTGGAGTCGTTATCTGCTTCATATGCTGATGTTTTTTTCGGTTAATCTTTTTTTTTATCAATCCCAGTTACGTTGATCGCTGCTGATGACAGTTAAATTGGTTATATTTTTTTGGATTCAATTTATGTTTCTTGAGTTTTCAACCTGTTTCTACGTCTTCCCTTGTTCAGATTAAGAGAGAAATCTCCATCATGAAGCTCGTCAGGCATCCACATGTCGTCCTTCTACATGAGGCATGAACTAAATTCCATGATGTTGATGTTAAATCGATTAGATTGATGATCTGCTTATGCATATGGTTAACATCATGTAGACACTTGTAGGTACTTGCAAGCCGCAAAAAGATTTACATCGTCTTGGAATTTATTACAGGCGGTGAATTGTTCGACAAAATAGTGAGTCTCTTCTTGTTTTGCTCGAGGATTGGTCTTTTATTGAATTCACTTCTACATCAAAACATCATAATGATGATTCCTGTGGTGTACGTGTAGATTCACCATGGCCGACTTAGTGAAGCTGAAGCAAGGAAATACTTTCAGCAGCTTATTGATGGTGTCGAATATTGTCACAGTAAGGGAGTATACCATAGGGATCTAAAGGTGTTTTACCCGAATAGCACTGCCCCAAAATTTAAAATTATATAATTCATATTCTGGAAAATATGTAATTCATTTTTATTTGCAGCCTGAAAATCTTTTATTAGATTCACAAGGAAATATAAAAATTTCTGATTTCGGACTCAGTGCTTCACCCGATCAAGTAAGTTGTTCGACAATTATTTCGGTTAGGTATGTTAAGATTCTTTCCATACAGTCCATGTGCTAATAGAAGTTGCATCTTCATATACAGGGAGTCAACATCCTTAAGACGACATGTGGGACTCCAAACTACATTGCACCAGAGGTGATTCTTTTAGTAGCTTCAGTGTTGAACTAATCCAATGTTTACTTACTATCTAAACAATACATTGTAAAAATTTTCACTTCCATCTGTACTAGGTCCTTAGTCAAAAGGGTTATGATGGTGCCCTGGCAGATATTTGGTCATGTGGAGTTATCCTGTATGTCCTGTTGGCTGGTTATCTCCCATTTGATGAGGTTGACCTCAGTACTTTATATAATAAGGTATGTAATAATCATATGTCCTAAACGCATATTTATGTAGAAGGGGGATAGGTCAGCTAAGGTGTTCTCAGAAGTAAAACTGCCGACACATCATTTTTGTTTTGACAAATCTGTAATATGAGATAATGCAATATCTTAGTGTTCACATAATACATATTATGAATTACAGCATTGATAAAAAAAATGCCTACAGATCGAGAAAGCAGAATTTACATTCCCAGTTTGGTTATCAGTTGGGGCAAAGGCTTTGATCCATCGAATTCTTGACACAAATCCTGATACGGTACGTATGTGTTATTACATATAGGCATAATAAGAAAATTCCTTCTTTAAAAGTTTATATATGTTATGATGATCTGGCATGGAGTTCTCAGGTAAAAAAATTCCTTAGTTAAAAGTTTATATATGTTATGATGATCTGGCAATTCTGGCATGGAGTTCTCAGGTAAATACAGTTGTAGGACTCTTCAAATGTATAGGAGAGGTCAGTCCAGTGGGTGAGTGTCTATTCATTTAACGTACTAGATAATATTCAGGAGATAACCTCTGACAAGGGAAGTTAATGCGCTCCTAGGGTTGGTTGTAGATTACATCTAAGTCGATGAATATCATAATCTCTATAATCATTTAATTTCTAATGGAGAGGAAGGTAGACAGCTTTGATTAAACTAACCTACTCTCTTGTATGTTGTTGAAAGCTAAGGTTAAAGCAGAATTATTCTACCATTGATTTACCAATGTCAAGCTCATTGTCATGGCTTGAAGCATGTGGTTCTTGATGCTCGTTATCGTGGCTTGACATATTATAGATGCCTTTGACCAGATTATATTTTACCTCAATATCTGTTTTCTGCAGCGTATGCGGATTGAAGACATAAAAAATGACGAGTGGTTTAAGACGGACTATGTCCCCGTCACTGTAACAGAAAATGAAGATATTAATTTGGATGATGTCTATGATGCTTTTAATGATCCAGAGGTTGGTAAAAGCTTGATCTGTTTACCATAGAATATTATTATGATTGTAGTTTGCGTTAGTTTCTACAAAACTTAGATTTGGTATTGACTGGCAATTGATGAACTAGTAATTTATGTCGAAAACATCATACCTGCATGACTGCCTATTCTTTGCTTGATTGTTATCCTTTTGTCTGGCCATATTTGACTGTTTGAGAAACGGTATGTAACGGGCAATTTTTGTTGTGTAGGAAGACAGGAGGGATGTCAAACCTAGTGTAAGTGATAGTATGGGTCCTTTAGCTCTTAATGCATTTGACTTGATTATTCTTTCTCAAGGATTAAATCTTTCCACAATTTTTAATCGTGCACAGGTAAAGATTAAAACTCCCTTTTTGTTGTATGACTGAGCCATGTTTTATAGTATATACTCAAAACTTTTTATACTTTTGCAGGATTTGGTAAAACATCAGACACGGTTTGTTTCTCAAAAACCGGCGAAGGTTGTTTTAAGTAGTATGGAAGTTGTTGGCCAATCAATGGGTTTCAAGACACATATACATAACTATAAGGTAGACAACTAGATTACAAAATTTGTTCTCCTCCATATCAGTTGGGTAAAAATGTCAAGTGACAACCCTAGCTACCCACCTCCCCAGCCAATGAGCTGGTCATCCACACACAACCACCCTTTTAAAAATTAGTAGAAGGTAAAAATATCTAAGATCCTATGCTATGACTAAATGTCTTAATGATTTTGAACTGTTTCAGATGAGGATCGAAGGTCTATCTGCTGATAAGAAGTCACGTCTATCAATGATGTTGGAGGTAAGTGTACAACTTCATTTGATGTTACATTGATCACTAATAAAGACATTCTCAATTGAATTTGAAATTGTGAAATAGGTTTTTGAAATTTCTCCCACATATATCATGGTTGATGTCCAGAAAGCTGCGGGAAATACAGACGAATACCTGAAGGTATGTTAACTTGGCCATCCTAGTAGCTGCTTGGTGGTAGCGAAGTAAGGAGGGCAGACTTTTGATTGAAATGTAGTCTGTGTATATTTTAACATCTGTTACTTATGTCGCTGCAGTTGTACAAGAACTTTTGCAGCAATCTTGAAGACATCATCTGGAAGCCGCCTCAAGAATCATTTAGACTAAGGGCTTCCAAGACTAGGAGTAAACGGTGGTAGAAAACGATATTGTTGGCCCTCTGTTTTAGGGAGAAATAGTTTTGTGTAAGAACTGGTATGCTATGCATACTAGAATATGTTAAGTCGATAGTGTCAATTTGATATCTTCTGCATTTGAACTCACCTTGTTCATAAAATTACTGGCTTCATAGTATTGAACATACTTTTATCCTATACTCAACCTTTCTTGATGCTTCGAATAGCTTAGTTAAATTGAAAGCATCTTGTGGAGACTGTTGTATTCATGTAACCTGACCAACTTAGTGGGGATACTTGGGTCAGTTTATTGTACACTTATGTCCCCCTACTATTTTAATGCTTTAAAGTTTTAACTTACAGTCTCAATTAATCATCTTTAAGTTTATGTCCTATTATTTCATCTTGGTGAACTAAATTTACCTTCTACTTCCAAATAATATAAGGTGAAATTTTGACAATGTCTCCTAAACTATTGTCAACTAATCAAATAAGGGATTGAACTTATGAGTCAGTCAATTTGCCCTCTAAACTTTTAAATCGATCAATTTGCCCCTTGAACTACGATGAACTGGTTAGTTAGTAGATTTTCACCATAACATTTACCTTTGTTATGCATGTGAGAAAGGCAATATTTTGGATTCAAAGAGAGTATTAGTTAGGAATTTATGTATACTATTGTATTAATACTCTCATAGCCAATTTACAAAAAAAAAAACCGATTTAGTAAATAGAAATAAACTGTGGTTAATCCTTAGAGAATCAATTAGTAATTGAAACATTAGTGTGTCTCGTCTGTCAGCAAATTCCTTTGTTGCCTCATCATATCAACCTTCACAGGATGCTAAAGTCTTCCACTCAACAAATAGCAACTCCAAAAATTGAAGACGAGGTTGTAATCATGATGAGTTTTTCAATTATACAGTAATAATACTTGGAAAGGGCATTTGGAAACAAGCATTCAAAACTATAACAAAAAATATTTACAACTGAGATTACATGATATAATAGTAATATAGGATAATTTCCATAACAAACCCAAGTACTAGGTTTTACATCTTGTTCGAAAGCAAACAACTTCAAACTAAACGTTAAAATAATATAACATAGAAATATTTACATTGAAAAACGAAAAGAAAGAAAGAACCCATATCAGCGAATAGGACAACCATCGACTTCAATTCCTCTTGCTATTGGGCAAGTTGCCAACTCGCAATGCTCCCCTTGAGTACCCCACCAATCTAAACTAACACCACTCAATACGAAGTAAATAAAAACACCCATGAATGCCAAACCTGCATCCAATCCAGCCGACAACACATAATTGTACCTCTCCCACCACCTCTTCCTGTACCTGAACACGATGAACTGGAATACGATCCCAACCACAATCCAACTGTTGAAGTTAAGAGTCGAGGCTGGTGGCATCGCTGCAGTGGCCGAGAGAATCACTGGGAAGTTGATCAGCTTGATCCAGGACTTGTTTGGGTAAGCTCTGTGTAAAAGCCATACTAGAAGGGGTAGTACTCCTCCAATTAGGAAGCCCCAGTTTAAGGCATTGTAGTTTCCAAGTGAACCGAACATTCTTTTCGGTCCAACTAGACCCCAAATCACTGAAGCATCATAGAACACTCTGTCTGAAGGACATGTCCATGGACTATTTGCTGGAAGAAGTGTATCATTGCAAATGTTCTCAACTGATGTTAGAAGCCACCATGCAACTCCAAGGTTCACGCTTCCGGCAACTACTGTCCCCACCAACTATATATATACACGCACCAACAACGTTATTATATTCGAGAAATCAATCATTGAATAAATTAAAACAGAACTTTTTTTATGCAATTTTACCTGAACCATGAACATAGACCTAGGTGGAATTTTCATATAATGTCCTAACTTGAAATCTGCAAGGAACGAAATGGCTTGAGCCATGCTAATATAACCATAGGTCTTGAAGCAAACATTGGCAATAGGCCTTCCTGGATAAACGTAACCAATAAGGTATTCTGTAATGACATTGAGCCCTGGTGACTGGAAAACAAACAAGAATCATCGTTAGAGAGCTATAATAACTAATAAGCGCGGTGTGGCAAATAATATTATTAGTAATAACTCGAAAATTACATACCTGATTGGTGGTGGCACTAATGATGGCGATGGGAAGAGTGAAAACGAAGGCTAAAGCAGCAGACCAAATGAGTCCCCACCATGGGAGTTGAATCTCTTTCTTCATGAAGATACACATAGCAAGAGAGAGGCACATGGACAAAAGAAGCAACACATGAAACCACCAAGTAGGGATATTCTTATACTTTTTCATCAGCCTAGTGTGGATGTCTGGCTTCGTCGTGCTTATGGCTTTGAACTGCCTATAGATCTCCTTCCCATTGAAGAGCCCAACATGAGCCAGAGTTGCAACAACTGAAGCAAAGTTGAGACCATACGAGATGGCGAAAAAGATGCTAATATTAATCCGACCAAGCTTGTTATAAGCGGGCATATCTATCTCGAAATTGCTGTTCACAATCTTTTCCACGTCATATTTCTGGCCGAGAGCATTGAACAAATGCGATGAAATCATGGGGAAATTCTGGGCATTGTACAAATTTAATCCCCAATAGGCAATCGGAAGAATAGTGTAGACCATGATAAGGTAGCCAGCAAGAACATTGATGATGGCAAAGAATGGTGTGACAAGAGGGCTTCCGAGGAAAGACGAAACAGTTGCCCAATCAAATGTGAAAGACAAAATACCAAGACCTCTCATCCCTGAACCAAGTTGTTGTGCTAGATGTGATTTTGGAAACAGGATACAAAGAAGAGATATGTTGGATATGGTTGGGAATAGAAACCCGGGGACAATGTACCATACGAAACTGCATAGTAGTACAATCACAAAGAATTTAGCTCTTGATGAACTGGTTTTGTCATCATCCTTTTCATGGAATGCCCTGAAAATCCAAGATTTCAAGAATTAATAACACGTCAACATGCCTCACGGGAAAAAACGGGATCAAATAGTATGCAGTCTTATAAATATAAAGAGAACGGATTATGTACCTGAAAAGGGAGACTTGAACCATGTTACCAGGCCACCACATTTCTGCAGGATCTACAACATACTTCCTGAAGATACCTGCCCAACCATATCCTAGAACCTGCATTTCCAAAATTTCATATTACCATACTTTAAAATTAAAGATATATATGTAAGTAAATATCAAAACCTAATAGTTAGATAATATTATTCAATAACCAAAACATAACACCCTTTCGATGTTCTTTGAAGAGAAACTTTGATATGAATTAATTTTTTTAATACAAAAACGTTTCAAAATTCAAATTATATCAATTTCGTATTAACAATAAATCATTACATTTACTCTAGAATAAAGATTTACTTAAACAAAACTACATCCAAAGAAAACAAAATATAGATTTACCTAAAAAAGTAAAAACAAAAGAAATATATATATATATATATATATATATATATATATTTAATTTGCATACCATCTAGCTAATTAATTTGTTCTCTAGCCCTCTATTTGCATGCTACCAAACTAACTTATCGTACATACATCGTCCTACATTTTTTTGGTGCCATGAATCAATAATTAAGTGAAGAAATAAAACCTGAGTTGTGACAATAAGAATCCAAGCTGCAAGGACTGAAATACTCCTTCCATAGAAAGCTTTAATAATAGTCACAATATAGACTGCATAAGCCCTCCCTCCGGTACTAGCAAATATAGATATCAGAACATGTTCCTTCACGTTAAATGGTCCCGGGTTCAATGAGAACTGCCTATCCCCGAACCCTGGAATCTTGAATTTCGTGGTGGGGAGAACTCGCGCCATGAATTTCCCAAGTGGCATGGATGCCACTTGGACGGAAATCATGGTTATCGAAAGTGGTTCACTCCTGTACCCGAAAAACGTGTTCATTGCGGAAAGCATGATGCATGATAACAAACCCAGTGTCCACATGCGGAACGTCCAAACGGGGAGTGACGGGTCATCCTCATTTGAGACCGTCATACGGACTTGCTCGATTGGGGATTCGTCGTCGTAGCCATCTTCATCAAGCTTAGGTTCTTTCATTTTTCTATCTGCCTCATTATCTACCACTTCAAGAGGCGATGCCATTGAAGCAGATAGAAAATATTATTTATATTCTAATGTCTAATAGCTAATATATATAGCTAGATAGAACAATAAAAAATATACACAAATGTCTAATAGGAAGCTTATATATATATATATTGATATACGTACGAGTCGTAGATAGAAGGATGAGAAAGATTGTGTGGAGCTTTTTAAGGGTTAATGTTAGGACATTCTATCATTCTATGGATGTGAGCTCGCTTTGGTTGTTGACTTTTAATTCTGATTATGATTCCAACTCATGCACACATATTAGGATATTAATCTACCTTAATATGCAGCAACATACGTTTTACATTTTTGCTAATTTAATTACTTTATATTATATCCATTCTTACTAACTCATATACTCAAAATAAAATCTTTTTACTTTATAATATCCATTCTTAATTAATCATATACTCAAAATGGAATCTCATATTTGTTTCCTATATTCACGAAATCACAGTATCTTCAAAAATATTATACATGAGTTGTACTTAGATGGTTACAACTATTTTGTGAGCACCATGTTTACAAGGGTTTCATAGTCATTTAAGAAATATTTTTTTTAAATGGAATGTGAAAAAGTAACACCAAATTTATTACCATTTATTAACCAAAATAACACCCAAATCTGAAATCTTAATTATGAAATTTTACAAAATATACTCACAATTTTAAACTTGAATACTTAACACATATAAACAATACAAATTTGATTGGTGTACTCGAATTAAATTTTTATTTTCTATTGTGATTTATATAATTTGGTTTGGTATTGCATTAAGTCTAGTCAAGACAAATTCAATTGGTATTTTAATTATTCCACCAATTTTGGTAGTAATCATATTACAATTTCTTAAGCGGTTAGAGTTAATTTTTTGTTTAGAGATAATGAGAGATACCAAAATACATTTTAAGCATGAATAGTAAAGATATATAAATAAATTTTATGTGGTGTTATTGAAGAAATATGCAACACCAATGTATATTATTCAGTGGTGTTATTGAACAAGAACGGAACACCAGTGTGTATTAGTAAATGGTGTCACTAAAAATATATCTAAAATGAGATTAATACTAGAATTGTTTATTATTGAAGAAATATATCTAAAATGAGATTTATACTAGTGAAGATATATAAGTAAATTTTATGTGGTGTTATTGAAGAAATATGCAACACTAATGTTTATTATTCAGTGGTGTTATTGAACAAGAACGGAACACCAGTGTGTATTAGTAAATGGTGTCACTAAAAACACATCTAAAATGAGATTAATATTATAATTGTTTATTATTGAAGAAATATATCTAAAATGAGATTAATACTAGTAAAGATATATAAATAAATTTTATGTGGTATTGTTAAAGAAATATGCAACACCAATGTATATTATTCAGTGGTGTTATTGAACACGAACGGAACACCAGTGTGTATTAGTAAATGGTGTCACTAAAAATATATCTAAAATGAGATTAATACTAGAATTGTTTATTATTGAAGAAATATATCTAAAATGAGATTAATACTAGTAAAGATATATAAATAAATTCTATATGGTGTTATTGAAGAAATATATGCAACACCAATGTATATTATTCAGTGGTGTTATTGACATGAGGCTGAGAAAATTCATTGGTTTTTGAATGAAATAATTAAAATTAGAAAAAAAAAGTTATACTTCAATTTATTTTAAATGAGATTAATAGTAGAATTCATATTTTCGACATTGGTGAGCTAATGTAATCATTGCATTTAGCTTCCTCTCTCCAATCTCAATTAATTGCTAATTACTCTATCATTAATACCCAAAATACCACTATTATTGTTTTTTCACTTAAAGATGTAAGGACAAAAATACCCAATTAAATATGAACCATAGGATTAAAATATCACTTAAACTCTTAATCTAACGGCTCAGATGGTAGTGAGCACCATGCTCACAAGACCTCCTAAGCATACAAGAAAATTGTCACAATAAATAACCTAATCTGTTAATATAAAAAAACACATTTTCACACTAAACCACACACAAGACACAACTACTCTAATACACAAATCACACACAATCTTCTACTTTCACAAATGACATACACGCAAAAAAAAAAAACCGAATAAGTGAATTAAAACAAATTGTGGTTAACGCCTTGACACGAAATCTTGAAATGTAGTAAGTAAATTTTTCTTTTCTTTTTTTTTGAACCAGAATCTTTATAAATGAAGAAAACAGTACAATCTAAAACTATCAATTATCAAAGATTGCTGAACTAAATCCCCAATCTATGCACATATGCCAATTGGCCTTAATTCTAACAACACCTCGCCATCCGTTAACACAATGTCGAATGGCTTGAATGCTTTTAGCCACAACAAGTTCAGCTTTCAATCTGGTTCCCTAAAAAATTAGCTTGTTCCTCACTGTCCAAATGTGATACTACGCCACAGCCGAAACACACAACCTGCATACACGACTCTTGAAGGACTTGCCAACACCTTTACTCAATAGCCAATCCATCTCATCGCTCCACTTTCCAGGTGCTCGAAAGTCCCTAAGATAGAGCAGCACTTTCCTCCAAACAATGGCCGAGAAAGAACATTCAAAAAAGAGATGTTGTTCCGTGTCTTGGCCACTATGACACAACATACAAGCATCATCTTGAACAACATTTTAAGTACACAATCTGGTTTTGGTAGGCAATCTGTTCAGAAACACAAGCCACTCAATGAAGGCAAACCTGGGCACATGTCCCTTAAACCAAACTAGCCTCCACCACATAATATTTCCTGGTTTGTCTCTCAAAGAATCCCAAACAACTGAGGTCATATGCTCCTTCCTTTCGTACCAGATCAGTTCATCAGGTTCACTAGACAAATTGTTTGGAAACCCGCTCAAGAAACTCTGAAGTTCAGCATTAATTAATCTGACACTCAACATGGCGGCCTTCCCCTTTACAACAGCTACAGAGTCGCCAGGGGGAGTATGCACAATCTCTTGACACTCCTGTCCGACAAGAAATCAATAGGGATACCGTCTCTATGCCAATTATCGTATTACAAGTAATTTGTAGTCATCCCATTATGCACTACTCTTCTCACTTGAGGCCGGACAACATCCCTAACTTTCAACATCTTCCTCCACACGGCCACACCCAAGAATCCATGCTTCTAGCCTTAACGCCCCATATATATACTCTGCCCTTTTAATTTATGTGTTGACTCCACTTCACCCATAGAGCTTGTTTATCACTACATATGTTCCACAAGTGTTTAACCATACAAGCAGTGTTCCAGCCATTATTGCATTTGATCCCTAAGCCTCCTTCTTCCTTTTTTAATAATATGCTTCCAAGACACCTTCGACATATATTTTCCACTATCCGCTGCTGTCCAAAGGTAAGATCTAATCATCCTTTCAATTTCCCTTAACCTTTTTCGGCAGAAAAATGGTTTGACACCAGTAATTATAAACACCGAACAATTGTAATAGATGAAAATGTGGATTATTATTTGATTAGTTATTCATAAATTATTACAAAATAAAACCCTCCCTCTACCCCTAATCCCCCGCCTTATGCAAGTATAATTCCGTACAGAATCCAATTATTTTGAGTTGGATGGAGTACTAGTTAGGAATTTAAGTATACTATTGTATTCATACTCTCATCACTAGTTCTAATTAAAAAAAGATCGAATTAGTAGATAAAAATAAATAGTGGTTAAAGCCTTGGACAGGAAATCCACATTCCCCATCCATGCAAGTATCAATCCAACTAGTAATTGAAACATGACTGTGTCTGTGTCTAGTCTGTCACCAAATTCTTCTGTTGCTTCATCATTCATGTCAACCTTCTCCGAATGCTATGTTTTTCCACTCCCAAAATTGAAGATAAGGTTGTAAGCATGATGAGTTTTTCAATTATAATAATACTTGGAGGGGTAATATGGAACTAAGCATTCAAATTTAACAAAAAATATTTCCAACAGAGATTACATAACATAATAATAATATAGGATCATTTCCATACAAAACCCAAGTACAGTAGTAGGTTTTACATCTTGTTCGAAACCAAACAACTTTAAACTAAACGTCCAAATAATATAACATAATATTTACATTGAAAATCGAAAAGAAAGAAAGAACCCAAATCAGCGAATAGGACAACCATCGACTTCAATTCCTCTTCCTGTTGGGCAACTTACCAAGTCGCAATGCTCCCCTTGAGTACCCCACCAATCTAAACTAACTTTACTCAACACGAAATAAATAAAAACACCCATGAATGCCAAACCTGCATCCATTCCAGCTGACAGCACATAATTGTACCTCTCCCACCACCTCTTCCGGTACCTGAACACGATGAACTGAAAAACGATCCCAACCACAATCCAACTGTTGAAGTTAAGAGTCGAGGCTGGTGGCATCGCTGCAGTAGCCGAGAGAATCACTGGGAAGTTGATCAGCATGATCCAGGACTTGTTTGGATATGCTTTGTGTAAAAGCCATACTAGAAGGGGTAGTACTCCTCCAATAAGGAACCCCCAGTTTAAGGCATTGTAGTTTCCAAGTGGACCGAACATTCTTTTCGGTCCAACTAGACCCCAAATCACTGAAGCATCATAGAACACTCTGTCTGAAGGACATGTCCATGGACTATTTTCTGGAAGAAGTGTATCATTGCAAATGTTCTCAATTGATGTTAGAAGCCACCATGCAACTCCAAGGTTCACGCTTCCGGCAACTACTGTCCCCACCAACTATATATACACGCATCAACAACGTTATTATATTCGAGAAATCAATCATTGAATAAATTAAAACAGAACTTTTTCTATGAAATTTTACCTGAACCATGAACATAGACCTAGGTGGAATTTTCATATAATGTCCTAACTTGAAATCTGAGAGGAACGAAATGGCTTGAGACATGCTAATATATCCATAGGTCTTGAAGCAAACATTGGCAATAGGCCTTCCTGGATAAACATAACCAATAAGGTATTCTGTAATGACATTGAGCCCTGGTGACTGAAAAACAAACAAGAATCGTCGTTAGAGAGCATGCATGAAATATTAGTAATAACTAGTAATCAATCGAGAATTACATACCTGATTGGTTGTGGCACTAATGATGGCGATGGGAAGAGTGAAAGCAAAGGCTAAAGCAGCAGACCAAATGAGTCCCCACCATGGGAGTTGAATCTCTTTCTTCATGAAGATACACATAGCAAGAGAGAGGCACATGGACAAAAGAAGCAACACATGAAACCACCAATTAGGGATATTCTTATACTTTCTCATCAGCCTAGTGTGGATGTCTGGCTTCGTCGTGCTTATGGCTTTGAACTGCCTATAGATCTCCTTCCCATTGAAGAGCCCAACATGAGCCAGAGTTGCAACAACTGAAGCAAAGTTGAGACCATAGGAGATGGCGAAAAAGATGCTAAGATTAACACGACCAAGCTTGTTATAAGCGGGCATATCTATCTCGAAATTGTTGTTCACAATCTTTTCCACTTCATATATCTGGCCGAGTGCATTGAACATATGCGACGAAAACATGGGGAAATTCTGGGCATTGTACAAATTTAATCCCCAATAGGCTATCGGAATAATAGTGTAGACCATGATAAGGTAGCCAGCAAGAACATTGATGATGGCAAAGAATGGTGTGACAAGAGGGCTTCCCAGGAAAGACGAAACAGTTGCCCAATCAAATGTGAAAGACAAAATACCAAGACCTTTCATCCCTGAACCAATTTGATGTGCCAGAGTTGATTTTGGAAACATGATACAAAGAAGAGATATGTTGGATATGGTTGAGAATAGAAACCCGGGGACAATGTACCATACGAAACTGCATAGTAGTACAATCACAAAGAATTTAGCTCTTGATGAACTGGTTTTGTCATCATCCTTTTCATGGAATGCCCTGAAAATCCAAGATTTCAAGAATTAATAACACGTCAACATGCCTCACAAGGAAAAACGGGATCAAATAGTATGCAGTCTTATAAATATAAATAGAACGGATTATGTACCTGAAAAGGGAGACTTGAACCATGTTATTAGGCCACCACATTTCTGGAGGATCTACAACATACTTCCTGAAGATACCTGCCCAACCATATCCTAGAACCTGCATTTCGAAAATTTCATATTACTATATTTTATATTTTAAGATTAACGATATATATGTTCGTAAGTATGTAAAACTAATAGTTAGATAACACTCCTCTTAAGTTTTTTCAAGAGAAACTTCAGTATAAATAAATTGTTTTAATACAAAAACGTTTCAAAATTCAAATTGTATCAATTTCATATATCAGTACAGTTACTCTAGATTACAGATTTACTTCAACCAAATTACATCCAAAGAAAGTAAAATACATATTCACCTAAAAAAGCAAAAGCAAAAACAAATATTCAATTTATACATATATATAAAATTAATGTTCCAAACCGTTGCCACAAGTAAATGAAATTAAGTAAAAAAAAAATGAAATTAAGTAAAGAAGTAAAACCTGAGTTGTGAGAATAAGAATCCAAGCAGCAAGGACTGAAATACTCCTTCTGTAATAAGCTTTAATAATAGTCACAATAGAGACCGCATAAGCCTCCCCTCCGGTACTAGCAAATATCGATATCAGCACATGTTCCTTCACGTTAAACGGACCCGGGTTCAACGAAAACAGCCTATCCCCGAATCCTGGAATCTTGAATTTCGTGGTTGGGAGAACCCGAGCCATGAATTTCCCGAGTGGCATGGATGCCACTTGGACGGAAATCATAGTTATCGAGAGTGGTTCCCTCCTGTACCCAAAAAACGTGTTCATTGCAGAAAGCAGAATGCATGATAACAACCCCAGTGTCCACATTCGGAATGTCCAAACGGGGAGTGACGGGTCATCATCATTCGAGACCGTCAAACGGACTTGCTCGATCGGGGATTCGTCGTCGTAGTCATCCTCATCAAGCTTAGCTTCTTTCATTTTTCTGTCTGCCTCATTATCTACCACCTGAAGTGATGCCATTGAATTATTAAGCAGATAGAAAATATGGAGAATATACAAAAATGAGTCGTATATATAGCTAATGTATATAGCTAGATAGAACAATAAAGAATATACAAAAATGTATAATAAGAAGCGTATATATACATGTATTGATATATGAGTCGTAGACAAAATAGTTAGTATGATTGTGCCCGATTTAATTTTAAGGATGTTGATTTTGAATTTATTATTATTCTGATTTCAACTCATGCCCACATATTAGGATATTAATCTACCTATGCAGCAACATACGTTTTACATTTTTGCTAATTTACTTTATATTATATTCTTTCTTAATTATTCATTTAATCAACATGGAATCTCATATTGTTTGTTTTCTATATTCACTAATACGCGCTATCATTTTTGGTAATTTACTTTAGAGTATATCCTTTCTTATTTACTCATATACTCAAAATAGAATCTCATATTTGTTTCCTATATTCATTACACGCTATCACTTTTGCTAATTTACTTTATTAATATATCCCTTCTTAATTACTCATACTCAAAATGGAATCTCATATTTATTTCCTATATTCATTACACGCTATCATTTTTGCTAATTTACTTTGTAATATATCCTTTCTTAATTACTCATATACTCATTTTGTTTCTTATATCACTAGACTGAGTAGACTCTATCATTTTATTTATTATTATCCATCTAATTCAGATTAATAAAAAACGTGTTTAATACGTAAATACATCAATATTATAAACACGATATTATTTCATGTCATAGCTTTCAAGACTCTTGAATAATTACATAAACAATTTAAAAGAGATTTGATTGTGTATTTATACATTTGGTTAAATTCAATTATAAAACATGACACGTATTAGTGTATTGAGACATAATCTTGTTATAAATTCAATGAATATCATATAAATAGAAAAGATTCCATGTGAATAATGACGTTTGAGAATCTATATTTTTGTCGAGGTTTATTTGTCAACGGCTTAACCTTATTACTTACGTTTTGTTGTGATGTGAAGTAATTGATTTTGCACTAATTAAGACTCAACCTTACAGTTAATACTTAAATGCATTGATTTATATTACCTCCAAAATAGTTTACGTTATTGTTTTGATTTAAATTAATGGGTTAATCGCGTTCGACTATACATATTTCACTTTATCTATATTTATATATCTATCTATTTATATATCTATCTATCTATCTATATATAAAAGCACGAGTTGCCTTAAATGCTTCTTCTTTTTTCACCGGACGAGAATATCCTTATTAAATACTTTGATGTTTACAATTCATTAAGGGTAAATTTGAACTTACCAAATAAAATATTAATCAACTCTTATTCTAATTAAAATACATTACTAATAAATTAAACTATTCCTACTCTCACAAAAATACTTCTATTACATAGTGGTATTTTAGTATATTGCTACATATTATTACGATTCTATCTGAGCTATGACATATATTATATATTTGAGATGAATTTGATAAATATATATATGACTTCACGCATGTAGAAATACTATTTAGTATTGGCTAATCATCAGATTTCGTTCTTAACAGAATATTCAACATCTACAACTTCAAAACGCAGAGAAAATTGCCGAAATGATCCCACTAAATATGTGCAAGTTGCACTTTGGTCCCAGTTAATAGTCAGTCTGCGAAAATGGTCCCAGTAATTGGTACATTTGGTGCACTTTAGTCCCTAATTTAACTTGGACGTTAAAAATAGACGGAAATTTGTTATTTGAGGTTAATTCCAGAGCAACAACATAAATTTAGTCATCCAACTACCTAGACATGAATTTAGAACTTAAAATGGGGTAAAAAACATAAAATGAAACTATAATATCTAACCTCCATCTATTTCCCATGAATCATATATATATATATATTGTGGTTAACGCCTTGACACGAAATCTTGAAATGTAAGTAAATTGATGAAAATGTGGATTATTTTATTAGTTATTCCTAAATTATACAAAATAAAACACTTCTTCTTCCTCTAATCCCCCGACCCACGCAAGTATAATCCGTAGAGAATCCAATTATTTTGAGTTGGAGGTAGTACTAGTTAGAAATATATGTATATTATTGTATGCGTACTCTCATCGCTAATAATTTTAATAAAAATAAATCGAATTAGTAAATAAAAATAAATTTTGGTTAAAGCCTTTGACATCAAATCCCCATTCCCCACCCATGCAAGTATCAAGTATAGTAATCAGTAGAGAATGCACTAGTAATTGGAATAAGCATGATGAGTTTTTCACGACCCACTTGAATTATAATAACAGTTGGAAAGCAAAAAATTTAACAGAAAAATATTTACAACTGAGATTACATAACATAATAGTAATATAAGATAATTTCCATAAAAAAAACCCAACTAGTAGGTTTTACATCTTGTTCAAAAGCAAATAACTTCAAACTAAACGTCCAAATAATATAACATACTCTATTTACATTGAAAAGCGAAAAAAAAGAAGGAAAATAACCCAAATCAGCGAATAGGACAACCATCGACTTTAATTCCTCTGGCTGTTGGACAAATTGCCAAGTTGCAATGCTCCCCTTGAGTACCCCACCAATCTAAACTAACTTTACCTAACACGAAGTAAATAAAAACACCCATGAATGCCAAACCTGCATCCATTCCAGCTGACAGCACATAATTGTACCTCTCCCACCACCTCTTCCGGTACCTGAACACGATGAACTGAAAAACGATCCCAACCACAATCCAACTGTTGAAGTTAAGAGTCGAGGCTGGTGGCATCGCTGCAGTAGCCGAGAGAATCACTGGGAAGTTGATCAGCATGATCCAGGACTTGTTTGGATATGCTTTGTGTAAAAGCCATACTAGAAGGGGTAGTACTCCTCCTATTAGGAACCCCCAGTTTAAGGCATTGTAGTTTCCAAGTGGACCGAACATTCTTTTGGGTCCAACTAGACCCCAAATCACTGAAGCATCATAGAACACTCTGTCTGAAGGACATGTCCATGGACTATTTGCGGGAAGAAGTGTATCATTGCAAATGTTCTCAATTGATGTTAGAAGCCACCATGCAACTCCAAGGTTCACGCTTCCGGCAACTACTGTCCCCACCAACTATATATACACGCATCAACAATGTTATTATTTTCGAGAAATTAATCAATGAAGAAATTAAAACATAACTTTTTAATGAAATTTTACCTGAACCATGAACATAGACCTAGGTGGAATTTTCATATAATGTCCTAACTTGAAATCTGAGAGGAACGAAATGGCTTGAGACATGCTAATATAGCCATAGGTCTTGAAGCAAACATTGGCAATAGGCCTTCCTGGATAAACGTAACCAATAAGGTATTCTGTAATGACATTTAGCCCTGGTGACTGAAAAACAAACAAGAATCGTCGTTAGAGAGCATGAAATATTAGTAATAACTAGGAATCATTCGAGAATTACATACCTGATTGGTTGTGGCACTAATGATGGCGATGGGAAGAGTGAAAACAAAGGCTAAAGCAGCAGACCAAATGAGTCCCCACCATGGGAGTTGAATCTCTTTCTTCATGAAAATACACATAGCAAGAGAGAGGCACATGGACAAAAGAAGCAACACATGAAACCACCAATTAGGGATATTCTTATACTTTCTCATCAGCCTAGTGTGGATGTCTGGCTTCGTCGTGCTTATGGCTTTGAACTGCCTATAGATCTCCTTCCCATTGAAGAGCCCAACATGAGCCAGAGTTGCAACAACTGAAGCAAAGTTGAGACCATAGGAGATGGCGAAAAAGATGCTAAGATTAATCCGACCAAGCTTGTTATAAGCGGGCATATCTATCTCGAAATTGTTGTTCACAATCTTTTCTACGTCATATCTCTGGCCGAGTGCATTGAACAAATGCGACGAAAACATGGGGAAATTCTGGGCATTGTACAAATTTAATCCCCAATAGGCAATCGGAAGAATAGTGTAGACCATGATAAGGTAGCCAGCAAGAACATTGATGATGGCAAAGAATGGTGTGACAAGAGGGCTTCCGAGGAAAGACGAAACAGTTGCCCAATCAAATGTGAAAGACAAAATACCAAGACCTTTCATCCCTGATCCAATTTGTTGTGCTAGAGTTGATTTTGGAAACATGATACAAAGAAGAGATATGTTGGATATGGTTGGGAATAGAAACCCGGGGACAATGTACCATATGAAACTGCATAGTAGTACAATCATAAAGAATTTAGCTCTTGATGAACTCCTTTTGTCATCATCCTTTTCATGGAATGCCCTGAAAATCCAAAATTTCAAGAATTAATAACACGTCAACATGCCTCACCGGGAAAAACGGGATCAAATAGTATGCAGTCTTATAAATATAAAGAGAACGGATTATGTACCTGAAAAGGGAGACTTGAACCATGTTACCAGGCCACCACATTTCTGCAGGATCTACAACATACTTCCTGAAGATACCTGCCCAACCATATCCTAGAACCTGCATTTCCAAAATTTCATATTATTATACTTTAAAATTAACGATATATATGTTCGTAATATGTAAAACTAATAGTTAGAAAATTTTTATTATTCAACAACCAAAACATAACATTCCTCTAAGTCTTTTCGAGCAAATGGCTTCACTAATCACTCACGTTTGTTAAAAAACACTAGTTGATCACATTAGTATGACTTCGTATACTTTCGATCACCCATGTTAGGTATTTTGTATATTTTGTCACTCATGCGTTTTTTTGGTACAACTCTTGATTTTTCAATTTTTTTATATTTTGGTAAGGGTATTTTAGTCATTCTCCATAATTTTTTAACTTCCATCAACTAACTTTTACTAACTTCGATTACAAAAACGTTTCAAAATATAAATTGTGTCAATTTCATATCTACACTATATTTAATTGGGGAAGGGGGAATTAGTTATTTTTTTAATGAAGCCCCATGATCTTTTTTAACGAATAAGCAAGTGACACATGTTTAAATTGCATACTAACCACTACTAACTCCCATTTAGTTTATCTTTTTTGAAAATTTGCAAAGGTATATTATTATTTTATACAGTAAAATATTTAAGCATAGTTAAGATGAATAAAATAGTTACATATATATAATTATATATTTATTCAATGATTCTTATCATACATAAATTTTGAATTTCACATGAAATATTTTAACATAATATATCCATATAAAAGTTAATGTAACAATATATATTTTAAATATGAAAAACGACCTTGCACAATCCATACAGTTACTCTAGATTACAGATTTACTTCAACCAAACTACATCCAAAGAAAGAAAAATACATATTCACCTAAAAAAGCAAAAACTAAAACAAGAACTAAAACAAATATTCAATTTATACATATATGTAAATTGTTCCAAACCGTTGCCATGAATCAATAATTAAGACAATTAAATGAAATTAAGTAAAGAAGTAAAACCTGAGTTGTGAGAATAAGAATCCAAGCAGCAAGGACTGAAATACTCCTTCCGTAGAAAGCTTTAATAATAGTCACAATAGAGAGCGCATACGCCTCCGCCCCAGCGGTACTAGCAAATATCGATATCAGCACATGTTCCTTCACGTTAAACGGACCCGGGTTCAACGAAAACAACCTATCCCCGAACCCTGGAATCTTGAATTTCGTGGTTGGGAGAACCCGAGCCATGAATTTCCCGAGTGGCATGGATGCCACTTGGACGGAAATCATAGTTATGGACAGTGGTTCGCTCCTGTACCCGAAAAACGTGTTTATTGCGGAAAGCAGAATGCATGATAACAACCCCAGTGTCCACATTCGAAACGTCCAAACGGGGAGTGACGGGTCATCGTCATTCGAGACCGTCAAACGGACTTGCTCGATCGGGGATTCGTCGTCGTAGTCAACCTCCTCAAGGTTAGCTTCTTTCATTTTTCTATGTGCCTCATTATCTACCACTTCAAAAGGCGATGCCATTGATTTAAGCAGATATAAAATATTATTTATATTTTAATTTATAAAAGCTAATTTATATGTAGCTAGAGAGAACAATAAAGAATATACAAAAATGTCTAATAAGAATTAAGAAGCGTATATATACATATATTGATATATGAGTCGTAGACAGAAGTATGAAAAAGATGGTGCCCGAGTTTTAAGGATGTTGAGTTTGAGTTTAATTGTGATTCTGATTCCAACTCATGCCCACATATTAGGATATTAATCTACCTTGTATGAGAAAGATGGTGTCCGATTTTTAAGGATGTTGAGTTTGAGTTTAATTATGATTCTGATTCCAACTCATGCCCACATATTGAGACATAATCTTGTTAAAAAAATCAATGAATATCATATAAATAGAAAAGATTCCATGTGAATAATGAAGTTTGAGAATCTCTATTTTTGTCGAGGTTTATTTGTCAACGGCTTAACCTTACTTAGGTTTTGTTGTGATGTGAAGTAATTGATTTTGCACTAATTAAGGCTCAACCTTACAGTTAATACTTTTTCTTTGATAGTTATATTGAAGCAGCACGAACACAAAATACATTTATAATATAAATCATACTATATTAGAGTATGAGATATCTAGGATATTTGTGATTGACCCAAGATATTTTAGGATTTGCATAATTAACACCACTAACTAGATTAGATCTCACAAAAGATTCCAAAGGAATTACAAAATGAGATCTAAAAGGTGGAATAGATGACTTAAGTGACATAAAAGACGTAACATCCGTCGGAAGTAAAACTAAAATATTATCATTTGAAAGCTGTTGTTGCCAAAATGAGTGCCACTCTCCATGCCTTTGAATCCACTGTAGGTGTTTAGACAGAACCTGTGACGTATAAAGGTCAAAAACAACATAAGTTGAGTAAGGAGTAAGAGGTTTTATTAATAGTATGATTGATAGTAGTGCCTCGATAACGTTGGAGGGAGATGGTAGTAGATTGTAGTGTATTGGGATGGTGTAGTTATATATTGTTGTTAAAAAAAATTATTATAGGAGGTGATAGTGATTATAGAGTGGTGTAGGTGGTTCACGTATATATAGAATGTATAGATTGGTGTATTGTTTGAAAGAGTTTTAGTATGAGTAAGTATGATTTTAGTGTAAGTTGTTATTGTGGGAACAGTGGGTGTGCGGTGCGGTGAGCTGTGCGTAAGAGTCCATGTTATTATGAGAATAATACGTTGGGAGATGATATGTGAGAGTTCAAAGGCATATTTTGGAAGATAATTTGATTTCGGGTTAACCAAATAAGCCATATGGTAGCTATAAGGAATAGTTGATCTATTGATGGCAACTGGCAAAAATGACGATGTTTAGGTTTTTCCTTTAAACTTTGGTGTATTATTCGGTATAGGGTAGTGGATAAGGAATGAAAGTGATAGGAGTGGAAGTGTTGCCATAATGGTGATATTTTTTGCCATGAACGAAAGAGATGGTCGACCATCTCTTGGTCATATCTGTAGAATACATAATTTGTAGAGAAAGATTTCTTTGTTTTGGTTTGGAGATTAGGGAGCGTAGGTGAGTTGTATTTGTATGCTTACAAGGTGCTCACAAGGACACTCTGGTAATTTAATTTTACAAAGAATCATTTAAGCCTAGACAAGTCAAATAAATAAAATAACCCATGCTATGAATGCCGCTTATTGACTATTTGACGAAGATCATTGCTAAAATTCAAACTTTGACATCTAATTTCTTCAATTATTAAAACAAAAGACTCTTTCTATAATCTTATTATTATTAGTTTAATTACTTTGGGATATAATAGCATTAAATTAAAATAACATATAATGGTACTTTTGGTTTTAATAATATTAAATTATATTAAATATTTTATTGTGATAATATAATGTCATTTTCATCTAATATTATGTTTTTAAATATGAAAATACCAACTTAATTAGGCTTTGGTATTTTAAATTACCACTAAAATACTATGTTGATATGTGTCCTGTATTTTATATAAAACTTATTTATATATGAAACACTAGTGTGAATTAGTCAATGATGTCACTAAAAATATATTTAAATTTTTTACTTGAATAGTAAAAATATATTTTGTTTTAGCGATAATGAGAGATACCAAAAGATATTCTTAACATGAATAGTAAAGATATATAAATAACTATATGGTGTTATTGAAGAAATATGCAACATCAATGTACATCATTCACTGGTGTCATTGAAGAAAGACAAAACACCAGTGTGTATTAGTAAATGGTGTCACTAAAGATATATCTAACTTTTTTTACTTGAGTAGTGAATATATATAAATAACTCTGTTGTAGCGATAATGAGATACACCAAAAGATATTCTTAACATGAATAGTATAGATATGTACATAAATTTTATATGGTATTGTTGAAGAAATATGCAACACCAGTGTATATCAATCACTGGTGTCATTGAAGAAGGATGAAACACCAGTGTGTATTAGTAAATGGTGTCACTAAAGATATATTTAAATTTTTAACTTGAATAGTAGGAATGTATAAATAAATATGTTTTAGCGATAATGAGAGATATCAAAAGACATTTTTAACATAAATAGTAAAGATATATAAATTAATTTTATATGGTGTTATTGAAGAAAGATGCAACACCAATGTAAATCATTCAATTGTGTTATTGAAGAAGAATGGAACGCAAATGTGTATTAGTTAATGGTGTCACTCAAGATATATTTAAATTTTTAACTTGCATAGTAAATATATATAAACAATTATGTTTCAGCGATAATGTGAGATAGCAAAAGCCATTTTAAACATGAATAGTAAAAATATATTAAATAAATTTTATATGATATTGCATGAAAAACTAGAAATAACAAAAAAAAAGATTGCATAGCATAATATTACCTTAGCTTCAATCAAAATTTGTTGATCCATAAATGAGGTTTGAATTATATAAGAAAATAGTAATAACAATTAAAACTTTACAATGTGGAAACAAACAAAAAAAGAGGAAATTTAAAAATACAAAAATAAGGAACCAATAATTATGGCAAGAATAAGTTAGAATAAAGGAAAACTTACAAGCATTAATAGCTTCAGCATAAAATATAGGACGTGTGCCATCCTTTCCTTATAATATATTTTTTGTTTCTTTTTTCACAATTTCATTAATACCCTCTTTAACTTCTAATCATAGATCAAAATCTTGATAAATATGTTGATCTAATGGATCAGATTAGAGTGAGTGCTTACACATTCTTGTAAGTATATAAGAAAAATCTCATTTATAGATATTCCTTGTTGTGGGAGCTTTCATTGTATTATTAGGTTTCCAAATTAATTGGTCTTCCAATAAGTTAAGGCGGATTGTCAGGATAGTTGTTATTAAGTAAGGAGGAAAAAGTTGTTGTAAAAGTGGGAGATTCCAGCATAGTGTGTTAGGGAGGAAGAAATATGTCATGGAATTGATATTAGAATAGTTTTACGCTCAAACGTATACGCAAACGTTAAAAATGGATGTTCGACAAATCGGACCAAACCGTGCGAAATAGTTCGATCCGCACTTAGCTGGTTCATATATAATATGTAGTCCAATAATCTAATAGTAATAAACTACTAAATACTAAAACGGTAAAGCCTAAATACTTGGCTCGGATCGAACGTTTTGCGCACGGTGCGCGAACTCGGACCGAATCGAGTCGAACTTTTTTCTCAAAAAACCATGCGAACTCGAACTCAAACGTAAAAAATAGATGTTCGCGATTTTCGGACCGGATCGAACGTACGTTCGACTTAGGTGCGGACCGAACTCAAACGTGTCTACGTTCGGTATAGTTCGGTCCGTTTACAGGCCTAGTTATGAACATCGAGAAGTTCTTGTATTTTGCTCAACCGGACTGGTGGGGTAAAAACGTAATTTCACCCTCTCTTTTTTTAACCGCTTGATGTGTGTAAATAAACCCGATAATTGCCATACGACAACTATATAAAACCTCGACAGTCCTTCATCCTCGACCAAGATATTTTCGTCTCTCTCCTCACAACATTTTCAACTCAATCATGCGAATATTAGGTATTCCATTTCTGTTTCTTGATTTTCAACAATTATGAATTCTACTCATTCTTTTTTATTTGTATTTTATTTTTATTTTTTCAATGTTTGTAGATCAATTTATAGTAAACTCACATATAAGTGCATGCGTTTACTGAAACTCAATCGATTATTGTCATGATTTTCTTGGAACATGGCTACTTATACAAAATATAGTAACACTAAGTTTATATGATCGTTTTTTCAAGAATTCATTTTTTTTGTGTAGAACAAATAATCTGTTCAACCCAATTGATTCTTGAATACTCTCTTTTTCCTATTTCTTTCATTAATTGTTTTTTTGTTTGTTTTGTTTTGTACTACTATAATCTAGTTTTGAAGTTTGATTTTGATAGCTGACTTTTAAATTTGCACAATTGAACTAGAGGTTTTTTTGTATATGTTGTATGATATTTGATTAAGATTATATTAGAAAATACTCTATTTTCTGATTATTAAAATAAGAATTTTGATTCGATTTTTCTTAAAGTTTGTTAAGTTTAACCATTGAAATTCAAGATTTTGGGATGGATGTAGTAACTCTAATGGATTTTTATCTACTTGTTTATATTTTATGCTTTCGTGACTTGTTTGCCGAATCTTGAATGATAGATAGACAATGCAAATTGTTCATCAGTTTTATTCTAGCCATGATAATAATTTCGGGCTCTTGTTAGATAATAATTTCTCCTTGTGCATTCTTGCAGCATAGAAGAGGGATTGGCTTAATGTTTAAGGTGCTTGCTACTCCTTTTACTATATTAACTTTATGTTTTTCATGAGTGTATTGAGTTGCAGCGTTCGTTGTTGTTTTTTTTGTTTACCAATCGATATTAGCTCTGTTTTGCAAGAAAGCCTCTCTAAGGGATGTACATACCCCTCCATTTTCCCTTTGTTCAGCGTAAAAGTTGAAATGTAGTATGAAACAATGAAAACAATTATTTATATCCTGTTATTTAGGAAAAAGTTGGACACAGTAAGCTCATTTAGTGTTTTTTTTTTACTTCAAGCCTTGGCTTATTTATGTAGCTGGAGAAGTTTAGCTAGGGATTGTTGCATATTATGTGGCACCATTTTTGGGTCTTGCGTTCTGTGAAATGTGGTGAGTTGCTTGCATGCTCTTAAGCACAACCTAGCACATATTGAGATGTCTTGTTAGATATCCTATAATTGCCTGGTGAGACATTTGATAAGTATCAATCATCCAATTGGTGCGGTAACTGGAAGTAACGTTTTAAGGCAATTATTTCTCTAAAAGTGCATCAGTGCATGAGGACTTTTATTTGGATAAATGGTTAAATATATCTTTCACTGCATCTTGTTTGATACGGCGTTTGTATTTATAAATGAGAAGTTTATCAAATATTTAATAGTTTGATACATCTACCATGCTTCGCGTGTGACTTAGTGACAACAACAGGTTCAGCACGACAGTGAAAACCTAGATGCGATTAATGGAATGAAATTTATGTGTTCCCTCAATTGCAATTTCAATTCCTGGTTCATTTGTTATCAGTAGTTTTACTTATTTGTACTCATGTAGTTTCCTACTTTTGTCTATGAGCCTTGTATTATTGACCTTAGAAGGCTCATAGAAGTGAGTAAAAAAGTCCATGAAATTCAAATAGGCAGCAATGCTGGAAAATATCTTTATTTCAAAGCCTCCATGTGGTTCCATAGTTATCTTAGGCAAGTAATGCCTTGAACTCTAAAGGTCTTAACGCCACGTCGACTCGTTGAGCCACATGTTGCTTGTCTTTTGTAATGTGGTGGCCCATGGCCTTTATCTGAAATAAAACAATAATTTATGTAGTATTGAATATGTAAATTATCAGTATGCGTGCTGTAACTTGAAGGTTCATGTTTTTATTTGAGATGAATTTTATCCTCATTTCATAATATTAATTTTCAGTTGTGTAAGTACTCATTATCATATCACTCATCACTTACATTCAGATGTATCTATTTTATAAATAAAGATCATTACAATTATGAGACCAATATAAAGGCACAGTGCGGGATGGTCTTGCCTCCCCACGCGTGTCGCCATGGATCACCTTAGGACTAAGTTTCCATCACCTTGCCTTGCCTCGTCACTGACGGCGGCGAGTGCCTTAAGAAACTATTGTGTATCCATAATCTATAGTACCCTAATAATACTATATTTCTTGATGTTGCGTCACCGTGAATCCTGATTTATCTACTTGTTTAGGACTCATCTGTATGCTGATATGTTCTGTATATAACGAAAAAGTAATGTATTCTTGAGTTTCATATTAAGACTGAAGACAACATTTATCCTCGTCAATTTTTGTTATGCAGAAAGATTCTTTTTGATAAAACATAATGTCAATGACTCAAATAGATACTTCTTTTAGAAGTTTCAACGAATAGCCATATAGTTTTCTGCAACGCGGGGCATATATTTGTCTGATATTCCCTGAACTGGTTTGTCTCTACTTATCTATGCTCACATATATCTGTATGGGCTTGATTCAAGCAAATAGTTATATACATTTGTTATGCTGAAAAAATAATAGACGAGGTCCAAATGTATGCGCTCCAGGTCATTGCACAAATAGGAATATGGCAAACACTTCGATAGATATAGTGCCTATAACTTCTTTATTGCTTGCCTTGTTGATTCAGCAGTCTTTTAATTACCTTACACAAGCTAACACACTGTTTTTAACTGTATCAGATCAAACTATGGGATTCGAATGGCCTTCTTAATGTTAATTCATTCTTTACTAAACAAATCATAAATTTATAAGTTGGAGCACTTCATAAACCAGGATCAGCGGCCTTCTAGAACCTGCGGCTTTGTTGCTAGCATAGTTGCAATCTGCTGAATTTTATTTGCAACCGTGTGTTAAGCTTAGATCTGATCTATTTAAGATTAATAAATGGGTAGAAATCTCATGTGCTTAAGATGTTACCCCAAATTTGCAGCTCCTGGTCCCGTCTCGTCGTTATCTTGTTGTGGCTGACAAAGTTCGAGACGTACTGGTGCACTTGGGTCATCTCCAATACTTAATCCATTTGCTAGAAAGCCATTACTCTGTGCTCTATTTGCATCTTTAGTTCCATAAAACTGGACATCATTCATTCACGCAAAGAACATGATAAAATAACCGATCTGTTTTGTGTGGGAATAAAAAGTTGTTCTGCCGGTTAATTTGTTACCTTCTTATTCAATTCCTGATTTTCTTGTTTAAGAAGATCGAATTTCTTATACAGTTCCGCATTTTCTCGATGGACGAGATTTCCCTACAAAAGAGACAACAAATTAGCTCCTTCAATAACTTCCCTGTTTTCTGATATGTTTTTTCATGAGATTTTCACCTTCTGGTTTAGATCATGTATCTCATCGAAGAACATCTGGTCCTGCAGGAAAGAGACATAGTATTAACATTAGGCATCAGAGATATTCTCTTTTTAGAGAATTTATGCAGTGACAATGAAGGGAGATTTAGACCTTTCTCATGCGGACACTTCGCAGACTTATCTCCAATTGATTTTCTAAATTCTGAAGGTCCTTGATACTTAAACCTGAAAGCTCTTCACCCATCATTTTCCTGAAATATTTAAAATTTATTTCATCTTCAAATTCTCGCATTAAAAATACCTGTTTTTTGTTATTGCATCTTGTAGTGGTTATATGTGATATAGAAATGCATCCTATTAGAATCTTATTATTAATTTGTGGCATCTGTCGTGAGATAAAACTGGTCCTATATCTTTAGATCAATTAACTTACTCCTTGGTGATAACTGCTACTTCGGAGATGGTCAGTTTCCATGAATCATTTGTAGTTTTCTCATGTGATCATATGCATGTGCATCTCTCTGTCACTGTTTGTTATCAATGCATCTCTTGTTTTAAGACTTCAAGATGTGGTCATAACATGCCTACTTCTATAGCACTGTGATTATTTCGGTAAATCAAACTTTTCAACATGTAAAATTAATGTTCACCTGTACTTATGTTGTTCTAAAATCTGATAACTGTTGTTTCCTCTGTTCTACTCAGTAATTATCACTACACTACTAAATTGGGCCTTACTGGAAAGGTACACTATATCAACTCCTAAGTTCTAATTTTCCAATCCAATGCTATATACCATCAATTATTTTTGTTGTTTGACATTTTAGTCATTGATGTTTAAGCTGGATGCGTACCAGCAATACTTTTTTTCTCACCTAAATTTTTTAGTTTCCATTACTAAATTTGTATAGCCTATAGAGGTCATAGATACTGAGAAAACTAAGGAAAAAGACAACAACTAATTTATTGCTTTCAATAACTCGATTGAGAATACTTCAAACTTTTTAAAATCCTATTTTCTGGTTATGGCATCTGTTCTATCTTCATTTCTATATTAGCTGCAAATTAGAGTTTTTTAGTTTCCTCAATGTTCTCACATTCTTGTGTTCCTTAATCAGAGTAATCTACTCTTTCAGTTGCGTATGATGACATAGATGACGCATTGCTCGTTAGGCAATCTTTTCTTGTTATATACACTTCAATTAGTTCTAAAATAATATGATCAGCTATGTAATTCTTTGACTCTAAATGTTTCAAACTAGTTTCTTTAAACCTGTACCACTTCATTTGTTACAACTCTCATATTATCATAATTTTTCATATGATAGTGCATATTTAGTATGGCAGGACAGCAGATATATTTGCTTGTATTGAAGAGACATGCAAAACACCTTTTTTTAAACCACATATAATGAGGAAGGAAAACATATTTTGTTAAATTTCAAACTTCTAGTAGTTAAAACATTCAAATTTCTCCCAGAAGTAAGCTAGTTCACATTTGATGAGTTAATAACAAAATTCTTGATCATATTTTCCAGCAATATATCCTTGCAGATGGAAGTTACCAGACCAAAGAGCTTACCTGTGGCTCTCTTGTAGACTTTGGAGTTGTTGCCTCAATGTTGCTACTTCCCTTTGCCAGAACTGATAAAAGTAACAAAGATATTAATGTTCAAGATTCCTGAGAGTAAAGGACATATCATGCACCAATAAGTTTTCTATCTTAATAGTTCATTTATTTCCTTCTCAGATATAAATCTTATATTTAACGTTGCAATATACTATTGTTTATGATATCAATCAGACCTTAAATTAAGTGTTCATGAGATTTGACTTCAAAGCTTTACTTAGGGAGAAGTAATGAGTTCACCAAGGCTTTACAAGACCATTTATAGTTTCACTACTTTACAAGGTAAGTTTTTATTTAACAATCAACAAAAGAAACACATTTTGCTATAAAGTTAATATTATCGGTTGAAACATAACTTAAATGTTTATAGCTTTAAAAGTGGGCTGTACAGTACATAATCGGTAATATAAGAGGATAATTCAGTAAAAGAAATACAATTCACCTAACGAGGGCCACTAACTTTGGACATCTCTGATAGAATTCAAACCATAATATTTTAACCTTTTTATGAGTGTGAATACGTAGAATTGTAAGCTTTTTATGATTAATTTTACTAGGTATCTTTGTAGGTCTTAGCACTTCATATTCATCTGATGTTGGAAGTGTCTCACTTATAAATATGTTGTGTAGTTTATTTTAGTTTAGTTGAGGGTTGGCAAGAAAGGTTTTCCTTCATTCAACTTGCTTTAAGAATTACTAAATTGCTTGCCAATTTACAATGTTGTATTTAGTTATGTCACATTCCATTTGCCATGCTTTCACAGATGTTTCTTCTGAATACAAAGAGGAGAACTGATAGTTTCGTTATAAGATCCAAACAGTGTTTACATTATACATATGCTGAGAGGGGGAAAATGATAAATGCTAGAGTAGATTCTATGTGCATTAAACTGTTAATTTGCACATGACACCTTCTCTCTTCCGCATATTCAAATAACCATCACAAATATCCACAGTTTTCATTAGGAGACACTTAAGTATCAAAAGGTCTCCGGTTGATCACTTATGTGTCAAAAGGTCCCGATTGATCACTTATGGATCAACTGGGTCCATAAGTGATCATCCCAGCCATTTGCCCTTTTGTTTATAATAAACTAATATTCCTTAACACCCTCATTCATATGGTTTTATGACTAATAAGGGAAAGTACCACAAGAGGTTTAGATCCAATGGTTTCATATAATTCCGCCTCCAACCACTTGTTTGCCAATCTTTTACTTGGTGATTGTCTGAAGTTTGAAGATGGTAGTATCATAGTATGGTATCTTTGTCACGAGTCATTATGTATATGGATTATGTAATTTGATTAGGTTAAATTCACCAGAACATGGTAAAAAGGGATTATTTTATCTCATATAATCTCAAAAAAAAATCATCAATAGTCAATAAATATAGATATAACCTGAGCAAGATTAAATTTGCAATGTACATCTAATCTTTTAACTAAATAGATGAAATGACTGCACTGAAGGTATAGACTCAAAAATTTATCGATTGTTTTCTTGTTTTATCATGTTATATTTATCTTCTTGATCCATGTATATATTTAAACATCATAATTTTGTTTGAGGCATACAAAATTCACTTAATCATTCACTTGAAATTGTTTGAGAGTAATTTGGAAACAACCTCCTTGTTATCACAGTAGTGTAAGACTGCATACTATCCCGCCCCCTTACTTGCTTTAGCGGGAGTCTCTCAGAGGTATTGGGGCATGTTGATGTCGGTGTGATTCATTTGAAATTGTTTGGAGATGAAGCATTTAGGATGGCGATGGTAAGTAACAAGCTTAAAGCGGGTATGCCTACTTGTTGCAAGAGGAGAACCTTCTCTCCATGGAATAAAATACTAGTTGGAATGATTTACTCCAGGAGATAGAACTGAAAACTAGAGTTTGTATATCCTAATCTTTTGATATCTTAGACCATCGTAGGCATTAGCGAACTAGAGTTTTATATATAGCTTGTGCATTGGATTGCTCATATAGAGAGCTATAACCTCATCAAAGGAAATACTTTCTGAGAGTAATAATTCTGCGGCCAATTGGCATCTAATTGTCTAAGTTGTCTTGCGAAGGAAGTTCAGATCCTTGAGAATACATAAGCTTTTTACCCTATATTGGTTGGAGTCTATAGGGATGGGGTCTGAAAGCAGCTGAGGACCATATACTATATGGATTGCCTTCTAATGTTGGATAGGGCTTGCCCAATACCCATCCCACATGTAATTCGATACCCTAATAGGCATACACACTGGTTGGCTGTGGTACGATCTTAAGAATCTACGCACTTTCACCCTGACCAGTTGTAGCATGTGACTGGCACAGACCTTGTATGCTTATTTAGGTGCTCTTTTTCTATTTATGTAGGTTAGAGCTTCTCCATTGCACACTTATATGATATTTCTATTGGTTGAACATGTGAGTGTCATGTGCACTTATTTCCATCCCTTACAATTCCATAGCTCCCCACTATCCCTTACAACCGATTGCTATCATACCATACATGGCCATACTTTATCTTAGCTTCTCTTTTGCTCTTTCATTAATAATACTAGACCACTTAAATAATCATATGTTGGTGACACAAGTACAATGGTCTTTAACCCTTTCTCTCTTCTTGAAGATCTAAAAATGGGGGATGCTAATGGTCGTTGTATAATTATCTTGATATGCAATAATCAAATAACTTTCTTATCAATAACCATCTTTTCTTTAATGCACAGCAAGAAGGGTTATGGCTTTCTTTTGGGTCTTTATTCTAGTAGGTTGGTGACTATCAATATTTGAGGCTTCTTCCATGATATTCATGAACTCCATTTATCAGACAATTGACGAGGGAGGCTTCTTTTACAGGGTTCTCTAATAGATATATTGCACGAGTTTGTATGGCTACATGTTTGTTATTTGTCTTATGGCTCTTTCACTCTTGGAGTGAAGCACTAGAGTTCATGTTCTTATGGTGTCGTCGAATCTATGTGATAATAGTCCTGGGCGCTACACTATCATGTGCTGGTTTATGTGTACTCTGTAAATTTATATAGCCCACTTAGATTATGGACCTAAACGTGCTAGAATGGCTTATTCTGGATGTCTTCTCAGACAGGATACTAATTTCTTTATGTGTTCTGGCAATGGTCATGGTGAAAGAAAGGTTATCTTAATTAGAAATTTTAGGGCTGGTTTTAGAATATAACTTACTAGATACCATGAGTTTGTCATTTCTGAAGTAGTGTTGCGCCTGAGGGCTCTTTCAGCCTAGTCGTCTATCTCTGATGTACAAGAGGTTACTCAGAATTCAGAAACAGCTCCTACACTGGGCAGCTATTGTAAGATGCAAGATGATGAGCAGTTGCATGTGAGATCGATACTTGGACTGCTTTCTGTAGCCAAGTCATTGATCAATGTAACTTAAAGGAAAATTGAATCGTTGCGAAGATCCTATTTGACTCTGGTATGCACCCTGTGTGCCTGTGCTTGAATGCTTGTTGCATTCAGTAAAAAGGATAAACGAACTATCTTTTAATGGTAATTTCATATCTGATCACAACTGCTGTGTTAACGTCATACAAATTTTTCCAAGCTCCTTTGCTTCTGCAACAGCGGGAGAACAATTAGATGATGGGGTTTTGCTCACATCATATGTCATGTGAAACTAACAATAGTATCTTGTGGTAACTAGATACTGCCCTCTTACCCTTTCGTTCATCCTACAAAACGGCCATGTGCTTATGAATGAGAAGACACTGTGCTAATGTCTGTTGTAAGGTTTGAATTTCATTATTACCAGCAAAATATCACTTGCACTCTGCAACTTAAATCTTGCGTTGCTCTAGACTGAGCAAGGATTTTTCTTCTTCTTCTGAACAGAAAACTTATAGTTCTATAGTTAAATCCCTAGTAAAACTTCACAAGATTGATTAAAGATTTTGATTTAGTGTTCGCTTTGAACAATTTAAGCATATTGAAACTGAGAAGTTCTCTGAACAAGTTCAAATCATCAAATACAGATGTTGAAATGTACTTATGTACATGATAAATCTTAAGCAAGGGAAAGTCATGAAGGAGGACGAGAGTTATCTCAGAGAATGAAATTGAAGATGACCAGTTTAAATGCTACTTGTGGCAGCACCCATAATTCAATAGATTTTCCTGGATTAAGCTGCTCTAACAGAAGGTCAGTACATCAATTTTTTCTTTTTCTGATTCATATATTTAGAAATTGTTTGACTGACACTCATTATACAAATGAAATATATTCACTGTCATTCTAGCAGTTGAATGTCTCTAGATATTAGAATGAGTAATCCCATGCATTGATGATGCTATGCTATCAAGAGAATACTTGTGCCTTTATTTTTCTCTCTACGTTGACCAACATTGATACTTAAACCATGAAAATATTATATACTACTCTTTGGACATAAATAGAAGGTAAGTACGAAACATTACTTTAGTTATTGTATTCCTGACACAATGTTGTTGTCCTTAGAGCAGTTAGTGACTAGTAAGTCCGATATGAGGTTATTAGAATCTAAATTCTTCATGCCTCTTATATGGCCAAGGGAAGACAATAAAGTTAATGTTCATTATAGTATTCTGTTGGTTATTCATATTCACAACTCAGTAATATCAATATTTGGTCCACCAAATTGAAAACTACTGCCCCCTTCTTACTTTCTTGTTTTTTTTGTTTTTTAATATTTATTGTTTCTTTTCATCCATAGCTCTCTGTATAAACAATCCGTTCTGATGCTTATATCACTCAGCTCATATTCGAAGCGGGCCTTTTGATGTTTAGCGGCTTGATCACTTCCATATATCCAGATATTAAATTTATTGCAACTTGCTCTCAAGATGGAAGTTTTTATCCTTCCACTTAATGCTTTTAACGTCCTTCTTATCCCCTTTTTCTTCCTTGGGAAGGCATGATAATTTTATCCAGAGTTAGCTAGTCATCCATGCAAAGAGGCATGGGATTATACAATTTTTTAGTTAGTTGGAAGGAGAAGAGTGATTGGAAGGGGACATGTGGTTTCTCACTTTCTCCCCACCGCCAATTGGCGAATGTTCCCACTTGTTAAAAGTGTGCGCATCTCGCTTCTTTCTCTTCATTGCCAGGCACAGATATGTAAAGTGAGTGTTCCACTTTTATACCTGCAAACTAAACATTCCCTTTTGGATTCCTGCCTCCAGAAGAGAATCAATCGAGGCCTTAGTCTCATTATAGAGTTCCAACTGTTAGCACAAAGTTTCCTAAAAGTGCATGACCTTGTTATAATCTTTTGCGTATGATAAGATTCTAAATCTCTAAGTGGTCTACATTGTTGATGTGTTATCTCCAATCTCGAGCATCTTGGAGCAGAATACCCTGTTCAAGCATGTATATCTGTCTCTTCTAACATGCACAAGTAGCCAGTTTCCAGGCTAATGTTCTAGGTTCTAAATCTCTAAGTGGTCTACATTGTTGATGTGTTATCTCCAATCTCGAGCATCTTGGAGCAGAATACCCTGTTCAAGCATGTATATCTGTCTCTTCTAACATGCACAAGTAGCCAGTTTCCAGGCTAATGTTTTAGGTCACCCTTATCACTCTTTTCTTCTTCTTCTGTGTATACATACTAGAATATGGATTCCTTTGTGCTACTTCCAAGGCATTATCTTTCAGATTCTTAATATTTAATTTCCTAACAATAGTTTAGTTCATCTCTAGGAGCGACTTAGTTCTGCTTCCGTAGGAGTTCCATTTTCATTGTCAATTTCCAGAGAACTTTAGACTTGCCATGAGAAAGACGATGGATTCAACGGAAAGTCTGATGAAAAGAGGGAATCAGAGTGAAACTTCGAAGAAAGAGGGAACCAAGTAGAACTCTGAGAAAGAAGGAACCAGTTGTACATGAATTATATCTTGGTGGCTACACTCATTTTCAGTATCATTGCTCTAAATACACCCTGGCACATGGTTGACTGAACTCTGATCTTTTAGTTGTTCCAATACTGAGCTTTATACTCAATAGGAGAAGAATGAGCTTCGATGTGCCAGCTTAGAGAATGTTCCTTTGGCTAACAATGAGACATTAAGGGGAAGCTTTTCTCATTGGTTGTGCTTACCTATTTGGAAGAATCACTTAAGAGGCAAGTTAATTGTGGTAGCAGCACACATTCTTATAATCTTATGAATTATTGTTCTTCAGATATCAAAACTAATTTGAGTTCTCGTAATAGGTAACAGATCGTCCATAAAGCTTCACCCGAAGTTGGATTTTGGTTGTCAATGTCCACTCCGTTCTAATGTTTTTAACTATTATCATTTATCAAGTGCTATAAAATGCATTTGAGTTGTCTCTTAATGTGTTCAAGTCTTCAGTGTCATAGCACTCATTTATAGTGCCGGATTATAGAATATTAGTGTCGTTAGTATTGTTATTGTTATTATTTTTATTATCATTAATATCAGTTTCCTTGCAACTATTCTCAGATTTCTCACTCTCAAGTCTCAACTGAGATTGAGCCAACCGACACTGTAGTCTTATGATCTCCACAAGGACTGTCTCGCTCTATGCAACAATCTAAATTCTAATCCAAAACATCTTTATAAGCTTACTGGAAGAGGTAGATTACCTTGACCTCCGAAGCTGGATTTGCTAACTGCTGATGCTCCTCTTTTGCTTTGTTGTAGCGTTCAATCACTGACTTCATGCTGTCAAATGTGGTAGACATTTGCATCAGATGATTTCATGTCCTCCACTAATTAATAGTAGGCTGTTTAATCCTTCATGTACTTGTGGTAACTAACCTAGAATGATGGTACAACTAACATGGATTTTCTATTTTCTATTTCTCCAAATCCTTTATGATAGTTATTACTTATATTACATTCTTATTTCGTTAGTCTGTTCCATTATGGTTGTCAAAGAAGATGCTGAATTAAGGTGACTAATCAGCACATTTGAAGGGAGGATCCTGTCATGCAAATTTCCAGGTATGTAGTTTCTGGAACTTCACCCCTTATCCCTCCTAAATGTATTTTTTTATGTGTCGTTTTTTGGTGTATCGTTTAACACATATTAGTATTCACTTCTTCAACAATTGACTGTTGAGAGTTTATGTTTGATGTTAGATATTTATGAAATATGTAATACGGAGTATATAGCTCTAGATTTTATTTTTCTTTTTGGACAAGGAAGATGATACATGCTTTTGATGTTATTCAATGTTCAGACAATAACAGATGAAATAAAATGATATGTAACTCGTTGACAAGAAGAGTATATCTTTTTTCGTTAACTAATTGTCAAATTTCGCAATTATCCTCATGCATGGTCCTTCCTGATTATCATAACATGAAAATAAGAAATGTATAATTTTGACGGCATGAATACTTGCGTTGCTTTATTACTACTTCGAAAGTAAGTAGTCTCAATACAAATGAAACTTTAAACAACTAATTATCAGTGCTTAGTAACTAACAGAAGTGTAGGAAGGAACTCTGATGGTTATGATGTTGCTAGGCAGTAAAAGGGATACAGCAACAATAGTTAAGTTGCTTCATTACTACCCTAAAATGCTAGAACCAAAAGAGCACAATTTTTCGACAACTGAAACTCTGAATAACTAATATTGAACTCAAATATATAACTGAATCAAACAAGGTAAATCTTGATGGTTATGCTATAGGTATGGTACAAATCTCTGCTTAATGCTAATGAAAGAACTTGTACGGGTATATCATGCGAGTGATTATGACCCTGTTTACCTCCCCACGGTCAGTTTTGATCCAAGTATTAACTGAAGAAATAATCAGTTCTATAACTCATTTTATAATACAACAACATGCTGATCCTCGAATAAAAAATTTGATGTGCACACTGATGACTTTAGGCATGAATGTGCATATTGGGCACTGGATAGTCCTACTAACTTTCCTCCTATAGTGTATTTCAATTTTATGTATGAATTGCTTCTTTTTTTTGGTAAAGGTGAGTGAACTGTAACTATTGTCGTGTTAAGTCTAATTTTTCCACCTTTATGTGATATCTTTGGAATGCAGATGTTAAATCCAGGGTTCATGCCCCTAGTAATAGTCCTGCTTTTTTCCTAAGAACCAAGAGCATACCAGCGTTGGAACTTGGAACTTGAACTTCAGAGGCTAGGATCTCGTTATTAGTTAAGTCTATAAACATATGTTGCTTCTGATTTTCATGAGTTTCACCTGTTCTGTAACTCTGTAACTAAGCATTTTATGTTACAGCAAACACTAAAACCGGCACCAAATATCTGTTGGATGTGACCAAATGTTCATGTTAGTGGCCTTTCCACATATGGAGCATCACCTTCAGAGCACATCTGCAACATTTTTTTTCCTCAAGCATTTGAGGGTAAGGTGCCTCTGATCTATTACACTTGCTTTTTATGTTTTTTCATGTTATGCTGGAGCTAATAATAGGATCAAGATATGAGACTGATGATGTCCAAAGGCACCCCTATAGTTTTATCAGTGCATTACTCAGATAAACTACGACCAAAGAATAATCAAAATCCAACATCCAAAGTTGGTCGATCATGTAGGGGACTCTTTTTAGGCATATCACTTGACTAACATGTAATGATGTTGTTACTTAAATAATTATTGGTGACTTTTAAGTTTTAATAACGGTTGTAATTGTACATTAAACCTCTGTAATTCTCATTTCTGTCAGTGGCCCCTTGATCAGTAGGTCGTAAGTCAAAAGGATGTGTCTAGTAGTTGCCCTACAAGGAAGAGGAGCAACGAGACACGAAATCAGAAGCAATCTTTGCAATATTTCAGCAAAGTATTGCCTCCACATGAAATTGAACCCATAATATCGGGATGCTTCCACGTCAATTATCGTGCTACTGACCCTTTATAATAAAAATCGAACCTAGGACATTTAAGTCACTAGAATTCTTCATTCGATATTCTCTCTACTTTAGGCTCTACGATTGGTCGGCTGTGAATGAATTTTCCTAACATATTAAACATGAAGTACCATAGTTCATGCATGTGATAGTGGGGTGGGTATAATCTCACGCCTACAAAATCCACGCTAGGAATTTTGGACAATTATGTCTTTACCGACTGCACGCTATGTGTGCTAAAAAATGTTGTTGAATTTACACAGGTGTGTTATATGACTTTACCAACAAAACAAGTTTCTGCATAAGATTGCAACCGAACATACATTACATGTGCTCGAAACGTTGTTGAGCTCACACAATGTGTTGTAAGACTTCACCAATAAAATAAGCTTTTGTCTAAAATCGCAATCGAGCATACACTACATGAGGTCAAAACAAGTTTCTGTCTAAAATTGCAATCGAGTTCACACACGGTGTATTGGTAAGACTTCACTAGCAAAACAAATTTCTCTAAAATTGCAATCGAGCATACATTGCATGTGTTCAAAATGTTGTTGAGCTCGAGTTAATCAAATAGCCTAGTGAAAAAGGCTTTTACCAGTCACCAGAAGGTCCTGTCGTTAATTTATAAAAAAAAAAAAAAAACGTTGTTGAGCTCACACAACATGTGTTTCAAGACTTCACCAACATATAAATTACAAATATTAATCCAACCGAAATGATTTGAAACATTATATTATATGCCGACTTTTATTGATAAAATAGGGCTTGGTTTAGTTTATTTTGAGTATGAGTTAGACATGATTTTTGAAAGAGCTTCATTACTCAACTCCCTAAAAAATTGTAGACTTCATTAATACAATCAAGATCAAAATTAACACCCATGTTAATGCTAAAGTATATTTATCATAAAATGTTGTAATTTATTTTATAGATATTATAAACTGCTCAAAAAAATAATTCAACATTTAAATATAACTCATTAAATCCAAAATCAAATAATCTTTTCATGTTGAAGTATATACTATATATATATCATGATCTACCTAGGGGATCAAGAGTAACGCATCAATACCTAATTAGTAAATTACGAAATTTAGTATATATAGGTTTAAAATTAAATACAATATCATGTTATTGTCAAACGAAAACAAAATCGAACATCAATATATTTTAAAATATGAAATTAAAATCGAACTAATTTGAAGTTTCCAAATTGGTTTGGATTGGAGATAATTGTTGAAATTGACCCTACAATAATATGTGCAAGTTGCATTTTCATCCCTTTAAATGATAGGTCTCCAACAGATGATTCAAGATATTGGTCGAAAATGTGCATTTTAATCTCTCTATTAACAAAAATGTTAAATTTTGAAGGAAATATGCATGAGTGCAACACAATTTTCGGCCAAATAGAATGTGTACTTACCCTATAGTTTATCTTTTCATCAAAATTTAACTCATTCCATCAGGTAAAAGATTAAGGGGGTGTTTGATAAAAAATATTAAGAACTTAATTTAGATGATTTCAGACCTTTTTTTATTATTAAATCTGTTTCTTAACTATTTTTTTAAGAACATAATCAAATAAGATCTGGTCAAAATCCTTTAGAGATTTTTAAGTTAAAAATCTTAATTTAATCTTATTGTTTGAATTAATTCCGAACCCATTAATATTAATTTTCCACATCTATCTCATACCTCACACTTCTTTCGTTTTCTTCCTTCACGCCTAATGATTAAATTTTGTTTTGAGACATAGTTTCGGATAATTGAAATATAAAAACGTTTCGGAAATTATAGAAACGCAATGGAAGCATTAGTTATCGATATCAAAGATGTGTTTACTTCATATATGAAAAGTTAATAGCTAATATTTTGAAAAAAAAATCATATTAGAAAAAAACGTCAAATAATACAGTGACCTTTCTCCTAATAAATATAGTTATTCAAGTATTCATTATGGAAAATGTCATAATTTAAAAAGACAAATATTAAATAGTTGATAATGTAAACTTCAGCATAATTGTAGTAATTTAGTGCAATTCGATGCAAATTTCAAAATTACTCATCGAAAACAAAATTCTCACTAAAATATATCTATTTTCCAATAAACTATATTGATATTTGCTGGATATACTTAAATTAAATAATTTATTCTATAAAATTGATGGTGTTTTATCGTCTAGTTAATTACAAAAGAATCTATTGAATTTTTCATTACAAATTCTTATTCTATTTTGTATGTAATTTATAAATTCTTAATATTGTCCCAGTTGTGTTTCGTTATCATCTTGAGATTCTAAATAAAAAATATTTCATCGATTTTGATTAATTTAGTTTAATATTTATATTTTTACTAAATTTAAAACATTTATTTAATCATATTTATCATTTTGTAATTATTTATAGTTAAAAATTATATTGTTATGTAACTTTTGGAAGATGAATGTGAAATGTGTGAGTACATGGTTAAATAATTAAGCTTGGGGAGAAATTGTTCGTATAACTCAAATTCATTCTTTTTCTTTGAAGTGTTATCAAACAGCTACACAGATTCAGTATTCAGATTAAGTTAAATTCAGTTTCAGCAATTCAGCATTCAGTCACTTACAATCAGACTTCAGATTTCAGTTTTTAAGATTTATCAAACAAGCCCTAAAAGTACACATTTTCACCAATATTAGAGACAATTCGTAAAAAGCCGACATTAAATAATCGAAAGCGCAATTTGCGCATATTGTGTGAGATCATTTTAGCAATTATATATATATTCGATTAGTTCATATATTTGTATATCCTAGGCCTACACCCAGTGGCGGACCGTTGTGTGTTCACGCCTGTTCAATCGAACGGGCACCTTTTTGATAAAATAAAAATTTATATATGTATAAAGAAAAGATTAATGTAAAAGTTAGTATTTTAATTCATATTTGATATATTTCAGTGGTTTGAACACCCACTTCAAAATTATACCGATTTCGAACAGGCACTTTAAAACACCTAGATCCTGCGTACGCCGCCCCACTGGTATCATGGTTTATTTACGCCTCTGACTAGTGGTCACACATACAATCACAAACCTCCTACATTGGAATTTTATTGCTAATTGAACCTAATAAAGATATTGCATGCAATGAGTTTTAATTGCTAATTGAACCCTACACAATATGAAACTAAAGTAAACTGATGCACCATATAACCTATAAGTACGCGATTCTTCAACCTTTACAACTTTTTAGCTCTTGGCATATATCATATATGTGAAGGGGTTAGCTTGACAAATTACTTGTATATATTGGTAGTATTATTTACATAAAATAAAACATATACAATTGTAATTTGAGACAATCAAATTGCCACAAAGAATGCAAAAAATCGTACTATATATATGTTCTTCATTTGATTGAGCGTCGTCTAAGAAAAAAAAGTCAAAATAAAGTAAAAAGTCAACTGGGAAATTGAGAATGAATTTTACTTAGATTGATTATTAATGTATATAGTTGTTCTCCTGATCCAATTTGAATGCCAAATTTGGTTGTGTTTATATCATTAATATAATGGTTATTACAAAGAACAAACAACTCTGACCTCCTCCAGATTATTTTTATGAACTTAATTAATTAAATATAATAAAACATAATAATAATAAGTACCTCTTAGTAAATATTATACACATTTTAATACAATTCCAATTAAAGATATGTCAGTATTATACACCTAATTTACAAAATAAACCCTAGCTTACTAGTAAATTGTGCATGTGATGACATAATAATTGTCAACGCCAATTCTACAGTGATTTTTTAGCAGAAATGCAAACATCACACTCTTTAATTTGCTTAAATATTTTCTTAAGTAATAATTCAACTACAACAATAAGAGATTCTTAATTTAGTTATATTATTGTATTTGAAATTATTTAAACTATTATGGAAAAAAATGTCAACACTCAGATCCCTAAATTTCTTGAAACGAAATTCAATAATTTTTTATAAAAATAAATTTTCAGAAAAAGAAAGTAGATGATGAAGAACCTGGAGCTTGAAAAATCATAGAGCTTCCCAGTGCTAGAGAAAATGATAACTCCAACCTCAGCATCACATAAAATTGCTAATTCCTTTGCTTTTTTCAATAATCCATTTCTCCTCTTTGAGAAGGTAACTTGCCTACTTGTTGAATTATCAATCCTCCTTATTGCAATCTTACCTCTCCCCATCTTCAAAACTAAATAAATAAATTAATAAATAAAAAATTCTCAATAATAACAAATTACCCATAATCAATTGATTAATTGTTGTAACTTGGCTAATCACAAAATAAATTTGTGTGTTATCTTTTTTTGAAGATTGCAATGTTATTGAAGGCATTTTAATTTAAAAGAAAGAAGAAAGAAAATGATTAAAGGGAAGAACTTACTATTATGTTGATTGAGACAAAAGGGAAGACTTGAAAATGGTGTTTTTGGTATGTTTGTGAGTTTTATTACAAACTATATAAGGAAAGTTTGTCCTAAAATGTACAGAGATGATGCTTTGGTACAATAGCTTGACTAAAAAGGATAGTAAAAAATTCACGATAATGGTTGTGGGTAGATATGCTACTTATCGAATAGATCACTGACACGTGTACTTGAGGACCTTGAACAATGTTGCACCCAATTAGGCAACTTGGCATTTCCGGGTTTCAGTTAATGGTCAATTTTACCCTTGAGGTTAGTACGATAATTAGTTTAATGATTAAGCATGTAATGTAGTTTAATCAATCTAATGTCGACATAATGTTGCCATTGACAGAGAAAAGCAGATGGAAATGTACTATTAAGATTATTTAAACATTTTCGGATTTTAAATTCGCGCACTTGAACGTCAGTCAAAATATACATGTACTCATCCATGTGCAGTGACGTGTGACTCATCAAATTGTATGAGTAAAAACTACTTATTTTATATGCGTTCGTAGATGCGAGAATATATGATATTTTAAATATTATACGCAACGAATAGATTGCGTTTGTGTATACGAAAAGGCAAAAGTGTGTATTACATACATTAACATTAAGTTTAATCTAATGGTTATATTTCAAATTAACTCTATTGTATTTCAATCATTTTATGAGATAAATAAACCATTAGGAGTCACAAGTATATTTTTCAATGTATGTATATAGGTAGCTTTTAATATTATTTACATCTCTATCCTCGTTTATAATTTGGATTATACTAATAATTAAATCTTGAAAATTTATAAAAATTCAGATATAACTTTCATTATAATGAAACTAAATTTATATATACTCTTCCCAATTTTATATCTTAATAGCTACTGATCTCTTTCCTAAAATGGTATATTATGTTTTTCGGAAGCTAATAATTATATATTTTGCCTTCTCTTCAAAACGATTGATTAAATTTTAATTTTCCTAGGAATTTAAGATAAAATGCATTTTGCCACTATTAATTGGTCGAATATGACGAGCTTTTGCCAACCAATTTTGCCATATTCCCTTTTTTTAGATAAATTTTTTTAAAGTAATTTATGGTTGTTTAAGGATCTATTCATGCATTATATTAGGTATCAAGAATAGCAGATTTAGATATTCTAGAGTGGGTATTCGACTGATTTTAATTATTATTGCAACTCAGGCTAAGGGCAAAACCGTCTCGCTACAAATAGTAATTGAATATGCCTTGCAATTCACATAAAAAATATTGTTTCGATTTTAATTTTTCTAAAACCAACTTGGTCGGATCGATTCAGTTCATATTTTGATTCAAAACCTACGGAATCAAGTACATCATCACTAGATTGCTAATAACATCTAATCATTGTATATATTACGAACTTTAAATTTTTCTTTACACAAACAGATAAATTACATAGGCTATCAAACTGTAATTAGATATTCTAAACTAAGTAATTAAAGCTTCAAATGTGTAAATTGTCTTTTTGTAGCCTACTGTACGAACATCGTCTTCGCTTGGATATTATTGCACCAAGTTCCCGCAACTGCTAAAATCACCAAGAGTGATTATTATCGAAGCATGGGAGGGAAAAATGTTAAAAGGAACGAAAAATTGCAAAACAAAAAATTATCTTTTAAAATGATTTGAACTGTGAAAACTTGTAAATAAGAAAATAATCCTCTAAAAGAATTCAGACCACAAACCTAGACATAAATATCTTGTATTTATTTGAACTTTAAGTTGATTGATCGAATTCTAATTTAAAAGTACATTGGCTAATTGTTGAAAGACCTCTTGTTTAATTTGGAAAGGAGAAAGAGGAAGTACCATAACAATGTGTTAATTAGTTGATCATAGTGGGTGAAAGCACTAAATTGAGGCTCATAGTTAAGCAATAACTAAAAGGGTACACAGGTCATTTACCTTTGATGGATAACGTGCAAACTGACCCATTTTCTGAATTAGGTTAGTGAAACAAATGAGTGGTTCAGATTGATTTCAATTTTCAATTAGGAGACAACAAATAAAGCCGGCCAGGTCTTCACTTTAACAAAAAATTAAGGTTACTAAATTAGGAAATACATTAGTTTCCTGGCTGCTTATCTTAATATAGTACGGAGTAATACATTATCTATTCATTTTTTGTCATGAAACTAATCTAAGGAATCAATTATTATCGTACAATAATAAAAAGATTATTTGTATGTTGTGCTAAGGCTAATAATAAATGGTTACAACTCATTACCTATTGACCTCATATTTCTTTTAGGCAATTTATAATATACGACATTTTTAAAATTATTCTTAGATTTAAGTAATTATAATAAAAGGCCATTTACTTACATTAATAAATCTCATTTGAATAAGATCATTCAATAGTAAGTAAACACATGTACATAATATATTACTTATGTAGGAGATAAGTTGTAATGGACTACTTAATTTCAGTGAGCAATTACTTAATTTGCAAAATTAATTTAGCATGATTTGATTTTAATGTCAACTTTCTATCTGTCAATATGTAGGTGATAAGTGCATGATATATATGACATCTATGTAATGCATTTATAATTCAAATTGATCAAATATGAATGCACATTGTTTAATTACGTATCACGAAAAAAAGAATTGTTTAAGGTACAATTATCAACAGAATACTGACACACGCTATTAACGCCCCAAATGTCCACTATGTGAAATATGTATGATTATCTTTTTCTTGTAGGTAGAGCCATAGAGGTTCCTTGAACTTTCCGTTCATGGTTGCATTTGTCTACTATATATTCCATAACTTATTGCTTTAGTTATTATTCTACTGTCCCATGGTGTCTCAATCAAGATACTCTAATCTCAAACACTATTGATAACTTCTATTGCAAAATGGATTTATAATATTCAAGTTGGTAAGTACGAGTACTTTATAATTCTAAATTTTAAGTTCCCAAAATCATTAAAAGAGCAACCCACTTGGTTATTGATTTAATTTAACTAATCCAAATTCCAAAAATGATGTGACATGTACACTTCAAGAAGATAATGTACAGAAAATCAGTGTTACGTACTATCTTCGGATTAGTTTACTCTAAATAGTACTTAATTGGAAATTGATATAGTGCTTAAGACAGATTATTGTTTCATAAGCTACACTACTTGGACATCAATTTTAAGGTTACCATATTAGGAAGTAGAAAACCCCAAAAAAGAGTGTGAAATGGTACTCATCATCAACTAGTGTTGGCTAATCGAGGGGTGTTGACTGATATATGTACCAAACTTTAAATACAGTAAATATAAATAAATAATGTTATTTAATTTATATCTATCCTTGCCGTCTAATTTGATGAGAACGACTATGTAATATTACCTTTGTATTCAAAAGATCGTCATATTTTGATTTTTGTTGGTTAAATACTATAAAATTTGATCATATTTTTATTAAACGATAAGAAATAATATAGTCTTATTGTGGAATCTGATTAGATTCGTCTCAATATATATTTTTGAAATATCAACTTCTTATTATTTTTTCGCATTTAGAATAAGAGTTATTGACGTTTAAAATTGTGTTTTAATTTGTGAGCATGAAAAGTCAAATATGACAATCATTTAGGAATGGAGGGAGGACCATTTTGTTGATCAGACATGATTTCATTTATGTATGTAATTCGTTTATTCTTAGATAATGGACGGCCAAGAAATATAAAAGAAAGTATTTTAAAGATTCAAATTGACAAAAAAAAAGTATTTTTTGTGTCCGTTAATGATGGGTACATTTTGATTTATGTGGTCAGATTTTATAAAATTTGATCAAGAATTTTCATTAAACGATAAGATATAATATAATTATGTGGGATATTGTTAGATTCGTCTTCATATGTATTTTTGAATTATCAACTTTTTATAATTTTTATGCATATAAAATGAGAGATATTTATATTTTAAATCGTGGTTTGTTGACCATAAAAATCGAAATGTATCAATTATTTAGGGATGGAGGGAGTAGCAAAAAACTAAAACGATGTGCTAATAATAAGGGATCATTATTACTCCCTCCGTTCCTAAAAGATTGTCACATTTTGACTTTTGTTAGTTAAACATAACAAAAATTGATCATGAATTCTCATTAAACGATAAGAAATAATATAGCCTTGTGAGACCTTGTTGGATTCGTCTCAATATATATTTTTGAAATATCAACTTTTTATAATCTTTTCACATGTAAAATAATAGATATTTACGTTTTAAAATGTATTTTATTGACCACCAAAAGTCAAAATGTGACAATCATTTAGGGACGAAGGGAATACTATTTTTCAACATAAAGTATTGCTAATGTGTCATGAATGGCTCATTTTTTATGGGTTATCACAAAACATCATGCATGATGTATGCGTGACTCATAACCTTTAAACATGTTAGAAAAGAGATTATATATTCTAATCAAGTTCCTCGATCTAATCACCAAAAAACAGCAACCCACTTGCTTATAATATACTGCTCCGTATGATTGAAGTTCCACAAGTTGTCCTTTGTGGATGTGAGGTACAAATTCATCTAAAAAATTAATTTCTTCAGATATATGAAGATCATATTGTCGACTAAATTAGTTCTTACATACTTGTGAATCTTTCAGGTTGCTTTCGTTTTATCTCATCTCCTAAACCACGGGCGAAACCAGAGTGTGGGGTGGGCATACATCTTCTAATTTTTCCGATATCATTATATTTAGTATATATAATTTCAAATTTTATGATATAATATAAAAAGTGCAATAATTAAACCAAGTGAACTTACAATTTAACTGGTTGGAATCTTCCTTTGAAAAATAGAGGTCTTGGTTCAAGTCCCATAAATAATACTTTAACTATTACACTCCTGTTACACTTCTATTATATTATTTATTTGTTTTTCTAAATTTTCAAGCATCATATCTTATTTAATCATGTTGTTATAAACATATATTATAATATCTAATTTAAATAATTCTCATTTATATTTGTAGAGGCAAATATTTGACTATTCGTAACTTTTATCGTCAAAAATTAAAAATTAAGATATTTTATCATAAAAAGCAAAATCAACCAATTTCAATTGAAGGTGGTATCACATAATGTTATAAAGATTTTATGTTAAGGGACCAAGTTTAAAATATTAAAAGAATAATAAAAAAATAAAAGTGTAACAGAGAGTGTCACACAAAAGTGTTACAGATGATCCAAACTCCTACAAATAATATATATATTCATAAAAGTAAGGTCAAATTAGTAGCAATTGAAGAAGATAGAATAGATTGTTTAAATCCGATAATGTGTCAAGCGTGAGAATCGGTTGTTGTGAAAGCATTCATCCACCAATTAGGAATACTAGTTGAAAACTACCCCGTTTAACAACGGCCTTAAAATTCAATTCTTACAATTTTGTACGTAATTTTAACTCAAAATAAATACAAATTTTATAATTTTGATAGTCAAAAGGGACGCGATCGGGTAATAACTATGCAAAATATATCAAAGACCCATAACGAAATAGATATACCAAGACGGTGTTCGAACTCATATGATATTTTAGTCATCCTTGATCACTAACTTCTGCAACAATAACGAATGTTAGAATGCACATCCCACATCGGAAGTCGATGTCCTCCCGGGTCAATATATAACATCTTGGGATATTCCATCTATTGCCAATTGGTTTTAGGGTGGAACCCTATAGACTCTTAACATGGTATCACGAGCCAACCCTGAGTTAATGAGGCACATGTAACCTCGCCGATGTTGTTCCGGCAAATAATACCGGCGAGAAAAATTCCGTCGTGGATCGGATTACACGTGAGGGAGAGTGTTAGAAGGCACATCCCACATCGGATGTCGATGTCCTCCCAGGTCAATACATAAATAATGTCTAAAGAAAAATTCTCTATTTAACAAAAAAGATAACTAGATAATCATCAATTAGCCTATACACCAAAGTCAAAATAGAACCTTCCTTAACAATAATTAACTCGTAATAAATTGACGAAAAACAAGGAACATTAAAAGCAAACAAACAAGTAAAACTAAGAATACAAAAGCACATACCAACAATTCATCGACATGTATATGAATAAACGCCCAATTAAAAATGAAATAAGTTAAAACAACAAGCTATTAACAAGAATCTAAATGAAAAAAACCTGATTGTAAAGAGAATAAAATTATCCAAAGAAATAAGAGTGAGCGAGTGAATCAATGAATCGAAATGGATTGAGTATATAGTAAATGGAGGAAAGTGATCAATGATAAAAAATTGGTCCAACTAATCCAATGGCTCAAAACACGATGGTAAAGTCAAATCATCAATGGCCAAGATTGGGGCTAAATGATTTAATAACTGGTGCAATGATCAATTATGAAGTAGGGCATACGTCATTTCCGAATTGGGGCTAAATGATTTAATAGCTGGTCTCGCGTTCAAATGATCATCGGCTAAAATTGACCTAACTGATCCAATGACTCAAAATTTGATGGTAAAGTCAAATGATCAACGACCAAGATTGGTCTAACTAATCCAATGGCTCAAAATCAATGGTCAATTATGAATTGGGGGCATACGTCAATTATGAAGTGGGATCTAAGTCATTTAATAACTGGTCCCACATTCAAATGAAATTGTTTCAATTAATCCAATGCCTCAAAACACAATGATGAAGTCAAATGATCAATGACCAAGATTGGTCTGACTAATCTAATGGCTCAAACGCGATGGTCAATTATGAAGTCTGGTCTAAATTATTTAATACCTGGTCCCATGTTGTTACTAGTTGGTCATACGGACGACATACCAAAAATTTGTGAAAAAAACTTCATCATTCTTTATATATTGAGGTAAAACACAATGGTGAAGTCAAATGATCAATGGCCAAAGTTGGTCTAACTAATCCAATGGCTCAAACACAATGGTCAATTATGAAGTGGGACATACGTCAATAAAGTGGGATCTAAGTCATTTAATAGTTGATCCCATGTTATTAATAGCTAATCTCACGGACGACATACTAAAAATTTGTGAGCATAACTTCATTATTCTTTATATATTGAGGTAATTAGTTGATTAACGACTGAGATCAAGCGAGGTTGTAATGAAAGTTTGATATAGTTGATTAGGTCTATATGTATAATTAGGGAGTAAGTGCAATATTAGCTATTTGCTATTTTCTTCATCCCCTTTTGTTAGTGCTATTTGCTTTTACACGTATTTTTTAAAAATTTTAAGCTTATCTCACAAAATCAAATTTCCCCCCATTTTTTATTACTAAATTTGATCAAAATGGAATTAAAAAAAGGAATTTTCATTTAAGAAAAAAGGGACTATCATTAAGGGACGGAGGAAGCATTACCTTCAATAACATAATGAGACATTTTCTTTATCTTTGTTTTTTAACCCACTCATCGCCCCCTTATAATAAGAATCAAATTCAGGACCTCTAAAAAACAGGAAGACTTCCTAACTAGTAGGTCATTCGATGTTTTCGAGCCATTTTTAATATATCAAAATACTAATTCATACAGGTATTAATTGTGCATCGATAACTAGTGTGTTATAATAGTCAAGGATTATCTTTTGAGATTAATGCTTACGACTTTGACATTCATGCAATTTTGTGATTCATTAGAGACTTTTCTACAATTTTAGCAAGCATACAAAATGGTTTTACCCTCATTTCCTTTTCCCCTAATTATTTTCCGCTAAGAACCCTAACCAATTGATCTTCACAATCGATCGATTAGTTCATGAAACGTATCGTTTACAATCAAATGAACATGCTATCAGAGCTTAATAACTAGAAACGAGCTGCCAAATCAAACAAAATGAAAGGATCAAACAATCAAAATCCAAGTCAAAATCAGAGTCAACGAATCAAAAATCGATTTTGATTGTACATGCATACTAGGCTTTTATGGAGTTATATTAACAATGACGTACTAAAAGTTTGAAATTTATTATGGAGTATCCTTGGTTACACAGGACCTCATCTTTAATTTTCGCAGTAGGTCCCGAAAATGTTTGGACAAGTCGTGATATAACTGTATTACTTAACCCATATAGTGGTAAATATTGGATACATATGACAAATAAAGAATGCTAATTAACTACAATCACTCTGAAATTTTTTGTAGAAAATCGTTTCAGAAGTACTTGAGTACAGAAGCTGCAAATGCTACTAGCATAAGAGTTGTAGAAAATTTCCGAGAAGGCGTGGCAGCTGATAGTGTAGGCCGGGTTCCTGGAGGCGTACTCAAGGGGGGTGTCAAGCCAGACTCTGGTGGTGTCAATCCTGGCAAACCTCCATTTGGATTCAATCCTGGTGGCGTAAATCCTCCATCTGGTGTAGATCCAGGTGGCGTTAGCCCCCCGTCTGGTGTCAATCCAGGCGGTGTTAGGCCTCCATCTGGTGTCAATCCTGGTATGAAAGTGCCAACCGGTGGAGGTGTAAGTAAACCTGAAAGATAGTGCAATTTAGAATTAAGTAATCTATATCACATACTACATTTTATTGAAAAAAACCTAATATAGTTTTAAGTGACCTTATTTAGTAGTTACATGATGAAGATTTAGATTCACACTAAATTTATGCATGTCAATTAAGATTATAAAGTTTATCGAATTTAATTTGAATATTATATTGAAAATAAAATGAATGAGTGTTTGAAGATAAGTTGGAGGTATAGATATGAGTATGTGAGATGTGGTACCTCCGGGAATAAGAGAATCACTTCCGTCTGGACCTGGTGAGAAACAAGGGACAAAAAAGAACAAAAATCATTTGATTAACATTTAATCATACACTCATACAATTTGTTATTTACATTTCTTCTTCCTAGACATTTCTTTGTTCTCATTTGATAAATTGTTAATGTATTTGAATTGATCAAGAAAACACATTGAGTATGTTTTATGCTTCAAATGTTGTTTTTAGATACAGGAGGTCGTTTTTTTTAATAAATGCGTCATATATGGTAGACTTCTCGTACTTGTAGTTAGAAAGAAAGAAAAAAGATAGACAACAATTTGACTTATTTATACCTGGTGCTGGAAGTGGGGCCCCTCCCTTACCTGCGATAGTATAACCAAAATTTGAATGAGTTAGTATTTGTACTCCTAGTCATAGTAGATTAGTACCAGAACTTCTCATCAAAATTCGTTTTAATAATAATTTCAAAATACATATATGCTCTCGTAGTTTAATAATCTTTCGACAATGAAAATATGCATATAAAATAATTGTACTACTTTAAGTTTTAATAAACACAACTCGTAACCTAAAATGTTGCGTCAAATATATCTAAGGAATTCCTCGATTTGAGCCGAAAAAATCAATGTGAAACGTATAGAAGGAAAAAAGAAAGCATGACCTTTGCATTCAATAGGGACACCAGACATTTTACAAGCCTTTGGGAGGGACATGGTGAGGTCTCTATTAATAGGTGCTTGAAAAGGGACCCCACCAGTTGCAATTAGGCAGAGGCAATCTGTCCCATTTCCCATTAAGTACTTTAGTGATTTGCAACAATCTTCAGTTGGTGAGCTTCCTCCAAGTTTCGAAGCAAAATCTGTGCATGGAGCAAAGCTTTCTAGTAATGAAGCTGTGCATAATGTAGTAATTTGCCCATAAACTGTTATTGGCATGCCCACGACTATTAACGTGGTACACACAATTAAGTATATGGCTTGCGACATTTTCAAAATTCGATCCTTGTTATAGTAGTATGGATACGAATATAGTTTCGTTATTGCAAGTAATATACTCGTAGATTAATGGTAATATGGATGGTTAATATGAGAAATGGTTTGATTGCAAAAGGAAAATGGTACTGGTTGAATGTAGTGTAGATAGATAAAGGGAAATATATATATATGTATATGTTTGAGATTGATTTGAGAAGAGAAGAATAACACTAAAATTATAGCTAGGTGGTTTTAAGCTCAACTACCTTAACAAACTTTTTCTAGAAAGGGTTTAATTAGGTGACCTATAGCTAAACCGACCAGGCTTTGACTTCATTATTCAATTACTAGTAATAGTAATCTGGACTTTCAAAAAAACTTTCAAATCTTTGAAGGGCGTTGGTAATATAACTATGCTAAATTTCGTATAGAGGTTAATGGAGAAATTGGGTTAAATAACACTTTTGAGAGAAAAAATTAATTCGGGTACCTTTTTACAATTTTTAGTAAAATGGCACAAAAAAGGGATGAATTGACAAAAATACCCCCTTATAAACTTAGAGTTTTTTTCAGTTTTTTTTCAATTTTTTCCTGGTTTTTTTTTCAATTTCTATTTGATTTTTTCGTTTTTCTTTTTAATTTTTTTTTCAAAATCTTTTCGACTTTTTTTCAATTTTTTTTTCGATTTCTTTTTTCGATTTTTTTCTTTTTCTTTTTCTTTTTTCGATTTCTTTTCGATTTTTTCTTTTTTCGAAAAAAAGACTGAAAAAATTGAAAAAAATAAATCGAAAAAAGAAATTGAAAAAATCAAAAAAGAAAAAATCAATAAAAATCGAAAAAAGTAATCGAAAAGTAAAAGAAAAAGAAAATTCAAAAAAGAAATCGAAAAGAAAAAGAAAAAAATCGATAAAAAGTTGAAAAGATTTTGAAAATTGTTATAAAAAAAATGAAAAAAATTGAAAAAAAAACAAGGAAAAAATCGAAAAAAAAACTGAAAAAATCTCTAAGTTTATAAGGGCGTATTTTTGTCAATTTATCCCCTTTTGAACCATTTCGCTAAAAATTGTAAAAATGTGCTCCAAGTTAATTTGTTCTCTCAAAAGTGCTATTTAACCTAATTTCTCCAGGTTAATGTGTAAATATTTTTAATTCTGTAAACGTCAAAATTATAAACGATTGATATTTCAAAAATATACATTTCAACATCATTGTCTGTCCTCTTAGTCATTTGAACATAAATTAAGGAAAATAAAAAAGAATAGAATATTATTTTCTCATATATAACCATAAAAAAAGTTACATTTATTGTAGATCGGACTCTCCATAACTTCAAAGATTGCCTACGTATCCCCTCCAAGATAAACCTTAAACCTTTAAGCTACAACAAATCTTTCTAAGCTGTGTTTTTAATGATGAACTCCATACCGAGAGCCTCCATTCCCTTGTAAGTTGTAACAATAATCCGTCTGAAGCTTTAATTTTGATTTTCTCATAGTTGATGATGATTCTTCCAAAGAGCCCAACTACAACTAAACTATTCTAAATTTATGGGGAAAATCAGATCTTTATAGTTCAACTATCTAACATATTTAGAGATTAATAATTACAATAATGGTTTATATATTTTCATAAACTTCTACACAAACACAAGAATTTACTTGCTAGCGGTTTCTCAGTTATTTCGTTCAAAAGGGTTGTCTGGAACTCTCTTAGCATTCTTACCACATCTCTCATTTCAGGCCTCCTTTTAGGATCCGAATCCCAACAATGTGTCATCAGATTAGCCAAAACACTCGGACAATTTTCTGGTATTATTGGAATAAATTTCTACAAAAATATAACAAAAGATTAAAGTTGAGTTAGTTAATTGTATCATCTTTCAACTTGATTATTTTCTCCATTACTAAATTTAGTAGATAAAAATTAGATACATCGTCCTGGACATAAATTAATTAGGGATGCACACAAAAAACATATATGAGTTAAATAAATGCTAAAATTTAATTGAAGTTAAAAAAATATTACCAATGGACTAGAGCGATATAGCGTACAACAAAATATCTCCCATAAGCATATCCCGAAACTGAAGACATCACACTTGTGATCATATGAACTTTTCTTATGTACCTATCAAAATTTACATCGTCAAGCATGTTAGTATTGTAAAAAGAATAAAACTTATGAACATATGAATATAGTTAAGCTAAAGCGTTTAGGTGCGAAAATGAAAATTTAGTTACTTACTTCGGGTGCCATATAACCAATAGTTCCAACATTTATTGTCATATCATTTGAATCGTCTTCGGTTCTTGATACCCCAAAATCAATTATCTTAACTTTTCCATTCTTGTCAAGAAGCATGTTGGTCGTTTTTAAATCTCTGTGCATAATCTGCTTTGAGTGTAGGTAACTCAATCTACACACAAACCATAGGATAGTTACACATATGGCAAAAAATATACATTAACACATTATACATTAGCATTAAGTCGTTAACATGTTCTAACATCTTTGAATAAGGGTGCCCTTCTAAACGTGGTCATGAAAAAAGACAAAAAAAATATGGTAACAAAATTTACCCTTCGGCTGCGTCTAATGCAAATTGAGTGACCCTGCTGATTGGCAACTTTTTGTGTTTTTTGAAGTATTGACATAAGGTTCCTCCGGAAAGAAATTCAGAAACTATACAACAATCTTGACTTTTGTCAATTTCTTCCATGGGCTTCGTGTCCACTTCTATCATGTTTTTCATGGCACCAAGAAACTGCAAAGATGAAATTAGCATATTAGATCTTGTCTTTTTGGCCGGTTGCCCCCTTGAACTATATTTATCTTTTCTATGTGTTCCTGAATTTTCTATCATGTCTATGTGTCTCCTGAATTCATTTTTAACATTCAAATCTGTATAAATTCATTTAATACAAAAATAAAATAAAAATTCAACGTATAATAGGCTTTTAGGATTAATTTTATTAGGCAAAATATATTTAAAACCTTTTAAAATTAATAAAATAATTATAGAAAAATATAAAAGAAATAACTCCACCCCTACCACTGTCCCCTCCCACTTAATTAGCTTACACAAGCTATTACGGTCCTTAAGTATTTCAGATTATATATGTGCAAAATTCATCGATTAATGTAATTTGAATAGTATGTAATACAATAATGCCCTTGATCATTTAGTTAAACTAGATCACTTCCCATCTAGCTTTCTTTTTCTATACGAAATAGTTGAAAGTTTCAGAACCGGGGGTGATTATCTTTTTCCACTTTTCTATAATTATTTTATTTATTTTAAAAGATCCCAAATATATTGTGCTTATTAAAATTGATTTTAAAAGTCTATTATACATTGAATTTCTATTTTGCCCTTGTATTAAATGAATTATACAAGATTTTAATGTTAAAAATGGGTTTAAGGGCATAAATACATGATAAAAAGTTTAAGAACACATAAAAAAGATCAGTATAATTCAAGAGCAAGCGACCAAAAAGCCTTAGGTCATTGTTTAGTTGATGATATATAGAATCTTAAACACAAAACCTTTATAACCAATCAAGACAAATATATATTTTTTACACTTCAACACTAATATAGTTTGAATCTCTTTCTACGTTTCTACTTACCAAGTAAAATAATCCCAATTATTAGAGGTGTGTGAAGCTGCAAATATGATTGATTTTCATATGGATGTGTATATATACACTCTATATTTATTTATTTTTCTAAGAAGACTGAATTAAGGATTTAATTGAAAAAGATATAGACATTTTGATCGTTCTATCTATACGTAAATTTTTCAAGCCAGTTCTCTCTCACAACACCATAATAATTGTAGTATTAATTTTGTTTTTCCTACCATAAAATTAAGCTGGTAACTAACAAAATTGTTGCAATAAAAAACAAATTAGATCTATAAACATTACCTTTGCAATATTGGGATGATCAAGATCCTTCAAAAGATTGATTTCTTGCAAGAAACTTCTTTCTAATTCAAATCTTGATACTTCCTTAGCCGAACTCAAGTGGAACACTTTAACTATATATCATAAATTCAAAAAAAGAAAAAGAAACACGAAATCAATTCTTTATTATTAATGCATGACGAACAACATATAACAAAAATATTAAGTAATAAAATACGAATTACTCGAATTTTATGATGAATGATATTATACCTGCAACTTTTTTATGATCGTACATGCCTTGATAAACACTTCCATAAGCCCCTTTATCGATAATCTTTTTCACATTTAATTTTTGGCAATCTATTTTGCATGCATCAAAATCTATTTTTTTAGCCAATTCTTGAAATTCTTTCTCCTCCTTCTGTCGGAACCGTGCAAGTTTAAGAGCCAGCCGATTGTGTTGTTCGTCCATCTTCTCTGAAAAATCTTCAAATATTTTTTGCCAAAACTTGTAATAACTAACTTATTTTATATGTCTAGCTAATGAGCAATCCTACTCTAACTCTAATTCTATAAATAACCTAGATATTGTTTAACTCCTAATCATATGGGGAGTATTAATCAAGTGGTGTATTAACGCTAAATATATTGGTATTGTGGTTAAGATATACCATAATTAAGTCCAAACCTGACCTATAATTGTTACATATAATCACTATACTTCAAATATGGCAATACCCGGAGAGAAATACTTATTTGTGCATCACTCAAATAACAATTCTTCTACAATTATTGCAATATACATGTAGAGGTGATATCCAATTATTGATATATATATATATGTGCCAGTTGCAATTTGACATATCATTCAATAAATAAGCATATTACAAATTTTCAAACATATGTGTTCGATTATTCGATATGGTTCATCATTAGCTAACTTCATATCTATACTATATCAGACGTTTTATTTATGAATTTCCATGATGAAGTCTCATGATTTCTTTCAACCAATAGATAAATAAGTAAATAACGCTTATTCTAAACTGAATAATAATAACTTGTACTTAGCGTTTAACTTATCATGATGTATTGCTAAATATATTTCAACATTTCATTTCTTTTATTTCTTGTCAAGTATTTTATCTCTAGAATATTTATGATTAGTATTTTATCTCTAGAAGCTGTTTTTATTCAAGCCCCAAATTCTTAAATTTTCTTACTTGTAGGGAAAAACTGTTATATAAAAATTAGTTTAAAATTAGTTATATTAAAATATTTATTTACGAATTTGAATAAATACTTCTATATATATGACAGACCGTTAAACGACTATTTTTTTTATAATTACTAATTGTGGATATTTATTTAATGATTATATTCAATTCCATCTTCATTTGTTCATGTCATAAAAGTTGGCAATCACCCCTTCTTGTATTATATAAAGTAGATATATATAAAGTAATTGATGATTAAAATTGTGATTAGAAATTTAGAAATCTATCAAAACGAAATGAAGGTAGTAGAGGTTGTAACTTTACTTGCCAAACAATTGAATGGTTACAAACAAAAACCAAAATACAAACTGAGAATACAAACAATCAAACAACCACAAGCCCCAGCCACATAAAACTCAATAAACAAAATTTCAAACACAACCCAATCTAATCGAATCTCAATAGCATCATAGTACAATTGCACCAAGAATAGGTAGAAACAACAATGAAACTTTGCCTAAGGCTGCAGAGGATGTCGCTGGATTGTCTGATGGTCTTCTCTCTGTATTCTCTATGGTCGTCGTCGACGTTGGCGCCTCCGTGCCCACTGTTGTTGAGCCTATGCTGGAAGTTGGTGGTAGCGGATCAACTGAAGCTGCAATCAATTACCAAAGAATCAATCGGTAGCATTGATAATATTGGCTTTTTCGGGTCCTCGTTATTATAAGGACCGAACTGAAAACTTCGTTACTGCGAGTAATAATTGATAGGCACTAGACTAAAAGAATTAAATGGTAGCATTAATAATCGAGGTTCATAACACTCATATTGATGTAGATATATTATATTACTAATTTCCACTACTAAAAGAATATTATCTATATATATATAATACCTTGAGGACTAAGAGTTGGAGCAATTTCTGGAGTCAGAGATGATCCATCACTAGCAGGACCTGAAATTAAGACAATAACATGTGTTCATTTACACAATACTCCCTCCATCCCTTTTTGATAGAGTCATTTGCTTTTTCACGGTCTCCGAGACACGACTTAAAACGTAAATATTTTTAATTTTACATGTATAAAAATTACAAGAACATGATATTTTAAAAATATATATCGAGACGAATCTAACAAGATCCAATATGACTATATTATTTGTTATCGTTTAATGAGCATTTACGGTCAAAGTATTTGAAATTTGACTCAAAAAGTCAAAATGTCTCCATCATTTAGGGAAGGAGGGAGTACTATATAGCAAATATTACTATTTACTGATTTTTCTTATATATTTTGGAAAATTGTGAGACCTACTAGTATATATCATCATAGGCTTCATAGCAAGACAAAGGGATAGAACAATCAACAGGGTAATAGGACGAGGTAATTGTTAAAATGGACCAGTAGTATCTAGTGAATGAGTGACAGTTGCACTTACGTAGACCTAAGTTTTGATAATTATACCTAATATTTTATAAAATTTTGTTGTCACAACAAATTTAAGTTAATATTTTGAATTTAGCCCCATTAATTATTTTACAAATGTCCCCTTTAACCTGATACTTCCCTGCCATGAACTTTCATGCAATGATGCAAAGAATTATATTAATATATATATATATATATATATAACTTCACTTTTGTCCATAAATGAAGTTGTGTATTACCTGGGGCTGGAGCAGCAACACTGGAAGCTGCATTTGGAAACCAAAGACACTCTGGCTTAGTAATGAATAGAACGAATAAAGAAATAACATTCGGAAAATAATCGAATAATATTACAGCATAATGGTAAGACGTTTCTTATTTTTATTTACTAGAATATTATATATATATATATATATTTCTGTTGTGTACTCAACACGAGTCATCACCAGAAATGAGAATGTGGATCTTACTTTTACATTGAAGAGTTACACCTCCAGGCATGTTACAAGCACGAGGCAGAGAGACGGCCATTGTCCGGTTGATCGGTAATTGGAAAGGAATAGTGCCGGTGGCTATTTGGCACATACAAGTTGTGCCATTGCTCATAAGAGATCTCAAAGCATCGCAACATTGTGGAGGTGGTTGAGTTATATTTGAACCACTAGTAAGGAAACTCATGCAGGGGTTGAAGCTAGTGAGCATTGAAGCTGTGCATGGTGAATTTAGTTGACCATATACTAAAGGGATGCAAAAAAATGTCAAACAAATTGCTAAAGAGTAAATAATTGAACTTTGCATAGCCATGTTCTTTAATAGTTGTTCTTTTTTTGTACACTAAAATTGGCTTAGAATTAGAGGAATAATGGAAGTGGAGTATTAGATGAGATTATTAGGAGATGTTAATGGGAATTTATAGATGAAAATTATTAGAAGTGATAATCACTTGGTGATTGGTAATTAGATCAACAACTCTTAACTAACTTTGGACAGATCAAATATTAATAAGAGTGATTGAAACAAGTAGAATTATAATAATCAAATGATTAGTTATCATTTGAAGGAGGTCTTTGAACGAGGAGTACTTTCCTACTTCCTTTGCAGTTCTCAAACACCCATTCTTTGAAATTTTATGTCGGTTACGTGGACTTTGAGCCCTATATAAGAGAAAATGTTTCATGCAATTTATCGTGGGCTCAGACCTCCACTATTAGATTAATTAGAATAACTCACATCAATAATAGGAGTCCGGCATCGTGAAAGTAACTCTCTGTGCTGGATCAAAAAGGAACAGAAAAAGAAAATCTGAACAGATGTCAAAGATGCACAAAAAAGCTTGAAGTAAAGGACAAGTAAGAACCTATTCTAAAGAAAAATCATTGAATATATTCTACAAAAAATTATAAAATAGTTTATCAACAAGTTGTTCACCAATATTAACTAATTATTTGTACTCAACTCCATATTTTCTACAATTAAAGTGCCAAAATACAAAAAGCCTTTAAAAGTTAGCTGACCAATTACCTACAAATATACCAAGTAATCTTTGTCTTTTTTCCTCAAAAGTCTTCTATTTATACCAAACCCCTACCACATTCCTCTCCATTAAAACCAACATTGCACCCTTCAAATTCATATATCAAAAGGAGGTCTTAATTTATCAATTCTGACTAGTAAAAATGAAGATGGAATTGTCGATAGCGATGGCAATAGCCGCGATGCTTTGGATTGGAGCTTCGGCTCAATCCAGCGACTGCACGAATGTAATAATCAGCATGTCGCCTTGTCTGGACTACATTACTGGGAACTCTTCGACGCCATCTTCTGGATGTTGTACGCAGCTGGCGACTGTTGTTCGCTCTCAGCCACGGTGCTTATGTGAGGTCCTTACGGGGACTGGAGTTTCATCACTAGGGATCAATATCAACCAAACTCAGGCTTTGCAGTTACCTGGAGCTTGCAAGGTCCAGACTCCGCCTATCAGTAGCTGCAGTAATGGTACAACAACTTCGAATTTCTTTATTCTTTTCGATACAGTCATAACGATCAAATCCACAACCATAATCTGCAATTCATTTCACCAAATAAATTTTTAATCTAATCCAATGCAGGTGGTTCTCCAGCAGGATCAGGCTCACCAGTATCTCCAATCACACCAGGAGGTACTTATTATCATTTAGTTGTGTTGAAATAATTAGAGATTTTAGTCACAGAAATACAGTGAGGTATTTTTTATTCGATTTTAAACATATAACTAATTCATAATTCTACTGCAGCTGGTTCTCCCACAGGCTCTCAAACAGGACCAGCAGATTCTCCACCTACAGTAACAGGTAGGGCTGTTAACGAGCCGAATTTGAACACGATGTTTACTATCCTGATCGATTCGTAACTTAAACTGAACTAATACGAACTGAATCAAAATGAATTCCAGTTCTGCACAATTTAACTTCTGATTATGCTCAGGTCGAGGATCGAACACTCTACCAACAGACAATGGTTCCTCAGATGGAACTTCCACCAAATTGGCAGCTCCTCTGCTCTTCTTCCTTCTGTCCGTTGCAACTTACGCATCTACATCCGTCATCTTCTGAGTTTTGGTTTAGGTTTCTGTACACTAGTTGAGGCTTCCTATTGAGATTATCTTATTTTATGTATCATATTTGATATGTTATGATCTTAGTCGACATGAATTTATTTCCTCTTCATTATGAATCAATCCTACCAATTGATTCAGAGGTTGCAAACTTGCAATGCCACTCATTCACTCAACCTCTCAATATCAAGCAACCCCAGATTACCCAAAGTCACAAACAGACTTAACTCAACATGCCTAAATGCCTCTTAAAAGGCTCCCGCTTCCGGCAGGGGTTGGATAGAAGGCAGCCGCAATTCGAGGCAAAGTACAGTATTGAACACCGCTTCTCACCGGTATACTACCCACAAGCAAACGGCCAGGACGAAGCCATTTCCCAATTGTAAAGTGCAAATTCTATCTACTACTTCACGAGATATACTAACACAGTACAATAAATACAAAAAGCATAATTAATAAAACCAGATAAAGAGTACTTCAAATCACATATATCAATTCAGCAACAGCAATACTCAACAATTAGGTAAGATTCAGACATTCAGTATATCTATGTTCTTGATATCAAAAAAGAACCACACAATATGCTGTTCTTGATTTGGTGATTCGAGTCATGAAACAATCTTCATATACAAAAAAAACTACTTACAATAAGCCCCAAAGTATTGTACCATGCAAATAGATTCAGATAACATCCATAAAACGACGAATTTTCATCTAAATTCAGCAACAAATGATCTTTCTTTGAATCACTCATGATCAGAAGATAAGAGACTGAACATCACCACATCTCTTGCGTTTCCCTTCAACAGATAATACTTCCTGAGAACACCTTCTTTCTTGAAACCAGCCTTTTCCAACACCCTCTGAGACGCTGGATTCGCAAGGTCCGCCACAGCCTCCAGCCTCTGCAGATTAGGCCACTTTTCGAATATCGTCTCCGCCACCATCTCCACTGCCTTTGTAGCAACCCCTTTACCCCAATACTTAGGGGCAACAAGATACCCAAGCTCAGCTCTGCAAGCATCATTCCCCCTAAAGGGAGTCACAGTAATGGTGCCGACAACTTTGTTCTGCATGCAAATGGCTCTGAAAAATGGATGAGGCAGTGCGAAATCATTTATGTATTTCAGGGCAGATTCTTTGGAAGTATAGGCGTCAAAAGTACACCATTTACACACTTTTTCATCCGAGAGAAACTCCATGAGATCATCTACATCAGAGAGATGAAGATGCCTGAGGCTAATTTCTGCAATTTCGGTTTCTTGTTGTTTGCTATCTTCCTCCATTTGATCGACAGAGAAGAAAGAGTTGTGGATTTTCTTGATGGAAAAAGTATATACTGTGACTTTTCTTGAATTGGAAATGTTTGATTTTGAAGTGTCCACTACTACTTATAACTTCCAAGCCTTGGCTATATATATATTGAAAAACTAGTCAAACAAGTCCTAATCACCTAAACTGCTGCGTACTTTCCTTGTACATATAAGGCGGTGGAACATAATCGAATCAAATATCATCGAATTTCAATTGTTATAATATTATTTGAATTTATAAAATCGAATACTCAAATCGAGTTTTGAATTCAGTTCGATACTATTCTATCAATATTCAAACTTGGTTCGATATTCGACATATAATATTCGAACTCGAACTCGAATGTACATATTTCATATAAATTAATAAAATATAGGGCAAAAGGGTAAGGTTATGTTTCATTCTGGGCATCTTTAGCTCACTAATGTTTTAAATATCCTCACTCGTTCACCCATGTTTTAAAAATACTCATTAAGTCACTTTGTCGCATCTTCCTCTGTTGATTTCGTCACATGAAATACACATAATTTCGTTCGAGGTCAATTTTTATATTCTTATACTGTTGTACCAAAAGATGCACCACTTTTGTATACGGGTGAATAAATAAAGATATTTAAAATTAAATATGAGTGAACGAAAAAGTCTAAAATATTTATTATCAATCGTAAAATCAGTTACCATGCAATAAAAAAACTCGTAAAATGACATTTACTATTAATTGACATAAAATTAGCACTAGTGACAATTGAAAACCCGGGCAAAAAGCAAGTATTTTATGACTTTACAAATTGGTTAACGATTCTATTTCAATACATTTAGATATCTTCAAGTATATCAATATGAAGCAAGTGTGAATATGATTTTCGACTGGATTCACTAACGAGCCAAGTCATGAGTCATGTCACTATCCAATTCTCTTAACCAACTCGACTCGTTAAAGTTCTAAGACTACGAGCTCGAGGAATCTTAATCTTGGAAGTGAGTCGTAGTAATAATCAAGGGTGGGGGCAACATGAGGTCCTACTCCTAGAACTTCTCACCACCAATAAACTACTCCGTAGCAATCTGCGCCGTTCACTTTCATGGACCCCACTCACTTTAGCCTTGTCCGTTTCCCATTTTAATTGTCCATATTCTTTCTTTCTTCTAAGCTTCATTATTGAGCTGCTCCATGATTGGAGACTCTCATTATTCATTATTCCCTCGTTATTTATTTAGCTTACTTAATCTATACATAATTTTCCCTGATATTCAGATCCATCACAGCTCCTACATACTTAATCTATACATAATTTACCCTGAATTCTAATTTAATATCAAGCCTTCAGTGAAAGATTCAGATTTGATTTCGCAAAAGAATCTAAAAGACTCAGGTCCGATTGTTGTAAGAGAGTTTAAAAAGTGTTACATTAATATTACATATGACCATTTATATATTGATTCTGATTTTATAAATATATATTCTAAATCAAACAATAGAAAGAAAAAACTTTCTAAAATTAATGATTTAACTTATTTTAATAATTTAGTTGTGGAACAAAATTGATGGAATAATTCATAGGATGCTTTGATGCTCCTGCATGCAATAACAGTATATTGAATAATCGTACAACAGAGTCAGTTTTAGGCTTTGGGAGACACACTCACTTTCATGGCCACCCTATCAATATCAAGGGACCACCCTACCACGAGTTAATTCGGATCATCACCAATCCTAATGTTTATAAACTTTATATTACTCCATTAAATTACGTTAAAAAAGAGGTCAATAGTAGATAAGAATATGTCATGGTTGTGAGAAAGTACGGATTGGTCCGATCCATAAAAAGTTGAGGAAGAATTATTTGATCTAATATGGTCGTGTGTTTAGAGTAGTATTCGCACCAGATTTTTTATAAAATATTTTTAAAATTAATTCATGTACCACTTCATAATACTCCCTCCGTTTCTTTTTATTTGATTGTTTGAGCATTTTTTCTATGTTTCTTTTTATTTGATTGTTTACAATTTCAATGCACTTTTTACAATCCCTATGCACCTTTTTACAATTTCAATGCACCTTTTTACAATTCCAATGCACATTTTTACAATCCCAATGTAATTTTTCACAATCTCTTAATAAAGTATTTTTTCCCCAAACAATCAAATAAAAAGAAACGCCAAACAATCAAATAAAAAGAAACGGAGGGAGTATTTAAGAGTTATTTTTTATGTTTGATATAAATTAAATTTTCTATTTTATATTTCTCATCACTAAAATACTAATCATGATAACTAAAAAGTAATTTGAGGACATTTTAAATATAAGTCAAGTGGTACATAGGCTCGAAATGAAAAATGTGCAATTTTCTCTATCTTGTTGCATTTTCACTTCCTTATTTTATATTTGAAGATATGGATGTTTAGGAACTCTACTATAAATGTTGTGAGAAATGGCCTAATAGGTGCATAAGTTAGAAGGTGGTAAATTATAATTATCACAAATCAATGTAGAACTAAAGGTAAACTGATCAGAAAGAGTTGAAACAAGACTTTATCGAAGTATCTGGAGCTTATGAGCTTAAGAAAAAGATAATCGTAAATTTGCTATAATAGTTCTAAAGCGCCTAGCGATTGCCTCGTGGCCCGTGGGCACAAACATGAACATTCCTATTTGATGTGTTTTGCTAGTTTGTCTATGAGAAAAAAAAAGAGAATAACCGAACACATAACTATTTGATGACGTCATATTATATACTTCCTTCAATTCAAAAAAAATGTTTTTCTAGAAACTTCAAAAATATCCAAAAAGAGTGTCTTTTTACATAAATCAATGCATAATACAACACGTTTCCCCTTAATACCCCTACAACCATAAAAAGACTCAAAATAAATAATGATTGTCTCATACTGGATAGATACAGTATTAATGATTAACTTTATAGGGGTATATATAGAAATTTTGAATGCATTAAATGTTTCTTAATTTGTGTGAAATCTCTAGAAATACATTTTTTTGGATTGGAGGGAATAGTAAACTTCATTCAGTACGACAAAACTTAATTTGATTTAATTTTGTTAAATTATTTTAAAAATTTGATGTGTTTCTATTTGATGTATTTTGACCCATTTAAGATTTTATTCTATTTTCGTTCCTAATCCACCTCAGTTATGAATGATCATACTCAAATCATTTTTTCACACCTCACCTTTGCCCCACCAATAATTTCACAACCTGCTGATTGATGGGTAATTTGGCTATTTTCAAAAGATGATGATGTCATTTTGACCATTAATTAAACTTTCTTTCTTTTATAAAAATGATATTTAACCAAGAAATTAATAAAAATCCACCTCAATTGATATGATAAAGCTTAATTGCATTTAATTTAATTTCTTGGATCAAATAAATAAAAAATAATTGATATTATGATAATATCTTGAACATCAATTAACCTTGTATTTATATTATATGTATAAATATATTCATATAGTTGATCATACTAAGTGGGATGTGGTCGTTTGATTTTTTAAGATCTAAAAATAAAGAGCAATAAGTAACTATATTTGGTTTTAAAAAATGAAAATACCAATTAAAATAAATTAGAGGAATTATTTAAGAATAAAAATGAAAAAAAAGATAGTGGGAGGCAAAGAAAATAACAGCCACTAGGAAGTCTAGCATAGTACTAGGGTCTAGGAGTGATGAGCAACAGAGAAGTGTTAATTTCAGGACAGACTTTTTGTTTTCTTGTTATAAAAATCTAATCTTTTTCCTATTTCTTCAACTTATTTTCCTTCTTTCTTCAGTACTTTTCATGATGAACTACTTCTTTTCTTTATATAATCTTTAGCTAAAGACCTAAAGCACTCAGCTTTTAACTTGTTTTGTAATAATTATCATTTATTATTGAGCTTTGCTTTGTTTTATATTGAGTTTAAGCTCTTAAATGACTATGTTTATGTAAAGAAACAATACAAATAACTATTTTTACATCAGTTTTTTCAATTGTTTGTGAATATTTTGAAGTCTTAGGAGAACTATATTGTTTTGTTGATGCTGGAGGCTGTTGAAGAAGAAATTTCTTCCTTCCTCTTGTAGTGTGCCAACTCAGCAGCTCTTTGCACTTTCAACCAAAGCTTTAAAATTTTCTTCAGAATTTATCAGGTATAGTGTCCTTTTATGTGTTACCGACGTTTTCGTTTTTACATATCAAACTTGGATACTAATATGAAATATGTATGGTTTGAGTAATGAAATTGAAGTATTTTATTTACATTTCCTGCAGAAAATAGTAAAATGCTGAGAAAAGTATCTAACACAACCTCAAGTAAACAAGCATTGATGGCAGATTATGGTTCATTACAGTCTCCTACTAGTGCATCTATTGTAGGATCACCAAGATTGTTTAGTAGCTTTGTCCCAAAAAGTTGTCCAGATTCTGAGTCAATGATGAGTCCAACTTCAATTCTTGATTCCAAGTCATCTTCCTCTTTTGTGAACCCCTTTTGGTCTGATTCAAATAGTTGTAAATCTCCTAAACAGGAGAGTAAAATTGCTTGGGATAAGTTGGGTTCTAGAGGGGTAGGTGGGGTAGGTCTTGGCCTTGTTGATGCTCTCATTCAAGAGAATTCTGATGCTAAAATAGTGAAATCTGATAGTAAAAATGTACTATTTGGTTCACAGTTGAAGATCCAAATCCCTCCCCTCACTGTAGGCCTTTCGTCGAGCTTCGATTGTGTCAAAAGCTCGACAGATTTGGACTCGAATGATTCGACTCGTTCCAAGGCCTACCTCACCTCCCCTGCTATTGGATCACCAAAGTCTCCTCCTGAATTTGGGATCAAGACAAGAAACTCTCATGTTGGTCCCTTTTCGCCTCTCCTGTCGCCTTCACCTCTAAAAAAATCTATAGTTTGTTCATCGAATTCGAGCATGAATTCACCTCGGGTTGTTAGTCCTCTCTCTGCTAGTGAAATGGAATTGTCTGAGGAGTATACTTGTGTGATCTCTCATGGTCCAAATCCAAAAACTACACATATATTTGATGATTGTATTGTGGAAAGTTGTTGTGGAGTTTCTAAATTCTCTGAATTAAAAAAGGAGAATTCTTCTTCTCCTGATTGCTCTATCAGCTTGCAATCTGAGAATTTCCTGAGCCTATGTCACTATTGCAAGCAGAATCTTGGTCAGGGGAATGAAATTTATATGTACAGGTTGGTCTTAAGCTCTTTTGTTGTAAATGTATTGCATGTCCATCTAACTAGTAATTTGGTGAAGATATTTCTCGATTTGTGGATGTCATCCTTACGTGTATAATTTGATGAGGATAACTTATTAATGGTCCTTATCGGTGGTTTTTGTATATGTTTCACCAGAGGCGAGAAGGCGTTCTGCAGCAGTGATTGCCGGTACCATGAGATAGAACTCGACGAGGCAATCGAGACACCGGAGTTTGACGATCTTTATGGAATAGCTCCATGATTGTTAAGGGCCAACATGCTAAGATTAGCCCTTGGTTGTGTAACTCTACCTTACATGATTGAACTTATTAACTCCTTCATACATTTGTTTTTGCAGTTTGTAATTTCACCTTTGAATTGGTTTGATATTTGATGAGGGATGTTGTTGTAGCCTTGTAGGGTCGATTTTGTTCAAACATTATGATGTTAGCCATGTGTAAAGTTCATCTGAATAAATTAAGAATGTTGTTTAGCTAAAGGTCTATCCATTTTTGTTTGTTGTATTGTTTAGTACTATAGTTTATAGATACGTAATCTCCAAATTGATACCTTCTTATATTTAGAATCCTACATAATTAATTATTTTTATAAATTAGCAATAAAAGTATCAATATAATTTTGGAACATTATATTATTATCACATAAAAAATTAGAACTATTCAAATAACTCAACTTCAACCGTTCAACCTTTCAAGCATTGTCAAATGACGGCAGAACAAATTTTGGAATTTATTAATCATGTTGTAAAAAAAATATAAACTTGATTTTTAGTCGATGGTTTAATAGATTGGTGGTATTTGACTTAAGTTTTCAACAAAGTCTTGAGTTTTATTCTTGTTGGAGACATATAATTTTACTTGCAAAAGGCACTATTGATCACGCATGTTTGCACCTAAATTTTTAGCTCATCACTAATATTTCAAAAGGTTTTAGATTTCATTTTTCTTGAAGACATAATTTCTCTGGCAAAAAGTATTATTTATCATACTCATTTGCATCTAAATTTTAGTTCATCAATAATATTTTAAAATATCACAGTTCATCACCCATGTTTTGAAACTGGGCAAAATGGTCTTACCTTCACTTTTCATGTAAATGACTATTTCTAGTGGTATTTCTGTCATTTTATTAAATTTTAGGGATAATCTGATCATTTTCTTACTTTTAACATCTAATATTTCAAAATGTATCTATTTATCATTGATGTTTTTCAAAAGTGGGAAAGGATGGTTCTGTCGTTACTTTTTTAGTTAAGTTATTATTTTTCAATGGTATTATCATTTTCTTTAACTTTTCCAGGGGTATTTTCATTAAAAAACAATTCATGTAATATTTTGTAAATATTTAGTTCTTTAGTAATTGTACAAGTAATGTACATAGTGCATTGGGAAATAACTTATATATTAAGAAGAAAAAAAATATTAGTATTTTATTCGAAGTGTCGAATTTATGTATTCATCATTTGTTATATAACCATTATATTCATACTTCATTGCTAATTTACAAAAAAAAATGTTACTCCCTCCATCCCTAAATGATTGGTATATTTTGACTTTCATGAACAACAAAACACAATTTAAAACGTGAATATCTCTTATTCTACAAGCGAAAAATTATAAAAAATTAATATTTCAAAGATATATGTTGAGACGAATCAAACAAGATCTCACATGACTACATTATTTCTTATCGTTTAGTGAGAATTTTTTATCAAATTTTTTAAGATTTGACCATAAAATCAAAATATACCTATTATTATTTAGGGACGAAGGGAGTATTTACTTATAAATATCAACCAACTAATAATTGAAGTGAGATGCAGCAAGCATACAATTTTCGCCTAGGCCAGTGATAACAGCCTAACTTGTATGTACGTATATGGGTGTGGAGGAAAACTGAAACTGAGCCGAGCTGAACCGGAACCGAATCGAACCGAACCGAACCAAACCGGAACCGATTTGTGGAACGATTGAAACCGAATGGATTTCGGTTCCGCCTTTAAAAGAATTGAACCGATGCGGTTCTGCTTAAGGGAGAATTGATAAAAATCGAACCGAGCCGATGACTAATTTTATGTAGGAAAAATTAATTTTAGTAAATGATAATTGGCGGGAGGATTCAACATTGTTCATTGTTAGTATGATATAATAATAAATGGGTGAATATGCTTTAAGCTAATAAAATATGGATATATATATATTTAAAAAGTGGTACCGCTTGACGAGTGTGCATACGAATTTTCAAATTAATTTTAAAAGAAGCTTATTAAACTTATATAAAGTAATATATTTTTCGAATTTAATTATGAGTTGCATTTAATGTAAAAAGAATACTAATCACATTTAGATTTGAGTAAAAAAATAATAGTAATATTAGTTGTGAACAAACATACCCAAATTTGTAAGGGCGAAAGTGAGCTCAAATTTAGGTCTAAAATATGAGGCCCAGAACCTGCCGAAATAATCGAAATCGAACCGGAATCGACATGAAACCCATATGAACTGAATCGTTTAAAACCAAACTAATTTAGGTTCCGTCTGCCGTAGAATCGATAAAATCGGTTCAATTTTTTTTTTTGATCCAAAATCGAATCGAATCAAACCGTACACACGGCGATACGTACTTTTGAAAGTTCATATCTGGCAGGTACAGTGGTACTTTTGGAAGTCCATAATATGAGGTCTGAATTATTTTGCAGCTACCGCTGGTTGATGGATCATCAGCTTACGTGTCCCTTTGCACCTCCACTTTTAAAGTCAATTCAAATTTAATTCCGATGCTTCCTTGTCTTCTTTATTTTTATGATTTGAATGTACAAAATGCACGTTCGATTTATTTATCATAAGTGTGATCAATTCCACATTATCCCGTTCACGTTTACACTATAGCAAATTTTTCATTCTTAAAATACCACAAATAATAAGTTGATTGATGCATGTTCCATTGAAAACAAGTATGGAAATGTACATTAATAATGACTGAAGAATTATTTCATTGGAACATGACAACCGAAGCCGCTGGTGGCCAACCAGACAAGAGAGTTCATCACTAGTTGCAAGACAATTTGATGGGTTCCTTATTTATGAGCCCACGTCTAATTTAGGACATATGGTACATGGTATGTCTCAAACCTTAAATTTTAATTAAGAAGTTTTAGGAATAAACAAGTAATCCACCTTTGATACTAACCGTTCTTATACATCACTGTTCTAAAGTATATATGAAGACGGTAAATTGCGGGATGTGTCTCAACTGATCAGGGAGTAGAATTTATATGTTAACCATTTCTAAACACAAAGTTCGGTTTCAATAAAAATCGAACCTAATTCCACAAAACGATACACGTGTGATATTATATATGTAAACGAAAACAATTAACTATGAATCAAGTCCAGAACGATATACTCCACCCCCAAATATTAATAGTAGCAACAACCAGCAGCACTATCGAAAGTGGTCTATCTTGAAGCCAATATTAGACAACATTATCAAAGTCCATTACCCCCTAAATCAAATTTGGAATTTAAGTATTACACATGTGTTAGAACAGTAGCCACGTGTACCAACCACAAGGGTCCCTCTAGGTAGACCAAAATGTCCTTATTTCCATTGTATCATGCATGTCCCCCTTAGAACATGAAGGACATTTTGGCCACCTTCCATAATTAGCACTATATATAACATAAATTCACTGTTATTGCTCTGCATCCTTTTCTTACCACTTCCATTGTTGATATTCTTGTTTTTCCCACAACAAAAATCTCATTTTAAAAGGTCCATATATAAATAGTGGTAAAATAATAAAAATATTAAAGAAAAATGGAGATTATTGTGATAGTAGAATGTGAATGTTGTGGGTTGAAAGAAGAATGCACCAAAGATTACATAAGAAAAGTGGAGGGGGAATTTGATGGGAAATGGCTTTGTGGGTTGTGCTCAGAAGTTGTGAGAGATGAATTCAAGAAAGGGAAAAAACAATTTGTTGATATAGGAGAAGCTATAAATGATCATATTTCATTTTGTGCTAAATATAAGAATAAGAATCCAGCAACTCTTCTAGCTGATGGCTTCAGACAGTTATTGATGAGAAGAAGGTGTTGAGTGTAAAGTGTTGCACAGATCAAATGTTTCCTTATTGAACTTTCAATACTTCAATAATACTACGAAGGTTTGAGTTAATCGAATAGCTTAGTGGAAAAAAAGTTTTTGTCAATGATGAGAAGGTCGTGGATTCGATAATATTGTGAATGTTCAATACATTTTCTTGTTATTACTAATTAATAAATTTCAAGAGCATGTAAGTGGACATGATGAGATTGGTGTTTAAAATGACGATATTATACAACAAATATTCATGGCCATATTTCATCTTGATACTATATCTTTCAAAAAGAAATTAATTTCATTAAAGAAATGGAATGTCATAATCAAAATATAAAATGTATTAGCATATAAAATTTCGTTGCTACAATAGCGATCATGAAACTATTAATTAATTGCGACAAGAATTTATGTGTTACTTCATGTAGTTAGCATATGCTAACTAAAGGGTAAATTAGGAATCCCACCCCCTCCTTACTAAACAGAACACGCACGCTCACCCCACTCCCCTTTCAATCCACATCTATACCCATTATGTGGTTTCCTTCTAACACCAAATTAGTCTACATTAATTGCATAATTAAAATAATTTTTTTGTCCAAAATCATCCAATTTTTTTTTCGAAATCACAAATGAATTCTTTGAAAGTGCGAAAATCCCTCAAAAACAACATAGAACTACAATGGCAAGATCATCATCACATGAAGAACGTAGTTTTGCTATTTGGTTATATACGGTTGGGTTTAGCTGTATAATTTGAAGTCTGGTTGAAAAACAACATGCATGTCCATTACTTGAGTCTATAATGTGTTGTATAATTTTTGGTTTGGTTGTATAATTTTGTTGTGTTTTATTCAATTTTGTTGAAAATAGAAAATTTTGTTGTAGTTCATTGGTTGTGGACTTGTGGTTGTGTTTTGTTCTATTTTGTTGAAAATTAAAAAAACATTTTTTCGATTATGCATTCTGTTTCTTGTTAAAAAATTTCTTTGTTATTATTGAATTTCACTTTAGTGGTAGAATTCTTTTTTGTTTATACAATTATATGAAAGTTTACTAATACAAAATTGTAATGTTTTTATATCAGGCTATGACACTGAGTTAGTATAATTCTAGTGTTAGCAACACTCATTCCTGAATTTTTCTGAATTTCATAATAAATATTCGAGATCAATTTCTATATACAAAATATATATTGAAACAACTTTTAGTGAAATAATCCTTGTCTCTCCTCGTCTCTTTCATCTCCATCAAACTGTCCTATCCTCGCCTTCATCATCTCCGACAACGACATCTATCTTCCTTCCTCGAACAACTGATGTGCATGTTGCTCGATCTTCTCTTACTCAGACCCCACCCCTGCTGGCACAATCCCCCCGCCACCCCTCCCCCCGCTCCCGGCCAACTACTAGATATATCCCCACCCATGGGCCCCTCATCCTCTACTCGGTCGGTATCTGCCACCCCCTTGTTCGATCGTTCATCTTCACCAGTCACCCCTTATATCTGTTTATTACAAATTGACCTGAAGTGTATTATAAGTTGAATACCTATGTTACCCTTTATTAAAACTTAAAATTTGTCAATTTGTAATGTGAGATCCCCAAAATGGCCGATTTAGGTAGTTCGAGGGCAAGTAAACCGGTTTTGAAAGTTCGGAGGACAAACTGACAAGATCACTAAAGTTCAGAGGTGCAAGAAGAATTTAAGCCAACAACTTTCAAACTATGTTAGACTAAGTGCAGCAGGTAGACACCATAGCAAGTAGGCAACTACATGTTAAATTTCTTTTCTATTATCTTTCAAGTTAACATTTGTCTACATGCAATTCAATATTAAGTGAGATCTATGCTGATAAGTAATCCTTCCTGATTTTTAAAATTAATTTTATGATCAATTAGTTATCCAAAATTAATTTTTATTTTTATCAATATTTTTATTTCTCTAGATCTATATATAGAGCCTGAGTTTGTATTACTTGAATGCCAAAAAAATTCGAGTTGTAGTGATGTGGTCGAAAGAGGTTGTGAAAAAGGTTTTAATTGCCTAGCTGTTGTGGTCCTGGTACGTATTGTGTGTTAAATTAAGAAAGAGAATGTGAATAATCTTATGTGGTAGAAGAGAGAGCGTCAAAATTTGCCTAGCTCCTGAAGATGGTCGAATAAAATCCAAACATGTCTTACAATACTTTAAATACATGCATGACTTCAACTCCAACCAACTAAGTTACACTTTTATTTTGTTTATTTTCACTTTTAATATTATATATATCACAAAATCCATGAATCATATATAATATATATCGATATTGAAAAACCTAAAAGGACCACCTTTAGGTCCCCACGAGTAAAAATGTAACTTTGCATCTAATGTCACTACTATTTCAGTGAGGAAAAAACATGTGAGAGATAACTATTAGAATTGATAAAGAACCCATTATTTCCAGAATAATTCGAAACCGTTTGGTGGAACTCGAGGTCCATCGGCAAATTTACCATTAACTCAATATTCTATACTAGTATTATTCAATTATTGCCTAAAATCGTTTGACTTAAAGTATAATAAAAAATTTGAAAATACATAACAAACCTTTTTAAAAACTACTACATTTGTTTATTACTCGAAAGAGAAAAAATGGTAATTTACAAATAGGGGAAAGAGGCATATTACCAGCAATTCCGTCTGCCCATATAAACTGTTTTGCTGACTTACAAACTTTCCATTTTCTAGTCTTGCTAAGCTTCTTCACAAATGGGGAAAATGGGTGGATCTCTCTTTGATCTTGAAAAAGCCCTTCGTTCAAATAAGGTGCCTTTTCTTTTCTTTTTCTTTTTTCTTTTTTTCTAACTAATTCAACTTGTAATTGATGAAATGAACTGTTAATTTCAAAAAAATTGTTTTTGTATCAATTTACTTCAATTTTAAATTGATGGGGTTTATCTTAAATACTTTTGCTTTTTTCTTCAAGAAAATTGTTGCTTTGTTAATGTACTTCACTTTTATATTGTTGGGGTTTAACCTTTTCAATAAATTGTTGTTTTATTGATTTACTTCAATTCTTGCTACTATTCTGTAACTATTATAGTTGTAATCACTCTCTTTTTCCTTGTTTTTCTTGCAAGTGATGAAATGGGTGTTTTCTTTTTGGAAGAAAAGCTGTTGTTTTATTGATTAGCTTTAATTTAATCAATGGGTTTAATCTCAAACATTTTTGTTTGCATATTTCAGTTACTAATTATCTAGAACCCAGTCCCACATTGATTATTCAAGAAATTCCCGATTTATTAATACTATCTGTTTTTTTTTTTTGTAAATTAGCGATGAGGTGAGTTTCGAAACCAAGACTTTCTGGTCTCTAGCAAGCAAGAGCCTTAACCACTAGGCTATTCGATTAACTCAATAATATCTGTTTTTAGTATGGATCACATGGATTATTAACATGATATTGTGAAACATCCCCGGTTAATGTCACGGGTTTAAGTAATTGATGAAATGGCTGTTAATGTATTAATGTTAAGTACCTTTTCATGAACTGAATCTCGTTAGATTCTGGTATTTGTTTGCATCCATTTGGAATTGAATGTTTTGAATTTTGTTTATTTTTTAGTACATTTATTAGTTTTAATTTTTTATGGTCTAGGAGAATTCGATGACACTGGAAGAGAAAAACATAATAAAGGAATGTAAGGCACAGGCTTTGAGCGGCTTGACCACTGGTGCAGCTACTGGCACTATTGTCACGTGGTTAGGTATGTATCTGTTTTCTGAGTTTTTGTAAGAAGAGTATGCTTGTTCGATTTTGTGTCGGAATTGTGTGTGGACCTTCCATAAATCTAGTGTTCGACTTTTCGATTTCCAACCTTGGGATTTGGAAAAATTACCACCTATATATATCCGGAAGTTCAAACTTGTGGCGTATAAGCAAACAACTCTATTTACACACCATTCTAGCAAATCCCGCTAGCTATGCCTTTAGGGTATCACTTGAAAACTGCTTAAGCAACCTCGGGAAGTCAACCCAAGCGTTCAAGACCAACACAAACCTTGAACCAACCATAGCTACCAACCAGAAGTGTTCAGCAATCTCGCTAGGAATCCTAACTTAGATGAAGACACTCTTGAACAAATTTATCTCTCAATGGATGCATAAAGAGCGTTATAATATAGCTATACGAAAATCACTCACAAATCAAATGCTAACTATGTATACGAGACATTATCTTTTGTTTTTGACAGTTAAAAACTAAAGATAGTTTTTTTAGTAGAAAGGAGTTAGTTATTTTGAAACATAATGATTTAGGTTTATGTAGGTAGCAAAAAACACACGAGGAAATGCACGATTAGAGATTTCCATGTAAACGTTTATGAATCACATAAGAGCAAAGACTAAGCTAGACGTTTGTCTCGACGTGATTGTTGTGCCAACATGCCAAGTAGTGGCACATTGTAGAAGTCTCTTAACCGAGCATTAATGTTGCTTCATAATTTGTTATAATCGAAGTAAGAAGTACTGACTCTCTAGTCAACAAACTCTCCCTTTTTGATCAACAAATTAGTTTATGCTAAGGAGAAGAAAAAGATTACAACTTAAAAGCAAAGCTCGCTACCAACATAAGATTTCATGTTTATTTATGCAGTGACAATATGATCATGAACAATAAACGAATTAAGAAAATCTTGTTCAATGGTTTTAACTATCCTACCATGTTGCCCCTAACTCTAAGAACGACGTCACTATAAGTTTTACCAAAAAGCACCGCAACAACGATGTAGAACCACTTAACTAAGTCCTCATAAATTGAATGCTTAAAGACTTAAAATTTGTTCCAATTTTGAAAAACTAAGTTGGACCATGTGCATGTACCTTACAAATCGATTTCCTCACGAAGTCCTCCAAGGTGGAGTTTGCTCGAGGTAGGAATTCTAAGAACATGTATGTTGTATACTTGTGTTGATCATGTGTCCGTATACTATTTCGTGATCATATTGTCACTGCACAAATATACATTGAATCTTATGTTGAGGGGAGCTTCGCTTTTGTGTTGCTATTTTTTCTTTCCCTTAGCGTTGTTATAACAAAAATGAGAGTTTGTTGATTGTAGAGTCATTACTCTTTATTTTGATGATAACAAATTATGACTTACCACTGCTACAGGTTAAGTGACTTCTATAGTGAGCCACTATTTGACATGTTGGCACCACAATCAAGTCGAGACAAACGTCTAGCTTAGTCTTTTCCTTGTTCTTATTAGATTGCTTTGTACTTTAGAGTGTTGTTTTTAAAAATGGTCAAACTTTTTTAAATTGTAAAAATTATTTAACTTACTTGATTTATAAACTTGAACTTGGTTGTCCTCATTTGATTATTATAATATCAAGTTAAAATGACTGTCATTTCTATATTAAGTCAAAAGTTAGGGGATCAAACATGGAAACGATGGGGTGTTCATAGTTAGGGAAATGTATTTGATGTATATGTCGTTTGATTTAATGTATCGTTATTCATATGTATGATCCCACTTATTGCCAAATCAGAATCAAATTGGCAGGATGAGGATGGATCTTATATGTTACTCCCTCCGTTTCTTTTTATTTGAGTGTTTGGGGAAAAAGTACTTTATTAAGAGATTGTGAAAAATTACATTGGGATTGTAAAAATGTGTATTGGAATTGTAAAAAGGTGCATTGAAATTGTAAAAAGGTGCATTGGGATTGTAAAAAGTGCATTGAAATTGTAAACAATCAAATAAAAAGAAACATAGAAAAAATGCTCAAACAATCAAATAAAAAGAAACGGAGGGAGTAGCATTTAGTACCGGTAGTCCTCATTACGAAGTAGGATTGCACCCACCTATCATACGCAGTATCTCTGCTGGACTAATCCATCCTACACGCATTCCATCCCCCCCCACCCCCCACCCCACCCACCCTCTTTCTTTTGTGTGTCAACACTAAGGCATGGCCATTGCCAACAAGTAACAGTTACGCATGCTTACCTGAAGTTTGTTTTGGCAGCTACATGGAAGCTGAATAGAGTGACTCGGATTTGTCTTAGCACAGGTATGCAACTTATTTTTTCACTGATCTCATTTGGTATCCATTTGTGTTTCTCTGACCTCATAAAAATTTAATGGCAACCTCGTTCAATTTAATTCAAATTTGTGGCTGGTGGTGATTTTTAAAAATTTCAGGACCAGCCAATTCCATTGCACAATGCACAATACATTCTTTGATGGCTCGGTTTACATATTTTGAGATTATAGTCTGATCACTTCAGTACTCATGTCAATAACACCAGCACTCTGGCCTTGTTTTGTTCATGTATCTGAGTTTTGTTTAAATCACCTCAAAAGCACGAGGCCCAAATACAATGTATAGGATTACAATTCCCAAGTACTTAAAGAGTCAAGAGTCAGGACACAAATTTAATGAGGGTAATGTTGTAACACTCTAAGTTTGAGGGAAAAAAAAGATCGAGCATGTGAGAAAGCAAAATAGGAAACTTCTGTTTCAAAATGAACTTCAAAGATGTAGCAACATGCTGAATGACATAACAAATATAATCGGTTAACTTTTGTAGTAACTGAAAACTTAACATTGTAAAACTTGTTATGTAAATAAATAAACTTAATTTGTTTTTAACTTCAAATGCCTAATTAATAAGCTAACTACATTTGTTATGTTACTAACTAATTTATTTATTCATTTACTTATCTTATGATCATTGTCCTGTCTTAGTAAATGGTGTTCATTCCTTTTAAAGTGGGTTTTACTATACAGGAGCTTGTGGTGTTCTCGGTTTGTGGTGGTTTGAAAGGTCCCTAGATTCATGTGTTGACCATATCCTGTCAATGGATGGAAAACGAATTAAAGATGAAATGGCAAAAATGTGAGTTATTTATTCAGATTGGCATTTTCAATTTTTTTTTCTTTTTCACATCAACCATGTGTTAATGATTATTTACTCCATAGAGCTTATGCCTATCGGCCTCATTGCATCGAGTGCTGGCATTCAACAATGACAGATTAATTACCTATGTGCTTCCTAGGTGATAAATGAAAATAACTCCGTGAGGCTTCATTCGGTACACATTTTTACATTTGAACATAATGTTTGCACTTCAATGTTAGATCAATTTAAGAACGGTCTCCTGTTTTCATGAATACAATAGGAAGTGGCATGAGTAGTTGGACAGCTGTGTTCATACAATAGAGAGGGGGGGGGGGGGGTCTTGCTCTATAAGTAATATCTTCGTTACCCTTCTACCAAACAATATCATTGAGGACTGCTTACCTCCTCCACAACGTATCTCCCCTTCCGTTCTCCTCCTGCTTGTATACTTAACATACCCTAAACTATCTCTTATCATAGTGTAGTGTAGTCATTGGCCAGTAGGATTTTCTGTATTTATTCCTGTTTTCTCAATATCTCTTCTCGAATTGTTTACTTGTGACAGAGTATTGAGGAAGTATACGGATAGTCCCTCTGTAATGCAGCGTGTCTCTAAACATTTTTACTCAGAGAATGTCTATGATGATTCTTCATCAGATCGGCCAAAATTAAGGTGGCGTGTGCGTACCGTTTCCTCAGATGCTGTGGCTTTTGAGAGGATGAGAACTCATGTTGATGATCCTGATAATGGGACAACTTCTCAGGAAAAGAGAACTGCTGGAGAGAAGACGAAAATGCTGCAGAAGCAAGCCTATGTGAGTATACATTCTTTGCCTACAATAGTTCGTACCGGTAGTCTTATTATTACGTATTATCACTAATTTTCTGCTTTGTAGTTCCTCTCCTCCATGCCTCTATTGCAGCCTCCTTCCATTTTTATTTACTCCCAAGCCTCAATGGTTATTTCCTTGTGCTCAATACTTGATACTTAATCTGCAGATGAGAACGTCAATTGATTCCATAGTTGATCCTTTCGATTATGTATTTGGTCTTCCACAACCTATGACGGAGAATCATGAACCGAGTGCTTCTAGTGTGCCGCCTGCACCAAGCGTACGAAGTCAGAGGAAGTCTCGTCGCAAGCATCGGAAGCAGCAGCATGAAAGTTCTGAAGATTAAACTACATCACAACAACCTCGTTGAGATCATGTCTACCATGCATAACTCAATGTATTGTAACTTCGTGAAAATGATAGTTTAGGCTATTCCTATTACGTATCCATATTAGGTGTATATTTTTGCGAGATGAGTGTATATTCTGACTATTTGATAAAACATGGGTACTTTTGTGATATACTTCGACCAACCTTGGAAGTTCCATATAGATGGGCAGTATTCTCTTTTTAATATTTTCCTCTCCCTTTTTCCTTAAGCCATTTGAATCAATTGGAAATAATACTATGCTAATAATGGAGATAAGATCCAATAATCGCCATGTTCGTCGTACCTACAAATGTAATGTACTTTTTCCAAGAAAATGTGGCGATTAAGGTTTAAATTCTTACATTTCTACACTTCGAAGTAACTGCATAATCATAACATCCCCCACCTAGTAAACGAGAACTTTTTTCTTGAAACCATCCAATGGGAACACAATCACCTTGAGGTAAAGTTCAATAAGTATCAAAACTGGGGCATTATTTGAGTACTGTACAATATGAGTACATTAACAATAACTAATTGTAAGCACACCAGCTACGAGATTAGGTCGAAAATGGCTTAGAGAATCATAATGTTGCACATATGGAAAAATCATGATGCAACTCTAATTTATTCTGGTTCAACGCCGAAGTGGTTTTCCAAAACTTGTTTGGAAGTCCTTCCGAATCCCTTTGCCACTTCTTTCATTTCATTGAACTTCTTTATCTCACCTTTTACCCGCTCTACCCTCTCCATAACAGCATCAAGCCATGCTGAGGAGTCTACATGTGATGCATTTGTTGAAAGATCACACCCATCCTTCTCAAGCTGTTCATATAAACTTTGAATGAGATCTTTTTGGGCCAGCAACCTTCCCTCAGCTAGGTTGTATTCACATTGTTGCGACTTCCTTAAATTGAGCAGTACCTGATCAACCTCATCTTCAAGCTTCGGGGATTCAATGCGTAAATCCAACTTTAGACCAAATGGCATCTGTGCTTCAGGTCTTGTATTTATATCCTCGTGTTCAGACTCAAGTATCATTGGACTGACGCCATTCTCTGACGAGCTTCCAGCTATCAGATTTTCAAAAGAAAGCAAAAATAGTAACTTATCCATTCAGGTCTCAGTACATAAAAATGAAATCAATCAGTTATGTGTGAAAAGGTTTCCCTCTATGCCAATGTACATTTGGATAGGACAGGACAATGTAGCTATTGCGTAATTCACTTTTCTCTTCAGTTGGTACTTCTCCAAGTCGCTTATAGTTGAGAAGTAATATTTTAGGTGGTACTAGATACTAGCAAATGATAATACACTACGCATCACTTAATTCAAAAAAGATGAAAAATCGCATGAGTCGGCTTAAGAATAAATGAGTGAACTCCTCAATCCAACATCATGTTAGCGGAGTTATTCCTCAGTCGAATCATGAGAGAAGGGTCTACTTGATTGTAATAGTTTCCCATTTTCATACCTTGCACTAGCCATTTGTAATACTCTCGTTTTTCATTCTATATGACATTGCACAAGTCAGAAGCATGCATCCATCATAGATATTGTGCCTGTATTTCACATATATTCATAGCAAGGTTTAAACGGAAATCATTATTATTGTCTGAGGTTAGAGAGAAAAATCACCTGCAGCTACCGATAGGCTATTTAAATGGCTCCAAATATCGTTAAGTTTAGTTCCTCTCTTGAGCTGACAAATAAGAGATTGGCCAAACAGTATAAATCCAGGGAACATATATATACTTCACTTTGAACTACAAACAGTGGCATTAAAGTTATCAGGAATGTACCTTCACTATGGCAGCTTGGATATTAAGTAACAATTGCTGGGCACATGCTTTCTGAGAATTGCGCAAAAGGCAAATACCAACACTCAGAATCTTTTCAATGCTATCCTGAGAATCAATTGTTTGACATGTGGCTACAAGCTTCATAACATGATGAAGTAGATCTGTTCTGGAATCACAACGCCTACAGTAATACTCTGCATCCAAGCCAATGCTGCCTCCAACTGTCCCAGCCATGTAACAACGAAGTGCACATTCTATATGAGCAATGTGCCCGCAAATGTATCCTCCATCCACTTTTGCTTCACATCTGATATAGCAGTAGCCATCATAATCAGAACTGGCAATCTTACAACAAATAATACAACAGCAGTATAGGCAGAATCCCGGTTCACTGCAACAAATGGTGCAGGCCATAAACTCTACAGGAGTATTCCCTGATTCAACCAAACTGCTGCATGTTCTATTTCCGGCTTTACAGCCCACTGAAGCAAGGTCACGAAAATCTGAATTCTCTGCAGCTTTGTCTGAAGATACAGGACCGTCTTGATGACCTAAAACATGGTTTACAACATGACAATTTATGGGAAAATTATATTGAATCATAAAAGATAATGTCAAGAATAGATATGGTGGGAACTGGGAAGAGAAACTTAAGGAACCTTGATGAAGGCCAACTCCCATAACAAAACTAGAGTAACAGTCAATTAATCAAGAAGAACTCATTGACCTTTATAACTTAGAGAACAGGTAATGCTGAATCCAAATGAACGAATTATCTTTGAAGGATAAGGCGTGCTTTAGAAAACCTAACTACGCCAGGTGGATATCTTTAGAATATTCATTTTATCTTCGTAGAATTATATTCATCAATGCAAATGCATTTGTCAAAAGCATTTGATAGGTACTTCATGGCCTATCTGATTCTAAAGACAACTAAAACTACATGCTTAAACGAGAAACCAGTATCCTCTTAACATGTACAATATGTCCATATTAGCAAAATCCCCCATAAAGAAATGTATACTATCTATCTAAGCCATTTTAGAAACATTGTAGAACTAGATCATGCTATAGCATGAATATGAAAGAGCTGAAGCTTAATATCGCTGCCAACCTATATCATTAGATAGCTGTTGTGATGGAATCTTCCAACTAAAGGAGTCAAAAAATGCATTCATATCTGCTCCAGGACATATAGACCGAACATAATGTTCAATAGAGGTCTTGCTCGCAAGAGGATATGTCTTTCGTGGACCACCACGGACAAGATTTGTAGGAGGATACAAGTATCTGTCTTGATAGTATCCATCACTTCTTAATCTTCTTCCAGCTTTCCATCTCCACTTATCGCCAGGATTAGGCCAATTTACGGGAGCATAAGGCAACCCCTCACCTGAGTCACCAATCGAAACAGGATAGAGTTGAAGCCCATTGGTCGTTTTCAAAGGTGCGGTACGATCACTAGAAGGAGGAGTCTGGATATCCGTAGACTCCATCTGACATACTAAAAGAAGTAGATAAGAACTCACTAACAGCAAAACAATAAAAACATAAAACTCAAAAACCATCAGAGCTAGAAAATCAAAGTTAATAAGAAAAAACATACAAGTGTTAGATGTTTAGTTGTATCATATATGCGTACATAATGGACGAAATTATCTAAATGGACAAAAACAACTGGGGCAAATATATCCGTAATTCCATGTGGTATTAATATGAACCCCATTTGAAGCTACCATTGACAAACGGATTTAAATAATGCATCATGACTTAAGAATGAAAATGCCACTCTCAAGAAATTGTTTCCATGGGTAGGCATGCAAGCTTAAAGCGACGCAAAGGCTCATACGGTAGACTAAAAACTGTTCATCAAATGCTCCTCAATATATATTATAAATGTTAAATTATTAAACAGTATTAATGATATCTACGATCACATTAAACATTCTAATGGAAATGCTCAAATCGACTCGAGTGCTCACTTTAGTCAAACCAAGTCAAGTCTAATTGAGTATACATATAAGATGGGGGAATCAAACTGAAAATAAAACTTCATTTTCAGTTTTGCCATTAAGTCAACTGTGTAAGGCCAATTCGAAAACAAATTAAGGTTTCCTCCTGTCACTCCTCTACAGGCAACCCATGGTAGGCAAAATAATGATCAAAATTTTCCTCTTCTCAAGTGAACATGTACAAGCTGCATGCTTCTAGTTCACCATTTTCCATTTAATTTAGATAACTAAGGACTCTAGAAGACTATGATGTTCAATAATACCAGACCTCATTATCTGATGCACCAAATGCAATCATCTTCCTAAAGCCAAATACTACAATTTCAAGATGAAATATCTAGGACAAAACGAGTGTTAGACATACAGGCATACATCATTGATCACTTAGCTTCATGGTATTGATATATTTTCATCAATTATTAAAAAACATATATATAAATACTCAACAGTAAATTTAAAAATCAACCAAAAATGTCCAAACTGGACAATCTTACATGTAATGAGTACCAACCAAAAATCTTTTAGCATCATGGTATAGATATATTCATCAAACATGAAACAAACATGAACCTATATATTTAGTCGGATTTAAACATCAACCAACAAAACTCAAACCCCACTAAAGAAAATATAATTTCTTGATTGTTTAGCCTCATGGTATTTGACAAATTCTCATCAAGTATTATACAACCACATAAGTGTTCACATTTACAACACAACCAACAAAATTTAAAACTGGAGGATATCAAATATAAATCATTCGTCTTAGCTTCATGGTATTGATATATTGTCATCATTATATATAAACACAAATATGAATACTCCTTCATTGAATTCAAATGTCAACCAACAATCAACAAACCAACAAAACTCAAAACTGGACAATCTATATCTTTACATGAATCTTTTAGCTTTATGGTATTGATATATTATCATCAAATATTGTACAAAAAATAATTGAAAGAAATACATTAAGTTCAAATTGAAACCATCCAACATAATTCAAAACTGGACAATCTTTTTTGACATGTAATCATAAATCTAGAGCATGAATATTATAGGTTGATGGTAGAGCTCACCCATAGTCACATCAAACACACAAACACCTAATGAACCCAAATGGGGTTTGCTGTTCTGTAACCGGAGGGGGGGGGTGGAGGAGTGTCTTGGGTCAGGTTCTCACATCGATGAGGGCGTTTTAGGAAAGTGTTGTAACTGTTGACTGATCATTATTAGCTACAAATCTACTCACTCCGTCCCTAAATTTAACACTCATTTAGTTAAAATAAAAATATCTTTTTTGGTTTCTTTTTTACCAAATTAAATAAAAAAATATAAAGGAAAAACTAATGTTATTAGATAAATTTGAATTTTCATTAAATTTTATGCAAAAATAAATAAGTGTTACATGGAAATAAAATATTGGTTGTTAACATCTGAGGTGGAATTTGCTATACACACATATAATGAGATAGTGTTCTTAGGTTAAATTACTATTTTACCCCCTAATATCTCCCAATTGTTTGAAGTGCAATTGGGAACAAAATAGTCATTTTACCACCTAAAAGGCGTGTGGATGTGCCTACCATCCCGTACTCATAGTGGTCTGCAATTAATTAAATCCACTTAACTTTAGAGTTCTCGTGATAAAAAATAGTTCATTTGCCTCTCATAGGACACTATTTGCGAGTGCATATATAGTCTGTTAGAAAACACAATAATCTTAGAGGGAGAGTGAATAAGATTAACAATAAGGCTGGCGATATTGCCAGAGCAATTTTTATTCTGCCACAGTAAAAATTGAACATGTCTATATTTTAACCCTTCAAAAATTGAGGCGATTTGCGATCTCAAAAGCGATTCTCGCCTAAATTCATCTTCACTGGCCAAAAACTCATTTCTCTTCACAACTGTTTTCAATTGCTCCAACGAAGTACTCGCCCAAATCGCCTCAGCTTTCTTACACTACGTTAAATTAAAATTAAGGAGGTGGAGAGGAGAGAGTTGTTGAAATAGAAGGACTCCAATGTACAAATAGATACGAACGTACAAATTTTATGCATAGGGTACAACTCGTGAAGCACACTATTAGATGTCCAACTTCGGAAGCGCAGAGTACAACTCCTTTATGCATGTTGGCTCCTCAAATGATGGCTCACGCGCCTGTGAGGGTAGACGCTAATCGAGCGGTCCCGGGTTTTCCAAATCGAGTATCGAGTAAAACAATTACTCGAGTATCGCTCGATAAAGATGCGAGCGGATAACGGACCCGGATTTTCCGAGTCTGGTAACGAGCGAGTTCCGAATTACCCAGTCCTTTAACATCATTACTAATTTCCTTAACTGGATCTCTTTGATGTTGTCGAAGCTAAAAATAAATAGACATTCAATTAAGGAAATTATTGGATAAAGAAGAAAAGTAAAGATTAGGAAATTTGCTAGATTCAACGTAACGAATTATTACCAATTAAGATTGTTTTCTTGAAAAGTAATTAACAAAAAGTAAGTAGGTAAGTTATTAATGTGACTTATTCTTGAATAACAATTATTTCCTATTAAGTTTTAGCCTAGTAGTCTATAAATAGAAATTTGTTAGTTCATTATTTGTTGTACTCAAATATTTTAATCAAAATAAAATAGTCTATAAGAGTTTTGTGAGGTATGCTCGATTAATTCTCACATTTACCACACAACACCACAATGACTTTGATTCCACGACACCACATTGTTTCGTCCGATAGATTTAAAAAACCAAACCACAAGAATGTGGCTCAGTTCAGCAGCTTATTACAACCTGTGAGCGATAATTATCGTCGTTCTCATACACAGTTGTGTGAGTTGAAGAAGTTGATCAAATTTGCTAATGTTGTTCTACTAAATTTGAAAATAGAAGTAAAATTGGTTTGGGAAACTGGTCTCATAGTCAGCAAACACGAAGACGAGAGCCCTGCACACAATGACCAACTGTTGGTTGAGATGGGGATTGTTGAGCTCTCACTGGAAACTTGCGAGGGGCTAAGAATCTACGTTTTTGCTGACTATGAGACCAATTTCCCAAACCAATTTCACTTCTATTTTCAAATTCAGTAGAACAACATTAGCAAATTTGATCAACTTCTTCAACTCACACAACTGTGTATGAGAACGACGATAATTATCGTTCACAGGTTGTAATAAGCTGCTGAACTGAGCCACATTCTTGTGGTTTGGTTTTTTAAATCTATCGGACGAAACAATATGGTGCCGTGGAATCAAAGTCATTGTGGTGTTGTGTGGTAAATGTGAGAATTAATCGAGCAAACCTCACAAAACTCTTATAGACTATTTTATTTTGATTAAAATATTTGAGTACAACAAATAATGAACTAACAAATTCCTATTTATAGACTACTTGGCTAAAACTTAATAGGAAATAATTGTTATTCAAGAATAAGTCACATTAATAAATTACCTACTTACTTTTTGTTAATTACTTTTCAAGAAAACAATCTTAATTGGTAATAATTCGTTACGTTGAATCTAGCAAATTTCCTAATCTTTACTTTTCTTCTTTCTCCAATAATTTCCTTAATTGAATGTCTATTTATTTTTAGCTTCGACAACATCAAAGAGATCCAGTTAAGGAAATTAGTAATGATGTTAAAGGATTGGGTAATTCGGAACTCGCTCGTTATCAGACTCGGAAAATCCGGGTCCGTTATCCGCTCGCATCTTTATCGAGCGATACTCGAGTAATTTTTTTACTCGATACTCGATTTGGAAAACCCGAGGCCGCTCGATTACCCACTCGTTTGTTTTTTATACGTTATATTTATATAATATATATGTTATACTTTAACCATAATTAATTTCATTGACCAATATAATCAACGATTCTTTGATACATATAAAGGGAGAATGCATTTAGAACAGTAAAATTTCGTCTATGAAGCGCGTGTGGCACACGCTTGTCGTCTACCCCACAGGCGCGTGAGCCATCATTTGAGGAGCCAACATGCATAAAGGAGTTGTACTCTGCGCTTCCGAAGTTGGACATCTAATAGTGTGCTTCACGAGTTGTTCCCTATGCATAAAATTTGTACGATCGTATCTATTTTAATTTTAATTTAACGTAGTGTAAGAAAGCTGAGGCGATTTGCGATCTCTAAAGCGATTCTCGCCCAAATTCATCTTCACTAGCCAAAAACTCATTTCTCTTCACAACTGTTTTTAATTGCTCCATCATCCTTTCAATGAAAAAATCAACCCTAAGTTTCATCAACTCATCAATTCGTTGGATAATTGTCTTCTTCACATTTTTTTTCCATCTCCTACATCTTCTTTTAAATCAAAAAAATAAATTCACCAACTAATCTATTGCACCTATCGGGGATCCTTGTGAGCTAAATTTGTTTTCTTTGAGCAATCGTGTTTAATGTATGCCAGGAACATGTAAGTTCGTATTTCATTACACATTAATTTAACTGAATTATTTTTTTTCACATTCTAAACATTTAAATCAAAAAATAAATTCAAGTGGGATGATCTAACTGAAAAAATTGGTAATAAAGTCTTCTTTATCGACTGTTGAGTTTTAAATTGAAGTGGTGCATGAATATTTCATACTCCTGTAGTGAAATATGTAGCTTACAAGAATGTAATTAGAGAGCAGAAATTGGCTATGGAACTCTGAAGCGAGACTTCTACTTGTCAAAAGTTGATTAATCTCGTGCTAATAGCTTTATTGAAGAACGGCTCAAGAAGGTATTTGTGATATGTCAACAGAGGCATTCTGGGCTTATTAATTTTATCAGTACAAACCTCAACTTGCTTCTTATATTCTGTTCCGTTTTATAATGTCGTCGTCTTTTCTGCATAAACAAAAGCTTTCTGGGATAGTTGATGACCAGCAACCAACCCAGTTTGTACGCCAATTTCGTTAGACAATACCGTCGCTGAAAACGCTAGCGATAACAAGCCTTTCCTATCCAAAGATGTACTCGCAGCCAAGTACGAAAAGGATGGCATCAGTGATTTGATGAAGAGACGAACAAAGAATCAAGAGATATTTTGCACCTCCTAATATAAAGATTTTGCAGTTAGACCCGGGCATTGATAAATCTAAATTTTGGTCCGGCGATTGCCGGGCCCTTATAACTAGTAATAGCATAAATAGAGACATACAACAACTATGTCTATAGATAGACTCTAGATAGAATTGATGAATGCTTTGAAAATTGGGATGAGCACATAGAGTATATATGTTTGATTTTGGGGCCATGTATGCCACCTTATACTCATCCCTCCATCCCTAAATATAAAATCTATTTAATTTTTCACAATTTCTAAAAAAATTCAAAACTCTCCTACATTTCAAATTTTCCTTCCAATATTTTGTCTTACAAATAAATTTTAATTTAAGAATTATCTAAAAAAGAAAATGATTCTAAAATTAAGGATGAAGAAAATAATAATTTAGCAGCACTATTAATGACATTGCAGAATATACAGAGGCAAAAGTCTTTGTCTAACCAGCCTTAGATAATAAACTTTATTTTCAATTGTAATAAAACTATATGCACCTTAAAAGTGTAAATATATAATAATGGCATGCATGTAGTATTATCATATTAAATTAGAAAACGACGAGTCCTCACGTCTCTAAAATGGATGATGTGTAAGCAAGCCTTAAACATGTAATGAAAATTACATATATATCATCAATTCTCTAAAAAATGAGGGAATTGGTGATTTGGTTTCGGTAAGTGGGTTATTATTGTACTTTGATCCTAGTAAATAATAGGGATGTGCAAATGGTCCCTTAGGTGGCTAGCGTATTTAGTCACTAGTTTAAGACCTACAATAATTTAGGGTGTTTTTACAATTTTGAGACAATTTGGGAGTGGTTATGCAATTTTAAGACTTTTCTTAAACCTATAACTCTTTTTTTATTTTTCTCAAAGATTTTTTTTCGATTTTTTTCCTATTTAAAAGGATTCGATTTTGGTAGTTGTTTTAACTAAAAGTTTTGGTTTTGGCAAAAAATGTTCGGTTTTCATAGTCTTTTGGCAAAAAGGTTCGATTTTTATCGCTATTTGGCATAAAGTTTTCGTAGTTTGCCAAAAAGGTTCGGTTTTCGTAGTTTTTTTTACAGAACGGTTCGATTATGATAGTTGTTTTGGAAAAAAAAGTTTGATTTTGGTAGTTTTTTTTGCTAAAAGATCCAATTTTAGCAAAAATATTCGATTTTGGTAGTTGTTTTGGCTAAATGTTCTGATTTTAGCAAAAAAAAGTTCGATTTTGATAGTTTTGGCAAAAGTGTTCGATTTTGATAGTTTTTACAAAAATCAAACGTTTTGCCAAAACCGAAAGTTTTGGCCAGAACAGCTTCCAAAATCGGACCTTTTTGCCAAACTACTATCAAAATCGAACTTTTTCTAACAAAATTGGAACTTTTAGCCAAAACAACTACCAAATCGAACTTTTTTGCCAAGACAATGATCAAAATTGGATATTTTTTGCGAAAAACTACCAACATTGAATATTTTTCCAAAACAACTATCAAAATCGAACCGTTTTGTAAAAAAAACTACGAAAACCGAACTTTTTTGGCAAACTAAAAAAACTTTTTGGCAAAGAACTATCAAATCGAACCTTTTTGCCAAAAATCTACGAAAACCGAACCTTTTTGCCAAAACCAAAACTTTTAGTTAAAACAACTACCAAAATCGAACCCTTTTTACTGGAAAAAAAAAGTCAAAAAGAAAATCTAGAAAATAAATCGAAAAGAAATCTAAATTAAAAAATCAAAAAAAAAAATCAAAAAAAGAGCTATGGATCAAGCAAGGTCTTAAAATTGCATAACCACACCCAAAATTGTCTTAAAATCGTAAAAACACCCCAAATTAACGTAGGTGTTAAATTAGGGACCATTTGCGCATTTGTGTCATTTACTAGTTACTAGGACCAAAGTGCAACAGTGACCGACCAAATCAGCAATTCCCTCTCTGAAAAATAGTAACTAGCATTTAAAGTGATTGATATTATAATGAATTCGTCGTAATTCTTGACCCGACTCGCCAAAATTGGGCGGTCCAATAACCTCAAGCTCGTCGTTGTTCATCGCTTCTATGTACTTATGTAGAGTTAAACAATGTTACTCTCTCGCAACAACTTGTTGTTCATCACTAGTGACATATATTTTATGTTAAGATACACATTTTATAAATTTTATCAATTAATTTTAAAGTAAAACTCATAAACTGTTAGCATTTACTATACGTTAATATAATTTGCTAGACGAAGAGCATCATGGTAGAGCATTTACTCAACTGGTCAATATATAATAAATTAATAATGTTATTATCTTCAATGGCTAATAATTGGAAGAAAAGAAACTAAAAGTTTATACATATACAGATAGATTAATGAATTGATACATGTATAAAGGTAGAGAAAAGAGCAGAGGAAAAGCTAGTAATTGCCCAACACCTTCACTTTCAAGCTTTAAATGGTTGGCACGTAATTAATTTATGTAATGAATATTAAATTAAAAAGGAGATCAAATATGGGTTGGGTTTGGTATATATATGTATAAAATAATAGTGGTGTAACAAGAATCCCTTTCATCTTGGCATGTTTTGTCTCATGCAGATGCACCCTTTTGACCTGGTAATTAAATAAATTTGCTTTAATTTTTGTTATGTAAAATATTATTTATAAATGATATGCTCATTTAAAGCGTCCCCGCTTGGCTAGTCTATCGCCCAACAGAGGAGGTGAATTCGGGATGTGCCTCTAGCGGCTCGGTACTCCACCTCAAGAGTGCTCAGAGTAGGCTGGGTAACCACTCACAAGCAGATCCTCTCTTGAACAAATGCAGAGTTACTCATGCACCTGCCGTGGATCGAATCCATACACTTGTGAAGAAGCACACTCTTATAGTGAAACCCCTTACCATTTGAGCTATGCCCCGTGGGCGTCAGGGGCGAAACCAGGATGAAAATAAAGGGGGGTGCCAACTTCGAGAAAAATAAAATAGGGGGGCCAAAACAAATAAAAATAGTTAAAGTATCAAAAAAAGATGTTAAAAATGAACCTTGGAGGGCTTGAACCCATGACCTCTACCAATTGAATGAAGATTCTAACCAACTAAGCTACAGTTCTACTTAGTTTCCTAACACTTTTTAGTGTATATATCACAAAAATTCAAAAAAATCGTATATAGATGTAACGATATCGAAAAATCTAGGGGGGGGGCCGATGCCCACCCCACCCCTCCTTGGGTCCGCCCCTGGTGGGCGTAAAATATTACTCCCTCCAATCCAAAACAAATGTCTTCTAGACATTTCATACAAATTAAGAAACAATCATTACATTCACACTTTCCATCTATGCCCCTATAAAGCAATTATTAATAATCCAATTGAAACTTAACTATATGATGCAATCATTACTTTTTTTTAGTTATTCTATGTAAATAGGGATATTAAAAGAAAAAGTGGTATATTGTACATTGATTTATGTAAAAAGATATTTATTTTGAATATTGTTGAAATGTCTAAAAAGACATTTGTTTTGGATTAGAGGGAGTATTTATATTTTGATAATGAGTGGTCTGTAAATAGGGGTCAATATCATTAGTCATAACTGTTATGGGACCTCCTCATGAAACCATTGATATTAACGTCTCTAAATTCATACTACCTCGCTCCAATTTAAAAAAGTAAATTTTTAGAATTTTCACATAAAATAAAAATATATTAAGATATTCTTAAAATGAATCCTATATGTTGATTTAATTACATAAACATCCATAAGTCATTTATTAATATTGAGCTTCAATTAATACAACTAAGAGTATTCAGGAAATAAAAAGATGTATGTTACTTTAGTTAATGTAAAAAATTACTCCTTTTAAATAATATTTAAATGTTTAAAAAATCACTATTTTTAAATTGGAACGAATAGTAATTATTATTGGAGTGATATTTGAGTCTCTTTGATCGTTTTGGTGCCGACGGACAGAATCAAGCTGTGCTTTGATTGTCGTGTTTAAAATTTTACTTAACCCAAATATATACTAATGTACAATTTTTTCTAAAAAAATTAGGACTAATGTATATGAATTATTATCTTCATTCCTAAAGTACATTTTGACTTTCATAGTTAACAAAATACGATTTAAAACATAAATATTTCTCGTTTTACCTGCGAAAAATTATATAAAATTGATATTTTAAAAATATATATTGAGACGAATCTAACAAGATCTCACATGACTATATTATTTCTTGTCGTTTAATGAGAATTCTTGATCAAAATTTTTAAAGTTTGATACAAAAATTAAAATGTACCAATTATTTAAAAACCGATGAAGTATTACATACTGTAATATTTTTTGAAAATTTTGAGGCTCTCTCAAAGTAGAAGCCTCTTGTATCACGCACCAGCCATGATCAAGGCCGACTCTATGTTATGAAATAATTTGTGATTAAGTATTATTTAACAATTACATTATTTAGGATTAAATGTAACTTATACCCATTATCTCACACTAAACTTTACAGATTTGAGTTATGTTACTAAATTATTACTTTGAACTTTTACTTTCAAAAGCAATGGAACTTTGACTGCATCCGAAGGAAAAAAGGAAAAAATCATTTAAAACAAAATAAAATATGCTTAATCGGATTGCTTTATCTTTTCTCTTTCCACACTCCGATAGCTTCCTTTTCACAAATAAATCATTTCCGAGGCTAGACTACCTAGTTTCTTTATTTATAGAGATAATTGCATCAATCGTGTACCTAAAGTTTGTTAAATATTAATAGTAATCTTGATATTAATAGGCTTATTATCTTTTGTCCCCCTGAACTATTGAGACGCTTCCGATTTGCCCCATGAACTATTCATCTTTTCAGATCAGGGACTGAACTATATCTTTTCAATTTGTCTCTCGAAATGTCAAACTCAAATGACTAAATTTCACAATGCTCCCTGATCAAATTAGGGACTGAACTTCTGAGTCGGTCAATGTGTCCCCTAAATTTTTGAATCGATCAATTTGCCCCCTAAACTACGATGAACTGGTCAGTTTAGGGACTTTGACCATAAAATTGATAATGTTTAGGTTTTAATGATGGTTGTTAGGGTTTAGGGAAGTGTGGGTGCGGTTTGAGGGGAATATGAAGGGAGGGGCGGAAGACAAATGAAGAAGGGGGGGAATATTAGATTATTTTAAAAGATATTCACTATATTTTTTGTATATTATAAACTAACCTCAAATACATATAATATGTTGAATTCCTCTTTTTCCTTTCATTAAGGGTTTTGATTTTTTCACTCCATTAATTTATAATCACACTCCATTTTTAGTGTTAAATTATATTTATACCCTTACTATCAATTCTTGTATAATTATTGTACAACTTTTCATAATGGAATGAGGGTTAAAAATGAGAATGTGGAGTGTGGTTAGTAGTGGATGGAGTGGGAAAATCAAAAGCCTTCATTAAAACCTAACAACTATCAATTTTATGGTGAAAATCCCCAAACTAACTAGTTCGTCACAGTTCGGGGGCAAATTGTCCGATTTAAAAGTTTAGGGGGCACATTGACCGATTCAGAAGTTCAATCCCTTATTCAATCCGTTGACAATAGTTCATGGGGCATTGTGAAATTTAGCCAATTCAAATTAAATTTCATTCTAAAAGAAGAGCAAACTTGGAATAACACACTTATTAATTTTTTGGGCACTTTTTAACAATAACAAAACTATATTTTTCAAATTTTTGGGTACTCGGGGTTGGCTCTGATAACATGTTAAGAGTCTATGACAATAGAGGGAATAACCCAACATCTTATATATTGACCCAAGAGGACACCGACTTCCGATGTGGGATTTACATCTTAACAATACTCCTCGTTCTTTTATTTGAAATAAAGTAAAGGTAGAGAATCACTATACTCCTCTAAGAGAAATATACCTTTATGCGAAAATCAATATATACTCCTCTATAAGAATTGAACTAATAACTTAAAGATGTTGGGCTTGATGCTCACCTCATAGCTAATTATAAAAAAAAAAAGCTTCAATCCAACACTACTAGGCTAAGAGTCTTCGATCAACATATTTGTTTTAATTAATTAATTGTTTGACTAAATTAATTAAAGTATGAGGTAAAATGAAACTAAAATGGGAAATTAATTAAAATATATGACGATGATAAACCTTTCTGGTTGTTGGTGACTGTCGTGCATGCACCCATGTGGAGGGGCGGACCTAGAGGGGTAGGGGCACCGGTTTCCCTAGGTATTTCGGTATCATTTTATACATATGTGATTTTTCGAATTTTTGTAATATATATAATAAAAAATGTAACTAAAACAAGTGAAAGTGTAGGTTAGTTGGTTAGATCCTTCATTTAAAAGGTAGAGGTCATGGTTTCAAGCCCTATTAACTACATTTTTAACATATGTTTTGATACTTTAACTGTTTTTTATTATTTTTGGCCCCCCCTTTTCTAATTTTCTCAAAGTTGGCCCCCCTCTGATTTCATCCTGGTTTCGCCCCTGCCCATGTGGTGTGAGGAAAACAAAAAGTAGTCTTCGAGACATAGTTTAATTAGTAAAAAGTTTGAGTATTGTGATAGAAATTTAGTATTTTTGTACATTGTGGATTCGAATCCTGCAAAAAAGTAATTTCGTATTGAAATAAAAATAGGTAACCCCAAGTGCGTGCCCTACGTTTTGAGATACGTCCCACGATTTAACAACCTCGCATGTCGAAAGACACAGAATGATAAGACTCTTAAAGAGATCAAAACTGGATCTTCTTTTATAGATAATTTTTTCCTATTGGTAATTTTAATATGTGTATTGTTTATTGATCACCTTAATTTCTACCATGAAAATATGGAATATTACTAAATTGGACTAATGGCTAATTCAGTCATACATGTTTCAGGCCATTCTATATTTGATCATACATGTTTCAGAATGACTCATTTGATCATACATGTTTCAAAAATCGACTCATTTGATCATACATGTTTCAGAATATACCAGTACCTGAACAATTTATGCTTATTATAAATCGAAGGTTGATGTGATTTGAATGGGGTAGAAATGACGATGGTGGTTAAGACTAGAGTGGTCAGTCAGAAGGACAAGGTCGTAACCCAAGTTGACAATAGTGCTTGAGTGGCCCCACTCAACCACCATCGTTAATTTGGGCTACGACATTGTTCCTCTGATTAACCCTCTAGTCTTAACCACCATCATCATCCTTATCATGTTCACTCAACAAAGATTTTCTTCGCTACCCTACTCAACCACCATCATTAACTTAGGCCCTGACCTCGTTTCTCAAATTGACCCCTCCAGTCCTAACCACCATCATTATCCTCACCCAATTCAAAATTACGCCTAGATTCGATGTTTTGTAATAAAAATATATTTTTTAGTTATTGGAATTATTGAAATATGTATCATCAAATGAGTCAATTTTTGAAACATGTATGATCAAATTAGTTAATTTTTGAAACATGTGTGATTAAATGGAGAATGGTCTAAAACATGTATGACCGAATGAGTCATTAATCCAATTTAAATTCCTCACAATTGATGTGAGATGATTATTTTACCCCTCACGTGATGGTACTTAACGGATGAATTAACAGCGTAATGGACGGAGTGGCCTGATGGGTCATTTTTTTAAACATGCATGATCAAATGTGACATTTCGAAACATGTGTAATCAAACGGTGAATGAGGTGAAACATGTATGATCAAATGTGTCATTGGTTCCAAATAATTATATGAAGTTGTAACTTTGTTCTTCATAGTTACAAGGTTTTAGAATAGTTCTTGAAAGTGACATAAATAATGTATTATAATCAGCGAAAGTGACAAATATTACATGCATATTCCTCTATATTATTATATGAAGATCATATTGCAATATTTATTATATTTGAGGATCATAATATATTCACACTTTAAAAGACTAATTATTTATAACAATATAACTATAAAAAATTAAAATGCAACTTTATTTGTTTCCATAATTTGAAACAAAAAATAATGTCAATAATTAACTGTATAAGTCAATCGATTAAACTGCAATTCTACTCAAATAACTTACATTTAGTAAGTGTAATGATACTTGACTCTTACTTTAGTAAAAGCTGATGAAAATATTGGGCACAAAAAATACTGTAGTAAATTATTACTATTGACATTTTATTGCGCGCATGTAGTGAACTAGTGATAATTTGTGTTGTGCGCACCCACCACAACCTTATAGTTCTACTTTGGACCTTTATTTAATTTGGGTCTTTTGAAGAAATTACTCCACATACATTATAGATGATACGCTTATCTTAAGCGTTCCATTTGGTTAGTCCATCGTTCAATAAAGAAAATAAATTCAAGATGTGCCTCTAACAGTCCGGTACTCCATCTCGAGAGTGTTCAGACTTCAGGTAACCACCCACAAGCAGGTTCTCCTTAAACAAATGCAGTTATTCATGCACTTGTCATGGATCGAACTCACACACTTGTGGAGAAGCACACTTTTATAGTGAAACCCGTAACCATTCGAACTATGCCCCGTGGGGACTCCACATACATTTATGAGATTTGTCTCATGGGTGAAGGATGTTGAGGTTCCTAAATTTATGTCTAATACTACATTTATTTTTAAATTTTTCATATACAACTTTAAATCCCTTAGCTTTATGTTATTTGTTAATTGAGTCCATTAGCATAAGTAAAATATTTTATTGACTATTATATCCTTATTAATATTTTCACTTTTTGAAACTAATTTAAGAATGATTTTTTTTTCTTTTATTTGTAAAAGTTCTTTCATTTTATATATAATATTAAGTGTTAATTTCATTTGATATATAATATTAACGAATCTGAAAGTTTTGGCAGTTATTTGAAATCCCTTTTTACATTACAACTAATTGTAATAAGTTTTCATTGATGTGATTGATAAAATCAAGAGGAAAATCTCATCATGAAAAGTAAACTTCTTGATTTTACAACTGAGTTACCCTTATCAAGTCTGTTCTCCAAACTATTTTGGTTTATCCCATGAGAATCTATAAATTTTCTCTCAACTCACTTCTTAAAATCGACAAAATCCTGACAAACTTTCTATGGAACAGCTCACAAGGGAACAAGATTCATTGGATGAACTAGAAATTCACCCATCTTGAAAGAAGTAGAGGGGATTAGACTTTAAACACATATATCATTTCAATATTGTCCTCTTAGCAAGAAATAGTTGGAGATCCATCAACCAACCTAACCTATCCATGACAACACTCCCCAAATCCAAATATTTTCCTAACTCCTCACTTACCCAAAGCCTTCCCAAAATAAACACATTGTGGACTTCAAAAAGTCATGAATCGGGCATCTCTACCATCAACAAATTCTCAACCTGAAAAGTCGGTAATGGTTTCTCCATCAACGTTTAAAATGACTCTTGAATACCATATGATAACTATAAAAATACTTCAATACCCCACTCACCTGACTGGCCAATCCTCAAACCAACTTGCATCACTGTACCCTTGTCTCTGATCTCCTCATTAACGAATCTTATTGAAATAAACTACTCCTTATCTCACTCTCCCCTACTCACATTGTTACTGAGTATCATACCCTCAGGATTAGATGATATCAAAATTATATGCAACTTAAAATTTAGCACTAAAGACATCTACAACAACCTCAATGCAAATGACATGAACACTTGCCTTAAACCCTCAAACTATCCAATCATTCCTAATGGCACCTGAAACAAACTGTATAAACTATCATTCCTAGCCAACATTTGAACTTTTCTCTGGAGATTCCTTTTGAAGAGACTCCTTAGTAAAGATCTTATTGCTGTCATAATCAAATTAATCCTCTTTGTCGTCTCTGTCTTTTAAATGTTGAAAGATGTCAATACCTTTTCGCTAGCTGCATTTTTGTAAAAAACCTATATTCTCATTTTTAAAATTTCGTTTCTCGTTCTAGCCCTATTAGCTTAATGGTTGCCGGATGGCTAATGAGACACTAAAGTAACTATAACATGATGGATATCTTTAAACTTGGAAGTATTCTTTGGGCCTTATGGCTTGCCAGAAATGATTGCCTCTTTAACTCGACTATCCCAAATCTGCATAACTGCACCGGCCATGTAAATACTCTGCTCCAATCCTGGCACAACAACTTCTTGAAAAGTAAGCACATTCCTCGTCCAATCACAAGACACTCCAAGGACTCTTGTTGTACGAAGAGACCCACCATTATTGGAAACTCTCACAAGAGATTGTAGTAGGCATAATAACAAAATTTTCGTAGGAATCTCTCACTTAAATAAAAGTAAATGAATCATCAAAAAGGACTGTCTTTGATAACCATTCTATGATAGAGGGTTTAAGCATTTTTACAGATAATAGCCAATCCTCTATATTTATTGAGAATGTTTGCTCGACAGTCTACACTACCCTTTTACTGGTTGGGAATTTGGATCACCACAATGTTTTTATTAGTATTGATGCTTTTATTGCGCAAGTTTGGTCTACACATTTCGACGCATTCAATCGAACAGGAGATATGGAAGTTTGCTAAAAAATGAAGTCAGAAAATGCTGCAATGTTATGTGGACTCCAAGTAATATTGGATGCATTCAAAATCTAACTGATGTTGTCATTCATGATTTCAAAATCATTTTTTACTAATTTAAATCTAAAAACTCATTCTTAATTCAGAGGGTTTTTAAAGTATGGACTCAAAAATGATTTTATGTTAATTGACTATTTTATCCCTCCAAATTAAGGATCAATTTGGCTAAAAGTTGAGTTCAACAAAAAAAATCAATCCACAAACCAACTGAGACATGATATTGAAACATGAGTGATCAAAAATGTCAAAATGAAACATGAATGATCAAATGGTGAACGTTACAAAACATGAGTGATCGATTGTCTCATTAACCCTAAATATAATGGTTACATATAAAAAAAAACTATATATAATATTAAATATGTAAATACGAGTTAATTGAATAGCCTAGTGGAAAAGGCTCTTGCCAGTGACCAGAAGGTCCTGGGTTCGATACTCACCTCATCGCTAATTTACAAAAAAAAAATATGTAAATACATAAATTTATCTTTTATCCATTAAATAGTCATTCTTCTAAAAATGAAACAATATTATTTATATTAAATGTGTTAACTTAATAATTTTTTTAATCTATCTTTTTCATTAAATGGTTATTCTTCTGAATAATATTTTTCTTCTTCTTCTTCTGAAATTAAACCTCCTTTCCCTCATTTGTAATAAGAGAATCGGCATGGGGTAAGGGTGTCGACGAGCTCATTTTTTATGGTGAGGAGGGGGCCGAACTGTTTTGAAAGTGGGGGCAGGGTTGTTCTTATGGGGTGGGGGACAAAAGTTTTGGTCGTTGGTGGTGGTTGTTGTTATGAAGTAAAAGAAAATGTACAAGAAGAAGAAAAGAAAAAGGATTATGATGGCTGGTCATGGTAAGAAGAAGAAGAAGTTGGGTTTCCTCGCTATTAGAGGAGTCCTAATCGAACTAAGATTTGGATAATCATGATGTATGAGACTCTAGGTTGTAGTAGGATATTCTAGTTGTCTATGATTAGGAGTACATTATCAAACTAGGATTAGGATTTGTAAATCCTAATATAGTTTGGATAATTAGAAGAAGAAGGGATCATTAAGGATAAATTAGTAAAGACATGATGGAGGCACTAAAATCAAATAAAAAAGCAAGGGGTAAAAATTAGAAACAAAATAGAGGGGGGAGGGGGGGGGGGGGGGGGTGAGGGAGGGTGTATTCTTCAATTTTCTCTAAAATTTGGCCCAAAACTTCCCTCAATATTTCCTTTTCTGAAGACATATTTGATTCGTTGTCCTTTAAAGCCAAACCAACAGCGAAGCTTTCATACATTCTGTAACTCCAAAAGACATCACTACGTACCTTATCCCTCTTTTATTACACTCCTCTCTAGCCTTTAACATCGTATTCATACAACCTCTGTATTTTTATTCATGGCTTCTTGATAATTTTCTTCCATTAATTCATATTTATATATTCAAGTTTCAATATCTTTGCCCAAATATTAGCATCTTTCGTAGTATTATTGTTCTTATACAGGACTAAATATCGAATTCATATATTCAGCATTTTAATTCTTGGGTTCTTGATATTTTCTTCAATTACTTCATCTTGGTATGTTAAAGTTTCAATCTTTTGCACAAATCTTGAATTTTTTATAGCTTTTTCTTTAATATTCTTATATTAATTTAATAAAGGGTGTTTCTTGGAGTAGCTAAAGATGAGGGATTTCCCATCTTGTTTTGGTGAAAACGGAGTGCAAGTAGCTGATGCTTCTTGTTCAAGTGTGGGGTCAGTTAGTAAAGCTTCACAAAATTTAGTTTCTTGCATTTATCAATGTAGATTGTTTGGTAAATCTTGTTTGATTATCATTAGTTGGAGCAAGAATCTGATGGGTCAGTGTCTTAGTATTGAAATAGATGATCTATCTCATCAATGCTTGTTTAAAGTCGATATAAAGCCTTCTTTATTCACGAAACGAAAAGGGTCCAAGAGTTTGCAGCTCAATTCTGCTAAGATTGAGTTGTATTGGGATTTATGTTTAGCAAAGTTTGGATCTGGGCCAGAGCCTCTTGAAGGTTATTACATAGCAGTTGTTTGCAAAGGTCAAATGGTTATGATTGTTGGAGATCTGAAGAAAGAAGCACTTAAAAAGTCTAATTCTAGCCTGGCTTTATCGAATTCCATGCTTATTTCTAAGAGGGAACATGTTTTTGGGAAGAAAGTGTATGCCACGAAGGCTCAGTTTTTCGATATTGGCCTAGTTCATGATCTTGTTATTGAGTGTGACACAATTGGATGCGAGGATCCAAGCCTCGTGATTCGTATAGATGGTAAATCGCTCATGAAAGTGAAACATCTGCGTTGGAAGTTTCGCGGAAATCATACAGCCTTGGTTGATGGATTTCCCGTGGAGATTTTCTGGGATGTTCATAATTGGTTGTTTGGTGGCACAAGTTTAGGCAGTGCAGTATTCATGTTTCAAACATGTTTGTCGGCGGAGAAGTTGTGGACAAGCCAGCAGAAGCCGTCTTATGATGACTCCTTGGGGCCATGGACAGAGAATTTTAAGGAATCGAAGACATCCTCAGCAGGTGTTGGTTTTTCTTTAGTATTATATGCTTCAAAGACTGAATAGCTACCAGAATTGTTCTTTAATTGCTAACGTTATGTTTATTACATACATAATTTTGTGGAGAAATCGCTTTGAAATATATATAGTCACTGAGTTTATGTTATATTTGAATAACTAATGCATCCGCAATGAATATTTGGTTAGACCAGGAAAAGCATTCATCATTTCTTGGTTCTAGTTAATAAATTGTTCTGCTATGCTGTTTACTTGTGAATGTACATTATCTTGGAGCAATCTGATGAAATTTGAACTTAAACTTAAATTTCTTCTGTCTCATAACATTATCGTATTGCACCAAAAGACAATATCAATGTCAATTTGCCCTAATACCTCTGAAGAGAATCATGCCTAAGCGGGGTAAGGGGGGTCGGGGAGTACACAACCTTACCCCTGTCATAACAAGGAGGTTGTTTCTGAATTGACCTGAGACTGATGTGCAATTAAAAGACATCTGGTGAAATTTCTTGTGAAGGTGAAGTGTGGGTTAAGTCCTGATTATTGAAGATAATTTCTTTTTGTAGACGAGCTACAATTATCTAAGTCTCCCCAATGCAGATGGCTCTAATATTTAATTATGGTTGTTATGGTCCATTTGTTCAATGAAGTAGAACAAGAAAACAAGAGAATGTTGTTGTACTCTAGAATTAATGTTTATTTGCACCAGCATTGATATTGCTCCTTTGTCTAACTAATACTTGAAGTAACCTACAATTATGGGAGATTGGGAGGTAGAGTAAAGGAGAAAACTATAAAAAAAAATTATAGAGAAAAGTGTCCTTAGTTGGATACATTTGTACATATCAGATTTTGTATGGGAGCATATATATAAGTAGACCTGTGCATGAGTCGAGCTAACTAGAGCTACTCACTCGGTTCGGGTGACCCTCGTCTCAGGCTCTGCTTGGGCCTGCACTATGACTACTATTCAAAGGCAAATAGTTCTAGTTACTCTTTTGTTTTGTTTTGAAGATCTCTTTTATTAATTTTGATCCCTATTTCAATTAAAGGTTTGTTTGCCTTGTTAAATGTCAAGTAATTTGATCAATGATTAAATAACCTAATTTATGTTAACCCAATTGAATTTAGATTTTGAAATAAGTGAACTAGCTGGGAGCTTGACTAGAGGTTGGCTCGTCTCGAACAAAACTCGCTGAGCCTAAGGCTTGTTTAGTGACCAAGCTGAGTAAAAAATACTTGGGCCCTGAGTTGGCATTTTTACAATCCATTCCATAAAAGAAAACTACGGTATTTGTTCGAATAGTTGGAGGTAAGCCATCTTACGCACTCTGTGACATGCTGATATCATTTCGAAACCCCTTGTAGATTCTGCTTCAGATTAAAGTAAGGCCAATACTGGATTTCTGTTCCTCTGGTTTCTCATACACCTTTGTATTTGATCAATAGACTTTGATGTCCATTAATGGATCATCATGTATTGCTGCATTCGTGCAGCTTCGTGATTCGAGTAGATTGTGTAGGAATGAGGTTTTTCTTATTGTGACATTATTTTCCAAGCGAACATTTTTGTATAAGTGGCATTATGGTTCATGTTCACCATGAGTGTGTCACAAGGGCTCGGAGTTGAGATTCCATCTTCTTAGTAGATGGCGTAGTGTTTACTTGAGGTGGAATGGAGAGAGTACTGGTAGTAGTTCGGTTAGGTTGGTTTGAATATCCATGAACTCCATGCATCTGGAAGAACTATAGACTATTTTGGTGGTTTGGTGGAGAGAAACGACGATGCCAAACTGTTGATGATGATTAGGTAATGGGGTGGTGGTGTAGTTAGCAATTCATTTTTTGTGAGTTGTTGCATCAGTAACTATACGAAGTACATTTTTATAGTTGTCTTATCAGTGGTATTCGTCTGCAACGTCCACAAACTCTTGTTATATCATCTTCGATTCCACTTGAATCCGTTTCAACTTATTTGGTAGGTGAAATACTCCCCCAATTCGAATCTAGCCTGGTACCTCTTCTTTGATCCTCTAATGGTATACCATGTTGGATGTAAAGAACAATATTAATAGTTAAGTGAAGAGTTGTCAGAAACATCGATCAAGAGTCGAGACATAAAGATATCGAAATCCTTGAGCCTGTGGATCTTACGGGGTTGTATCGCGACGGGATGCCCTTGTAACTCTATAGAATACTTTCGACTTAATCTATACACATAAACATGACATTGTAATGATATTAAGCATGCATGCCACAATAACATGGCGAATGACTATTAAGAAATGCTTGAATGCAATCAAACTATAATATGGTTGATATTGTTTCATTTTGACACAAACATAATTGAACATTAGAACAATCAAAAAGATTATTACCAATACATCTTCTTACAAATCAAATACTTGCTTGCCAGTAAACTTGACTTCAATTGGACTAATGTTCTTACCAATTGACCTCATGTTTTGACCAACACCTTCCCTACCAGCGTTGACTTTTTCAGGGTACACACCATCTTTAGGGTGCAAATATTGTACCTCCCCATTAGGGAACACCCTATAAAATTGATACTGAATTTTATACTTGGACCTAAGTCTAGTACCAAGTGCTAAACATTGTTCTTTCCTAGCCAATTTCAACAAATTTGGACCTTGTCTCATAATTGCTGCACCTCCAGTTGGCATCTCAAAAATTTGTTCCTTAGGTGATTCCCATGTGATCACATAGAATTCTTCCACTTGAGCCTTCCTCAGTAAGCCTCCAGTGCTGCCAGCAAAGATAGGTGATGGTGTGTTTGGGTCCAATTGAGGTGGGGTGAATCCCGCGGGCGCTGCAGCCTGGGGCTCTTTGGTGGGCGTCTCTGTTTTCTCCTCTGCCATGGCCTTAATTGTGGAGTAGCGTGGCGAGGCGGTTTTGAGTGGCTTAGGGGTCATGAATGAGGAAATGGAGGATTGTTTCCATGGTATGGTAACTATTTGGTTGGAGGATGTTGGGGTGGAAAGTGGTTGTCTGAATACAATGGAAGCTTGAGTTGACATGGCCATGGAATTGAGAGAAAAGGTGGATTTTGTGGAGTTACAAACTTACAATGCATGGAAGATATGTTGTTTTATGTAAATGTGATATGTTGGATTCTTGATTTGTGGTGGAGGTTTGGATATTGGATAAGGTGAGTTCAAGTCTAACCAATTAGAAGTATCATTGTAATATGTTTAATCATACCTTTCGATCTATTTTTGTTGGGGGTAGGATTTCGATTTTTACACTTAAACAGTATTAATAATAGCACTTCATTTTATGAGAAGTCTTTATTATATTAACGTCGAAGATATTTTCTTTTATACTTTTATTTTAATTATTTATAATTGACACTACTCTAAGTGTATATTAATAATTAATTTAAGTATTCATTATTTATAATATATTGATACTCCTATTGTTAATCTATTTAAAAGCAATTATTAACAGTGTAAATAATATATTCAGGTGAATGATATTGATATCCTTCAGTTTTAATCTAAATCCATGAATTAAACTTAATTGTCATATAGGTTCCTTAACATAAAATTAAATACCTTATTAACTATAATGCCTTTATATTTAAACCTCAATATTTTAAAATAATTTTTAATTCATAAAAAAATTAACTATTGTACTCTATCAATCATTAACACCTCAATATTTACACCTCAATGAATTTTTGAATAATCAACTTATTTTTTTGAAATAAAAATCAGATAATAAAATATTGCAGAGAGATATCCGCCTAATACTGTTAAGTGTTATCATTGCATATTCTTCAATGAATGATACTACCTCCCAGGCTCCCACGCCTTTTTTTTTAATTGTCAATTTGTCATCCTAATTATCCTGATATTATAATTAGGCATTATTTAAATATGAATGATAATTTGAATATTTATCTCTAACAAATGAAACAATGCAAAATTTAATGAAGGTATTGATCTTCCTAATTTGTAGGGAAAATGATAATGCAACCGGTCCGGTCTGTGTATCCATTCTCCCGGGAACCGGCTCAATAAATTACCTATTCTACTCGGTCCGGCCGATAACCACATGGATACATTTTCTGGATCGATACCTATCCGCTAACATATTGTTCTAATCTCGGCGGGATCGGTTTTGATAAAAAAGTAAGTTCTATAGAAAAACCTTTATAATAAATAAATTCAATAACATAACATCTACAATTTAACATATGATTTGTTACCAGTACTTTATCGGGTAACTTATCGGGTACCGGTTAATTTTTTTACCCGTTCCCGAACCGTTATCTTACCGGGTGGATAAACAGACTAGGTAGCGGGTGGATCTCGGTTCTCCAAGACCAATAACAGCCCTATAATGCCAGAGCAATTTTATTATCGCCAGAGCAAAACTATGTTTAAATCTTTTTATGCACTTTGATTCTATGACTTATAATTACAATATTGATTATTAACGATAGAATACTTTTAATGAAAACATGAATAAATTTAGAATTAACAATTGAAATTACGATGAAAATATAGTTTGGAAAAGAGTATAAAAGGAATTAAGCATGATTTTGTCCTGCGAATATAAAAATTGTTATGACATTATCACTAACCAATTTGAAATATTAGAAGACTTTATTGTATAATCTATATGTCTATTAAATAGGAGCCTAAAAGGAAAAAAGTCAATCAAATATTACATGCGTTAAAAGTACAAAATGACAATATTTCAAAAATTGTCTACCAACATAAATACTAAACAATTGAATGAGCATTAATATTACACAAAATCTTGGTGAGTAGAAAGTATATTTCTATTATCGCCTTACACAAAATATAATCTACCATATAAAAAATATACGAGAATCTGGTAGATGTAAATATGTAATCATATTAAATGTAACAAATTGAATTCAAATTAAGATTATGTACATTAATTAATGATGATTTTCTAAATTTGTTTTTCTAAACCAAGGAAAAATGTTGAGAATTAAAATTGGAATAAACACAACATATGGAAGCATATATATAAGGAATATATTTAACAAATTTTTCCATACGCAATATTAAATACAAATTTTCAATAAATATTTACTTTTTGTTAACATCTCAATATGTACCGTAAGACAAATTTAGGAAAACTACTTTTAAATATTGATCATTAAAAGTAATTTTTTTTTTTTTTTGTTTCTAATCGAAGTAATAGATTATGCATGGTCTCGACTCTTGATAGGTGGGTGGGGGTACCCTATAAACTCTCACAACAATTTAAGTCTCTTCTTCTTTCTTATATTTACTCATTCCACCAAAACACACACACAAAAGTCCCAAAAAAAACACAAAAGGGGGTTGAGAAAAACAATTAAAAAACATGGCGACTTTGAATATTGAAAGTAGAGGTTATTTTGGTATAATATTTTTGGTGGTTGTTGTTGGTTGTTTGCAGGCATCTAGCGGAGAGGTGTACACGGTTGGGGACTCAGCTGGATGGACAACTAAGGGAAATGTTGACTATAAACAATGGGCTGCTACTAAAACTTTCAAAATTGGTGATGTTATAGGCAAGTCTTTTTCTTCATTTTTTTGTTTATGTATTGGGAAATTTTAGGGTAGCTAACGTGAATGTTTGTGTTTATTTTTTGTGCTGAATTAATGAAATTGAAGAAATTAAGATATTGAGAAATTGAATATTTATATCCAGATTTCTCCATTTTCATTTCAATTTCATACAATAATAGATCAATTTCATATCAACTTGTGTTTACTGTAGTTTTTCTTGCTAGCAATTTTTTTTGTTTGTTTTTTAGGTAGTTGAGATTCAATTAAGTAGTTATAAATGCATCCACTCATGCTTCTATATGATTTTTTTAATCAATTTTTTTATGTTCAATGCAATTTTGATGTTTAACATTATTATTTTTAACTTTTAAATTTTGATTATCAATTATGTTAAGATAACATCATACTCCCTCCGTCCCTAACAGATTGTCACATTTTTTTACTTTTGTTGGTGAAATATTACAAAATTTGACCAAGAATTCTCATTAAACGATAAGAAATAATATAGTATTGTGGGATCTTGTTAGATTCGTCTCAATATATACTTTTGAAAGATCAACTTATTATAATTTTTTCGTATTTAGAATAAGAAATATTTTTGTTTTAAATCGTGTTTTATTGACCATGAAAATTCAAAATGTGGCAATCATTAATTTAGCGATGGAGGGAGTATATTTTATTAATTATATCGATGGATGTTTTTCATTCATTTTCATGTATAATATTTATCAGAAATACGTTATAATTTTATATACTCTAGTTGTTAACTAACAATTATTATTTTTATTTACAATTCTCAAATTCATATATATCAAATAAAAAAGTAATGTAAATAGTTTAGGGTAAAATTGTATTTCTGATTTTGATAAACTCAGTAGTTTTATTGATCTGTTTGTTCTGTTTTTGTATGTATCAGTTTTCCAGTATAACGCAGAATACCATAATGTGATGGAAGTTAAACATGCTGATTTCAGGGCGTGCAATGTCTCTTCTCCTATTACCACTTCAACAACTGGAAATGATTCCATCACCCTCACTACTCTAGGGCACCATTTCTTCGTCTGCGGCGTCCCTGGTCACTGTCAAGCCGGCCAAAAGGTCGACATAAATGTACTTCGCTCGAATTCCACCACACTTTCACCGCCTGCAACGCCTCCTGAGGTTGTTACCACGAATGTACCTGCGCCAGCTCCTACGCCAAGTGCTGCAGCTCCACTTCGTGGGATTTATGCAGGCCTTTTGATTGCTTTGGCTCTGGCTTCTGTTAGTGTTTTTACTTAGTTTAAAGATCTAACATAATTTCGAGCTTTGTATTTTAAAATGTGTATCAAACTTCAAAAAATAATTGCAGTTGATTTAGAATAAATTAAAGTTACTAATGTCTGCAATTTAGCAAACACTATTATGCATATAACGAGACCAAACTTATTTAACATTACAATAGAAATGAAGATATACACTCCACTCGAATGTACCATTGATCGTTTTTACCAATTCGAGAAATATCAAAAACCACATTCTTATTCCTAAACTTGATTGAATTTTACTATTTCTTGTTTCTCATCTGACACATCAAAATTTGGAGTTCATATTTTTTTTAGCTAATGAAGTTGTGTTTCTATCCTTAATAATTAAAACTTATTTTCATTTTGGACCCTGAACTATCACGTAAGTTTCAAATTGGACCCTGATACTATCATAAGCCTCAAATTGTCCCTTATACTACGTTTTGTCTCATTTTGCCCCCTCAAATGGCAATTTTAGATTGAATTTCGTTTTAAAAGAAGGGCAAATTCGGATTATCACATATATCAAACTTTTGGGTCGTTTTTACAAATAACTAATAATAGTATCAGTGTCCAATTTGAAACTTATGTGATAGTTCAGGGTCCAAAGTGAAAATAAGTCTGAGATTTATTTTTAATTTAATAAGTTTTGTTATTTGTGAATTGTGCCCAAAAGTTTAATATATGTGCTATTTCGATTTTGCCGTTATTTTAAAACGAAATTACATCATATTTGGCGTTTTAGGGGTAAAAGGAGACAAACCATAGTATAGGGTCCAATATGAGGCTTATGATAGTATTATGGTCCAATTTAAAATTTTCGTTATAGTTCAAGTTCCAAAATGAAAATAAGCCAATAATTAAATATTGAGATTTAGTCTATGGAAGTCAATATGCAGGTAATATTTAGTTCCTAAATTGGTCTCATAAACAAATTGGTGAATTAACATTTTCATGACATAATTGGGACCAAATGAGTCGGATAATTATCGAGTCGAGCCGGGTAATTACCTTAAACTGTCCGTCTCGTTATCTTATTGAATCGTGCTTGATACCTTATCGAGTCGGTACCACTCAAGTCGTTATCTTATCGAATCGAGTCGGGTACTAGAGTACCTGATTTGACTTGTTTCCAGCACTATGCATAAAACTGATAACATAAGTACATTGATGCATGTAGTACCGTTATCGGTCCGGGTATGCTCTCCCCATAATCGGAGCAATAGGTTACCTGCCTACCCGATCCGGACCGATAACCATATCGGATAAGTTTTTAGGACTGATATCCACCCAATAACTTATCGGTGGGTACTAGTTCCGAGTATATCCGATAAAGAAAATTCAATAAAAAAAAAACCTTTAAAAAAAGTTCAAGATCAATAATATAACATCGAGTATGTTATTGGGTACTTTATCGAGGAATTTATCAAATATGGGTTAATTCATCTTACCGGTGAACAAACGGAACGCAAATTTCGGACCAGGTACTTGGCGGAGCTAGATCCAATAACAACCCTAGATGGCTAGAGTCTAGATGCATGGATTGGATGGGCTAGATACACAACATCCATCAATTGGATCACAACCCATTCCATTAACCGAAGCCCTATATCTCTCTGTCCGTCTGTCCCAATATAAAGTCCACTTTCACAAAATCCCCTCCCCCCAAAACCCTACTCCCTTCTTTCCCCCCTCCCCCCCCTTCCCTAAAATGGTGTCTGGTTCTGGAATCTGCGCCAAGAGAGTAGTAGTGGATGCGAGGCACCACATGCTAGGTCGTCTAGCTTCAATCATTGCCAAGGAGCTTTTGAATGGCCAAAGAGTAGTTGTTGTAAGATGTGAAGAGATTTGCCTCTCAGGTGGACTTGTTCGTCAGAAAATGAAGTATTTGAGGTTCTTGAGGAAGAGGATGAATACTAAACCTTCTCATGGACCTATTCATTTCAGAGCTCCTTCCAAGATCCTCTGGAGAACAATTCGTGGGTCAGAAAATTAAATAATTTATTTATTTATTTATTTCAAGATTGATTTAGGGGTACCCATTTTATTATATTGATTGTTTTGTAGTAAAGATGTGATTTTTAGGATATTATGATTGATTAGGTGTGCCCATTTTGTTAGTATGGTTGTTGGTTTAATAAATCTGTTATTTTTATGATATTAAGATTGAGTTAGGGGTGCCCATTTTGTTACTATGATTGTTGTTGTTGTTGTAGTATAGTAGTGTTTCTATGACATTAAGATTGATTAAGTGGTGCACATTTTTGTTATTATGATTGTTATTATAGCAAGTTGCAACTAATATATATGGACACATATCTTTAGTTCCTTAGGAGTAAAGACTTATATGGATGTAAAGTTTGAAGAATCCATCTGTTGCTATCTGAATGTAGCAAATGTTGTAGTTGTCGTACACTTGCATGTCTCTCGCTTGACCTGTTTGTTTGTTACTGTAATCTTTGATATTTGTTCTATTCATAGAGAAGATTGCTTGTTGATCTTTTTATAGGATGATTCCCCACAAAACTAAGCGTGGTGCAGCTGCCCTTGCTCGTTTGAAGGTTTTTGAGGGAGTCCCACCTCCATATGACAAAATTAAGAGGATGGTCATCCCTGATGCTCTCAAGTAAGTCTGATAACATTTCAGTTGCTGCATTTTTTACCGGTATCTCTTATGTTGTATGTGTCACTATATCAGTCTCATACCTTGTGGTTGTTTAGGGTTTTGAGGCTTCAAGCAGGACACAAATACTGTTTATTGGGCAGGCTTTCATCAGAGGTTGGATGGAACCACTACGATACTATCAAGGTAACTCGTGCCTTTCTATGTTTGTTTATTGGCATATTACAACCACTTGATAGTACGTGCTCCCTCGAATTTACTTTAACCGATGTTTACATTTTCTCATATCAATTGACAACTTGTAATCTTGATATCATTAGATTTATGTTCACAAATATTTTTATAATATTATTTTCTTATAATTTTGCTTAATATAACAAAAACTTAATTAGTCAAATCGGAAAAACGAAAGCGTTAATTAATGAATTGGAATGTAGTAGTGACAAGGATTTTTTTGCATCCATTTTGAAGTATTAATAAAATGTTGTACGACTAGGATATATAGCCATTGAATTTATTAACCAATGTCTTTGTTGCAGGAGCTTGAGAACAAGAGGAAGGAGAGAGCTCAGGCTGTGTACGAGAGAAAGAAGCAACTTAACAAACTCAGAGTCAAAGCTGAGAAGGTTGCTGAGGAGAAACTTGGGTCTCAACTTGATGTCATTGCTCCAATCAAGTACTGAAACTGGAATTTATCTTTTGCATTCGGGATTTTTGTTGGAGATTAGTGTTTGTAGTAGCTTCATATGTTAGTGTTCTGATCGCTCTGAATACTTTTTTGTTGAGTGTTTTACAATTTGGTATGACCAAATATGAGCGGGCTCTTTTGATATACTAAATGTTGCATAATGTTCCAAGACTATTTGATCTTGATATTTTTTCTAGAGAACTTATTTCTAACCTTGTCTTGGCAAATAAAAGTGCTAATGCTACAACCAGCCCAGGGAAGGCTAATGGTTATAGTCGACGTCGTACCATATAGATTGATGCTTGGCTTGTTAGATTTTCCGATTTGAGTTGGCACAGCTTGACTCGTTATTGTTTACATGTTATTGTTTTTGTTTCTTTAGAATGTAATACAAAGGAGCTAAATTTTAGGACGGAGAGAAACTTATTAGGGAATATGTAGTATCTTGTGGCAACGGATGTTACACAGCAATTATAAGTTTTAGGTTCGATTTCTTATAATGCTAATGATCAAACTTATAGAAACAAAATCTAAAAATTGAAATGATGAGAATCACAAGTAAAAAATAGTAGTATCAATTTCAGCAACTTTCTTTTTTTTTTTTGATAATTAGCGATGAATTGTGACTACAATGATATTACAAACATGAATACAGAAATTGCTAACTAATAGAAAGTTAGAGTATAATATGAGACAAGTATGTCTCCAACAAGGTTCGAACCCTTGACCTCTTACATGAAAGGTTGGGCCGGATGCCACTAGGCTATTGAGCCATCGGCCATTTCAGCAACTTTCTAAAAATTCGGTATCTCACAATAAATCTTGAAGAGGTATTTTTTTATTAGATGAGAATGAATAAGAAATTGCACTTGTTCCTAATCAATTTATAAAAGGGAAAATAAAAATAAAATAAAGATACGATAAGATGATGAATCTACACTTGATCTCTCCATTGGCAAATTTTCAAAGATAGATTGTTTTTGTTGAAAAGTGGAGTTCCTAGTATTTTCTTAGCATGCTCCGGATGTGTAAAAAACACCAAGTTTTCCAAAATGTCGTTTGTTTCCGCCAGCCAAAGTACCTACCTATCACCTTCTTATAGCTTGGCCTATGATGTGCCTGATTCCAGTATTTGGCTAGATTTGGTCGCGTACTGATGTACTTGGTTTCCAAGTTGAGGAGTGATATTCGGGCCAAGACCGGAATAAGCATAGCATCAGCCAGTGTGGATTTGTCCCCAACTAGATATGATGATGAGGATGATTGGCCAAGTCTGCTATCTACTTGATCAAGAAGCCGTATCAGTTGTTCTTCACTTCGTCTCAGAACTTGTGGATTTCTCAGCTTCTCATCCGTTTCATATGCCTCCCTTAGCTTAAGATGATATACACTGGCAAGATCTGGTGATTCTGCCATCCGAGCAATAATCACACGCCTTAAAAACTTGAAAATAGACGTACGATGCTTCACAGGGATATGGAAGAGGGTAAAATATTTTGGGTCCCATTCTTGTATCCTATGCATCCACTTAACTACTTCCTCGCTACTGCTTCGTGTGAGGCCATCCACACCGGAGGAGACAACTGATATTCTCTCTATATACCTGATAATCTCTATAGTATCATATATGAAATGAGAACCATTCTGCAAAACAGGAAGTTTACCATTTGGATTCAATCGAATAAAAAAAGGATCAATGTTCTTGCCACTGAGAGGATTGACATGGTTTGATGTGTAACAAATTCTTTTTTCTTCCAAAACCAGTCTCACTTTCTGGCTGTCTAAGGAATAGGGATGATGATATAGCTGCATGATGTCCTCAACAATAACAAATTTCTGGAGATTCAAATTAAATTGTCAAGATTTTGAGATGGAAGAACAATAGGTTAACCAAAACACGAATTATCTTTTTTGGGTTTAACCAGAATCTGATGCTTTAGAAGGGATATATATATTGCTGATAGTTGTTCTTGTGTCAATACATTATAGATACGAACTATATTTATAGGTTGTTAAATATTCGTTAAGGAAATAATTGGAGCACAAGTTATTATCTATTAAGGTTATTTCTTGAAAAACAAGCATATTCGTTAAGGTAATAATTTGAGCACAAGTTATTACTATTAAGGTTATTTCTTGAAGCCTTGGATTGGATTAACATATTACAGCCTCTGCCTTGTAGAAGACAGTCATTTGTAATGGTTGACTTTGCTGCATTTGACTCTGATTTCACCACCATCAGCACTCGAATAATCTTGAATGTTTCCAAGCTTCACCATTGATGCTGCAAACTGGTGGCGGAAAGGGAATTCTGCGACGCCAATACATCAACAAGAGGCTTACGAAATGCACCCAAAATCTTTCAAAACGTTAATATATATATATGAACGGACAAAAGTGATCTTGATATTGTTTACTAGAGAACATATTTTCTCACCTTGTCGTCCTACCATATTGATCAATGCTTGGCTTGTTAGATTTTGCGATGGGAGTTTGCTAAGCTTGACTCGTTCTTGTTTATATGTGTTATTGTTTCGGTTTCTTGAGAATGTAATACAAAAATTGAATTATGACTTTAGCTAAATTTTAGGACCGAGCGAGAGAAACTTAGTAGGGAAGATATACTAAATTTTAGCATCTTGTGACAACTGATGTTACTTGGCAATTATAAGGTTTTAGGTTCGATTTCTTATAATGGTAAATTGGTAATGATCAATTAGTAAAAGCTGAATAACTGTTGTGGAAGGAGTAAGATTTTGATTATTAGGTCAAAAAATGAGACAAACTTTGCGTGGAATACACAAATGTGAAATTAATAAATGTTGTGATAACTACTCCCTCCGTCTCTAAAGAATTGTCATATTTTGACTTTTGTTGGTCAAACATAACTAAATTTGATCATGAATTCTCATTAAACGATAAGAAATAATATAGTCTTATAGGACCTTGTTAGATTCGTCTCAATATATATTTTTGAAATATCAACTTTCTATAATTTATTTGCATGTAGAATAATAGATATTTACGTTTTAAATCGTGTTTTGTTGCCTACCAAAAGTTAAAATGTGACGATCTTTTAGGGATGTAGAGAGTATTTTTTATCAATTTGATACGGAAAAAATTATCTTGTTGGAGTATAGCTAAATAAGAGACAATAGTTATACATTAATACAAAAAAAAGGTTTAGACGATGTTCAAAAAAGGCTTAGACAATACATAAGAATGATGTTACAAAAGGTATTGTCTAAGTGAAAAGGACTTAGACGGCGCTTCAAGGAAGCTTCGTATTCGACTAAGCACCATCTGAAGCTAATCATAGGCGGCACTCAATATTTTTAATTTTTTTTCCCAAGCTAATACTTAAGGGTCTCGTTGCTTTATACTCTGGGACATGAAAGGAGATAAATTGTGGATTGACGTGACATGGGTTTGCCTGTTTACAACTTTAACACGAGATTTTGTACCTTGTCAGACTCGAAGCAACGTTGTGCCGCTTGTGCGAGAGGCTAAACTGTCGTCACGAACACCCAAATTTCTTATACCAATGGAGATATCCCCGAGGACATTCATAGCCTTTCTTGTTATTATTACATTGAACGAAATTATAAGAAACATAATTAAAAGTATTGATAACAATATCTTTCAAAATTCAAAAAAACAACGAGTACTAGTTGGTGATCGAGACGTACGATCTCACAATTCTTCCTCATTTTATCTTGAATCACAGTTCTCCAATCCTCATTATTTTTGAACTTGTGATAAGTTTTATATCTATATTAACCATATATATTATATATTAATCATTCAAAATTCTATCAACAATGATTAGGTGAATAAACTAGTTAATGCATTTATCATTATGAGCATGCATGTAATCATATTAAGAAATCCATTAAATGTATAATATTCATATTAGGAAAGTAAGTAGAATTTATTGTTTGATTTTCTTGTACAAAAGTGATAATTTTGCATTATATTTTATATTTTTGTCTTGTCTCATTTTTTAAATGTAATGATTTCCTATAATTATTAAAGATAAAAAATAAAATTTACTCTCTTCATCTCTTTTTGTTTGGATTATTTTGACTTACACAAATTTTTAAGTAAATAAAAAGGATTGTAATGTGATGTAAATTAGCTTTTTCTCCTATTATTTGATTGATGCTATATTTGGTAGAATATATTGTCTTTGAACTATTACTCTGCCATGTACATACTATTAGTTGTATTAATATTTAAAGCGAGTATTTAATCTATGTATAGTGATTAAGATCTTATCTTTCTTATCGATGGCTTAATATAGCTTTATGACATCTCTACATGCTTTTTATTAAAAGATCTTAAGTTCAAACATTGTAAATTTACAATTTGTCTTATTCATATCTCTTAATCTACTCTTTTCTCTATGGTCCCAATAAGTGGATGTCCGTTGCACTTTGGTCCTAGTAAGTGAGACCGATGCGCAAATGGTCCCTGATAGTGTATAGCGGGTGCGGGATTTCTAACGTTTTCAATATTTTTAAGGCCATTTTCGGGGCGATTTTGTAATTTTCAGGAGTTATGGGTTTAGGTTGAAATAATTCCCCTGCCTGGCAGTAGAAATGCAACAGAGGAGTTAAAGCATACATCACCATTTGCCTCCAACAAACAATTTTAACTATACACACTAGGAATGCAAAGATTCAATCTTTTTACCTCATCAAACAACCTATTCGCTTCTTTAACCAATCCTTGGCTACCTAAACACCTAACAAAGAAACCCAACACCGGGTGACATAAAATTGCGGGAATTCACAACTTTCTGTAACCAAATTTCTCATTGAGGCATTTTATCGAGCACCTACAAGAATAGAAACCATAGTATTGTAACGTGTAAGTATAGCAATTGAGTACATAACCAGGTGGTTTGAAGCCCAGTAAAAGAACTGTTGAGCTAATTCCCAGTTTTTGAACCCTTTCAAAGCTGATTCAACTATATTATTATTAATCATTAATCCCAAGTCTTTTAGCTGCTGATTTTTGGTCGTTTTATGAAAATGATAATAAATGCATCAACTATTTGCCTGGAATCTTCAGTAACTAATGAAGATGAAGCATTTGTGCAAAAGGCTATTCTTCAAAATGGAGTTGAAATCAAGCCAAGTGGTCTCATTTTGAGCATCTGTTTTAGATTTTAGGTTTACGTTTAGGTTGGGATCCCATAACTCTTAAAAATTGTTAAATTACCCCAAAATTGGCCTTAAAATTTTTGAAAACGTTATAAATTAACTGATCCGTTAAAATAGGGACCATTTTCGCACCCGTTACACACTATCAGGGACCATTTGCGCATTGGTCCCACTTACGGGGACCAAAGTGCAACGGACACCCACTTACTGGGACCATTTCATCAATTACCTCGTAAATTTACCTATAAATTCTTTATTAGAAAACTAATGACTGAGTTTATATTGAATAAATAAAAGCACACTTATTCAGTTGATTGTTTCCTTAAATTCCGTCCTTAATTCAAGTCTCAATAAATACTAGGAAGAGTATTTTTATATTTCGATTGATGACATTAAATGTTTAACTTCATTTTTTGAAAATTAATTTCATTATTGATAATCTAATTACATTTAGTAGAGCTAAATGAGGAAAAGCTAATAAATTATGCATTGAAATCATAGGATGACAAACATTTTGAAACATAAAAAAGGTCTAGAACGACAAACAAATAAGAACGGAGGAAGTATTTTTTTTTCTTTACTTTAATATTCAGCCATATATATCCTATTAATTAGTTGTATAATAAAGATGTACGTCAATCATCCATTTAATAATTTGATTGATTTGTTATGATTTGATTTCTTTCCTTAATTACTCAGCCATGCATAATCTAAGATTTGTATAAATATGTTCATTATTGAATCAATACAAGACTACAAGAGAACTGTTTTGATAACAAACATGAAAAGCTATCAAAACGTTGCAATTTTGGTTATTTTCTTAGCTGCATTTGCTAGTTATGAAATCAAGACGTCGAATGCGCTGACTATCTGCAACATCCCTAGCGATGGTCTCGTGGCATGTCGCCCGGCCGTGACTCGTCCTAATCCACCACCACCTTCAAGCACATGTTGCGAAGCAATCAGACATGCCGACGTGAAGTGCCTCTGCTCTTACAAGGACTCCCCCTTGTTGCCTTCTCTCGGAATCGATCCAGACCTCGCCCTGCAACTTCCTGTCAAGTGCCATTTGGCTACTGAACCACCTAAATGTTAGGTGGAACCTCCCAAAGGGACACTTCAAATGCTCATTTTGAGCAGATATTTACTTTGTAATATATTAGCTTGGTGTTCTATTTGAAGTTACCTGAATTGTTGAAAATTTCATATGAGGAAACTAACTAGGAATTTTGGTTTTCTTATCTTTCAAAATAGGCCGAAGCACACAAGTTAGAAACCAATATTATTCACATCTTAAAATTAAGTAAGAATAATTTCATAATTAAACGTAATAACTTATACTCCATCCTTGGGTATAACTGACTTGATTAATATAAACATTGTTTAAGCTGCTTAGAAAAGGGCACAACTGTATTTTCGAATAAAATCATTTAATATTATACAAATATAAAAAAGTTAAACAAAAACAGCAACTCAATCAAATCCCACAATTACGCCTTTGAAAAATCCCAAATTGAAAGAGAAAATATCAAATATATCTTCCTCAATATTCTTGGTCTATTATTACTGTTCTCTATATTTATAACAATAAGAATGTTTTTTGTAACCAATTATATTATTTATGTTGTAACTATATAAAATATCGAAAATACTAAATACGGTACTCTTATATACAGTACTTCAAATTTAATTACTAAAATACTGTTATAAACTAGTGAGAACAAAAGTTACAAATTCATTTATCATATTTCATTCTCTCTCTAGCGCCAATCTCAACAAATCTCTCTAAAAAACATTAACCATATCTTATCTTTTAACTTCATTTTTTGTTTTGGTAGATATGAAATGGGATAGTTGGTTATTTCAAAATTACATCTAACAATCATCTTCCGCATCCACGAATTGAACCATTCGTAATTTTGGTAAAAATTATTTCCTAATCAAAATATCTACTTACTCCGTATCATATGTTCTCATCTTTTTATGAGATCAATCTTGATGATTGGGTAAATTTGAATTTAATATTGGCTCAAATAAATTCTTTTTCTTAACATACACTAAAATTGTATAGAATACCTTTTGAATTAGTTATTCGTAATAAAAAAGGTTACGTAATTTAATCGGTATTTGAAATTCTTCACGCATATGATGAATCTTAAACTTTTTTAATTGTTTGTTGTGATAAAAAATTAACCATTATTATCAAAGATGATAATAGATTTTATGATAAATATTAAAAAAATCTATTAACCAATTTTTCAAATTTAAGTTAACTATAAGTGGGAATTTTTTACATTATTCGGTTGTATTTTATTATTATATTAACCATTATTCATCAAGAACGGTAATGATAATTATGTTAAATAAGAATAAAATTATAAATAAATTAAAAGTCACCACTTCTTGCATTCTAGACCGCGCCGGACCTTTCTTTGTGGGCCGGGTCATCCGGCCCGATTCGTTTAACACGTCTACATTTAGGCTAGGCTAGAAGTGTTAAACAGGAGCCGTCTGCGGGCTTGGCCTTTTAGCCCAACCAGGATCGGTCCCCACAAGCACCAGGCCCCAGCCCCTTTAAAGCCCATGAATAGGCCTATCCCCAAGCCACAACCCCTCTAACTTAACGGACTATAACTGGACTCACGATCATTTATGGAAATCACTCACACATTGAAGGATCTAATCTTTTCAAGAACGATACTAGCGGAAATATTAATCAGAAGAGCATCGGCGCGGGAATTCTATCATCCATTCTCATCATTAAAAGTATCAACAATCACAACATTTTCACTGTCACTGACAGCTTTTTTCGCAAATTTGGTAAAGGTTCTTTCACATCTTTCAACAAGACAAAGAGTTAGACCTTTTACTCAGCAGTGATACTAGAAGACTTTAATTTAATGACCAATGTATCTCTTTTAGATTCTGATTGTAATGACTTCTCTAGCCGAAACACTTGTTAATTTTATGCAATGGTTTACCTTCAAAAAAAGAATAGGGGACTGGGAACGGATAAAGGCCATGAAATTTTAACGGGCCGGGCTGGCAACACCTTTTAAGGTTGCCTGGGCCCATCCCATATATGAGGGATCCCGGGCCGTGCCATCCCTTAAGGGGCTGGGTTTAATACATCGTTAATATCGTCTTTAACTTAGCCATAAACTAATCACATGATTTTTGTAAGAGTAAATATAAAGTTTCTTAATTAGTAGAACTAAAAAGGAATACAAAAACTGACCTTCGGACGAAACCACGTGTCATGTGACGAAATTAACGGAGGAACAGACGATAAAGTGCATGAGAATTTTTAAAACATGGGTGAGGGAATAGAGACATGATGATCCTTGCCTTACATGATTTTCTATTACTTCATTTCAAATAATTAATTATTTTGATAAATTAATCAACTATAAATGAATCTTATAGTCCCTCCGCTTTTTCATATGCGGTTTTAGACTTTTGGTTTTGGTATTTTTTTAAGATGGCATTTTACAATTTCAATGTAGTACTTTTTGCTTACTTAAAAAAAATTAGCAACTAACCAATAATATAGTGACAATCAATTGACATTTTGTATTCTCAATTTACTTTTAGACTACTTATATTTTTCTTAATCTATGTGAAACTCGTCATATAAAAGAACGGAAGGAGTATCCATCTAATATTCAATTAAATTCCTAAAATGTCCGATTGTTTTCTACTAATGAACTAGGGGGGATATCTTTTAAGGTATAGTTATGAATATAATTAATTGTTTGCTATAACTGCGCATCTTAAATTTTAATGATTGCTGTTAAGAAATCAATAATGATCGACATATAAATCTTTTGACTTGCCAATTTTCTCTCCAATTGAGCATTCAATTTAAAAACAATTAATTATAGTAAAAACCCATCAATCAATATATAGTACAAGAAGCTGTAGAGCTCCTAGTTTTTGGCATAAAAAAAACCAAAAAATCAATATAAAAACCAATTCTCTTGTTCTTGAACACGCCCTTTTTTCTTTTTTCCACCAAATTAACAAAGTTACAAAAATATTTAACTATTCACACATTTTTTCAATGAAATTGTTTAGTTTCTACACCTTTTTCAAGTTTATGAATGTAACTCTTGCTTTGCTTCAATTATCATTTGCTTCATCAAATGCATTTGTTGTGATAAATGTTGATAAATCAGGACATGGCAATTTCTCCACCATCCAATCTGCTATCAATTCAGTTCCATCAAACAACATCAATTGGGTTTATATCAATATTAAAAATGGAGTCTATAAGTAAGTATTTCAACAACACTACTCATTTTTTCTAGCTAATAAATTAGTCTAGCCAATTGTAAATTAAATTGTTTATAGACCAACTTAAGTAATTTGTAAACTAAGAATTATGTCATTTTCTATTCACTTGTCTCTAGATCTAGGGTAAGGGCAATGGACTTGTAGATTTTAGAAGCGTATGTGAACATTTAAGTTATTAATTGATCGGTGACTAGCCAATTTTTCTTTGTCGGTCTTATAAATTGTTGCCCTGATTTCGTGTCTCGTATGGAGAATCATGTTATTTGTCGTTTTTTATAATTGGAATTTGTTTACATTTTTTACATGTAGGGAGCAAGTTAGCATTCCTGTAGATAAGCCATTTATATATCTAAGAGGAGAAAACAGAAGAAAAACAAAAGTTGTATGGGCGGCTCATGATCGAATCGACCGGAGCGCTACATTTATTACTCTAGCAAATAATACTGTTGCCAGAAGCATAACTTTCATGGTTAGAATTAATTTTTTAATTTATCATTCAATTCTTTTTAAAGCTGCTTTAATTTGCTACTCATTAATACAATTGTTATCCACTTAACAATTTTTTTCTGTATTAAGGAGTCACATGTTTTTTACAATATACTGCATTTTAACAAATTAATTATCTTAATTCTTAAGATGATTGCATTTTAACTTTATATTGGGTCATATGCATAGAATCAAATTCTTGGACTATCCCGCTTAGACGAGATATAGTGTTGTGCATGAGCCAACCTCTCCGAGCTAGCTCGCTCGGCTCGGCTCGGTTCCGCTCGAGAAATCGAGGCTCGAAGCTCGGTTCATAGTAAAATGAGTCGAGTCGCTCGGGAAGCCTGCTCGATAGTACATATGTTAATATTATTTTTAATAAAATTAGATATATTATATTTTTTTGTCATTTCAATTATTATGATAAATGTCAATTTAATGTTTCTATTTACATTGTTACATGTTGGTTTATTTTATTATTTATTACTTGTTAATAATATTATTAATTGTTTATGTAAAATAATTTTTTGTTAATTAAATTGAACTTGAATATTCGAAATGAGGTAAGTGAGCTAGTCGAAGCTCGGCTCGGGAATGGCTCGGGGTTAGTGATGAGCGGAGCCAAAAATTCCTGAGCTCGGGCTCGGCTCGGCTCGTGTACAACTCTAACGAGATATCATGTTATTTCGCCTTACATTGAAATGCCTTCGAAAAGGCTCCCACGAACTACTATGTTAACATAGATTTGTTTTGGAATTAATCAAGAGTGAAAATACTATCTACTACTTCACGTAATAATAAATAGTAATTGTAAGTAGTATAATACCGAGTGTTGATATTATTAAGAGGTCCTACGATGTTGTGAGGAAATTGATGACGAATTATTTGATAATGTTGAGCAGAATTCATATAATTATCCTCTGAAAACGGACAGAAATCCGGTGACCCAAGCGCCGGCGGCGATGATAGCCGGAGATCAGTCCGCCTTCTACCAGTGTAGTTTTATTGGGTTACAAGATACTTTGTGGGACGTTCAGGGACGACACTTATTCAAGTCTTGCATGATCCAAGGACTAGTTGATTTCATTTTTGGTAACGGTCAATCTATTTATGAGGTTAGTCATTTTTACATATATATATTTTTATTACCACATATGTATTTTGTAGTAAATCAGCGATTTTTGCATTGGGTGCAAAAATTAATTGTTTCGTTGAGAAGTTATGAGGTTAGTAGCCATATTGAAAAGTTCGATTGGAAAAGTTCAATTCAAGCAAGATTTTATGTGATGCAGTATGAATAATAAACGAACAAAACCATATTGAACTTCATCAGGGTTCAATTACCTTCAAATGCAAAGATTCGAAGGTTCAGTTCAAGTTCAAAAATTTCAAAGTTTCTTTGAACTGTTCAAATGATAATAACAGCACATATCACTTGCAATATGCGTGCGCATTTTGTGCAACACATCTGCATATCATGTGCAACGCGCGTTCAACATCTAACCAAATCTTAAAATTTGACTGTTGACAGCAATGCACTCTGAAGGTAGTTGAACACCCGAATCAACCTTTTGTGGGGTATATTACAGCTCATGGAAGAAGTAGTTCAGATGAAAAAACTGGATTTGTGTTTAAAGATTGCCATATTATTGGTAATGGAAGAAAGGTATTCTTGGGAAGACCATGGAGACCTTATGCTCGAGTCATCTTCTACAATTCTTACATGTCTGATATCGTTAATCCTATAGGATGGGTATCTTGGCGATCCCCACAGTAAGTATTCAAACCTCTTACATATATACATCAGCACATGTTTGTGAATTTACTAACCTCGTATTATTCAAGGTAGTTCAACTAAATCATAAAAAACGTGAGTAGCTTAGTATAGAAAAAACGTTGATAAATGCTTACATACGTACATTATTAAATTTTCTATCACTATCGAACACAGTGTAACTTAAAACTTATTTGTTTCGAATTCTAATAATAAATTTTGTGGAATTGTGTGACAGGGACAGTTTAACCTTTGTAGAAAATAACAATCATGGTCCAGGAGCAAATAGCCAAATGCGAGTGAAATGGATGAAAAAACTAGGCCAGAAAGAATTAAATTTTTTTACTAGTATGTCTTTCATTGATGATCATGGTTGGTTAAGAAAAGTCAATCTTTAGACATAAACAGTATACAATTATATATGTTTGAATTTTGATATAGTCAGACCAGACTAGTGTATATGCTTTTGAAAAATTAGAATATAAGTACTCTATTTTATATTAAAAAAACATTGTAATGGGTTCGATTTGAAAGAGTTGATTTTTTGTGTTGATAAATTGTATATTTGTGTGAGAGATTTTGAAGATAAACATCATTAAACATCACTATAATTCCCGATTTTCTTTAGCTACCATTCTAGCAAACCTAATTTGTTTTGAAATACTATTCTCACTTTGGGATTCTAATGTGATATTTGGTTGATTTGTCTTTTAAGCATTTTTAATAAAAGCTTCTAATACCAACGCCTTCATTAGATTAATAGCATTTTGTTCATTAATTAGGAATGTATGTATACGTAAAATGTTACTCCGTACTAATTATCAATTGATTCATAATTAACGTGAAAATAACTAGATGTCAATTAAAAAAGTTAGAACGAAGTATTATAGAATATACGCCCTAAAACATCATTAATCAACACTGTATTATTTATAATGATTTATGTTGATGTATACTGACTAGTTTATACGCCCTAAAACATCAATAAATATCACTATACTAAAATATTTTTATTGTATACTGGTGTACCGAGCTTACGATGTTTGTGATGTACTCACAACAAAACTCATAACCCATAACAATTATGTCAATATCTCACAATAATTTTGATTAAAGAAAATGCACAATATTTCAACAAGCCTATATAAAGAAACCTAATAAAAACTTGCCAAACTTTAACATAGAATTGAAGAACTATGAATGATGTTATTAAAACTACCAAAAGTTTGAAAAACCTATTAAACCCATAAATTTTTATTAGGTAATCCCACCATTGATTAAATATTGTGCATTTTTTTAATCAAAATTATTGTAAATATTTTGATTGTGTATATGTTGTTGTGAAAAGATATTGACATTAAAAATGCTTGAAAATCGCCATCTCCCCCCCCCCCCTATAAGAACAGAAAATTGTGACCTCCTCCTAAAAAAATCAGAAATCGCGATATTCCCTCCTCCTCCAAAAAAAACCCTTGAAAGTCACAATTTTAAAATAAGGTGCGGTAGCGGGTCACCGTTTTGAGATAAGGTGGGGTATGAGGTAGCGATCTTGAGGTGGGGTGGGTGGGTGATGTTTGGTGGTGGTGGGGCTATGGTTTGGTGTGGTGTCAGGTGTGATGGATAGCGATGGTTGTGGTGGATTTGGTGGTGATGATGTGGGTGATGGTAATGTATAGTAGTTGGTTACGGTGATCTGCTTAAATGCATTAAATATCTTCAGCTAAACTTGTTCATTTAAACTGATTCATGTATCTAACAAACCGATAAAATCAATTTCACATAAGGATTTTTTTTTAAAATGACTAAACTGAAGTGAAAAGATTGGGTGCATCAATACTTCCATGCATCGGGTGCATCAAGGGGGTTTGAACATAATATCTTATAAATTAAGGGTCACGATGCACTTATTTATGTAATTAAGGGTCACGCTACAATTATCTATATATTTGTGGGTCAATTTACAAATCACATATATATTTACTACTTTTATTTTGGATTGATAAATATGTGGTACTGTATCATTGTTATAGTATAATTTGGGTACAAGTTATGTTGATATTGTTTCTTGTACCAATAATGAAGTTTCAAGTGGGTACAATACCCACGTGAAACCTTTAAATGGGTACCTGATGCACCTGATGTATGGAATTATTGATGCATCGAAACCGGACAGTATGACCTTTTGTCTCGAATAAGGCTCATAACAAGATTGGGTTGAGGTTGGTTAAAATCATCAACAACATATTTAATGCATTCAAAGATGCTTTTAATTATTGCCTAAACAAGATGAGTGAGATATAGTATGCATAAATGTATGTTTACTTATGTTGTAACGTGAAAATTATATTCTAGTTGGCCAAGAGTGGAGGATATAATAGGAGAAGTATATGTCGGCAGGTTTCAAAGTTAAGTAAATCGGTGTAGAATACATAAGCATCAAAGCCCTTATAGCTCAGTGGTAGAGCGTCAGTCTTGTAAACTGAAGGTCCGCAGTTCGATCCTGCGTGAGGGCATTTTTTCCTCTTTTTTTTTTTTTTGTACTCTTGCCATTTAGCTCGTTTTGGCAACATATTTATTACTGATCAATTCCCATCAAATTTTGAATAAGCAACCCAATTTGAAATAGCATCTCCGGTAAGACTTATCAAATTGATATAATTGAATTTTCTAGAATATTTATATCATTTTTCTTGAGCCTCAATTAATTATACGATACTTGTATGTAGGATGGACATAAAAATTATATTACAATACGTTACTGGGACAGACCCAAGATTTTAAGACGAGGTATTCATTTTATCATTTAAAATTGTGACATATCCAAGCAAAAAATAACGGTGAGTGATGCATCAAACTTTGGACCACTATACACACACCTAGATAGTGTTTTTTAAAAGGGAAATGACTATTTTAGCTGTGGATGAAATTTCATGAAATATTACATTTATAAATAGGGGGCAAAATAACCATTCCATTCATCAGAAAAACATTATTTGTTACTGTATTGATGTGTGTATAACAAGGTCAAATCAAACTTGAAAGATAAAACTAACTTATTCATTCAAAACTTAAATACACCATTTATATTAAAATTTAGTATGTTATAATTTGAAGTTATTACTTTGGATTATTGCAAATATTATTCTTTAAGTATGCAATCTCGCTGTTTTCGTTGGAATATTTAATCAGGAATTGTGATATTCTTAACTATATTGTCGTACATATCACTATATATTATCAAGAAATCACACTATTTTATATTTTGTTTAAGCCCATTACTTTTGCCAAATCAAAGTGATCAACCGTTAACCTAAACAACTATTTTCTCTATTGAATTTTATTTGTACTTATTTGTAATCGGGCATTTGTTATTTCATTACCATTTATTAATTTATATTCACAAGAATTAATTTAGTGAAATCATAAAAAAAAAAAATTATGATTCATTTCGAACCTCCACCCGAACCATTTATACCGACCTCATAAACCGTAACCACTAAGAAAACCGAGTGTAGTTGGACAATTTCCTACTCCATTTACTTCAATTTCTATACAAAAATCCCAAGATTCTTGTCCATAAGTATATCTGTACATATAGTTTTCAAGAAGATCGAATTATCTGATCTAAGAAATGGATTCATTTTTCAACAAAGGATTCAAAGCTGCCAAGTGGTAAAGCTATGATCTTTAGCTAATTGCGATTGATTTTATGATACCCTTTTCGTTTGAGAATTTGTTATTGTTAATTTTGATACTATGCTGGTTTAATTATGATTATTTTTAATGGTTTGATGGTACCCTCTTAGTTTTGATTTGAGAATTTTTAATTATGGATTTGATTGTATTACATAGAAACATGTTAGTTTCATTTTGGCTAATTTTAAATTATTTGATGTTAAACGTTTGGTTTTTGTTCAAGAATTTGTAATTATGAATTGTAATGTTTATGTAGAGCTCAAGTGGTTTCATATGGAGTAGTAGATAAGTGGTTTTTGATCTTGTTATTATGAATTGTGCTATTCATGTAGAGCTCCAAATTTATCATGTCGAGAAGAGGATATAGCGTTATTAACTTGCATTGGTTTGATTTGGACTTGATGTTGGCCTAAACAAGTTCTATATAAATTGAATTGATTACTATATTTTGTATTTCTATGAAAATAATTACTCATTGGCTTAAATTTTGATGATGATACTGATTTGATTTATCTGTTTCAATTGTGATTATACAGTAGAACATTGTTGAAATTGTCGATTCCAAGAATTAAGCTACTGAGGAACCGAAGAGAGATTCAGCTTAAAAATATGCGCCGGGAGATTGCAAAGCTTCTGGAGACTGGTCAAGAAGCTACTGCTCGAATCAAGGTTGAAATGGCTCTTTATATGTTCTTTAATAAGGTTCACTAAGAACTGTTTTCGATAAAAAAAAAATTGTGCATTTGCTCCAAATAATTGGAAACAAAGGAATGTTACAGTAATGTGATACTTACGGTGGTGGTGATTAGCATTTTCGTTATTCTTTAATAGGTGGAACATATAATAAGAGAGGAGAAGATGATGGCTGCTCAAGAGATAGTCGAGTTGTTTTGCGAGCTTGTGACTGTTAGGTTGCCTATCATTGAAGCCCAAAGGTATAAATTTTAAAAGTTGATGCGGGAGATTATTGTGCCAAGTATTTGAAAGACAAGATAACTTCTTAGGAAGAGTGAGACCAAATATGTGATATGTTTTCAAGAGGGGTAAAGGAGAACTTGTGCAATGAATTATGAATAGCCCGTTTGCATCTTTAATTTGGACTTGGAGCTTGCATATTGGATTTAACTTTTTGAATATATGAATAATAATATTCATTGATTGTCAATATTAAGTAATCAGGAATTATATAATAGGCATGATAGTCATTTTATGGTTATAGTGGATTTAGATTTCACATCGTCTGTGCTTCATTTCTGATATAAAGAACATCCAACCAATTTCCTCAGGTTGTACGAACGGCCAATTTACATTAACCAACACTAATGCTTCATTTATAAATCCTGCATCCCGGTTTTATTGAGATGCTTGCATCCCTTTCAAAATTCAAGAAATCGTAGAACATATTCTAGTTAGTGAAACAACATATTTTTATGATTTGAATCAAGACAAGTCTTCCAATAAAAAAGCGATGGAGGTAGCCTCTTAAATGTAATATTGGATAGTAGAGAGCGTTCATGGAAAAATAATAATAGGCGGTTTAATCTCATCACTATTTCTAGATATTTAACTAAATGTAACTATTATTGTTTATTTTTAGGGAGTGTCCTCTGGACTTGAAAGAAGCAATTTCCAGCATATGCTTTGCTGCCCCAAGATGTGCAGATCTAACGGAGTTGATGCAGGTTCAAATGCTATTTGCTGGAAAATATGGAAAAGAATTTGTCGCAGCTGCAACTGAACTGAGGCCAGAATGCGGAGTTAATCGCCAGGTTTGACCTTTGTCTAAAGCTTGTGGAGTGATTCTGTTCTCTCTTCTGGTTCCTTGCACGTTTTAAAAGTTGTTTTCTTTTGAAGTTAATTGAGATGCTATCCATCCGAGCTCCCCCTCCTGAGGTGAAGCTAAAGATGTTGAAAGAAATTGCAGAGGAGTACCAATTAGATTGGGATCCTAGTGCCTCTGAAATGGAATTGTTGAAGCCACATGAAGACTTACTGGTATAGTTCGCTTGTAGTTTCTTTGTCTTCTGAATGGAGTTACTTAAACATTGTAACTTATGCTGTGCTTGCCTCTTGTAGAATGGTCCAATACAGTTTGTTAGTGAATCTAAGGTGCCCCTTCAAGGGGAAACTCGTGACCAGCCTACGAACTCTGCCCCAGAACAAGTGTCGCATGAAGATTCCGATTCTGATGATTTTGAAACAATTGATTTCCCTGAGGTTCCAGCACAACCCCTAAGGTCCAGTACGGGGACTGTTTCAGGACCAGAAATGCTCCCCTTCCCAGAATCTGCACTCTCTGATACTGATGATGAATTACCAGAGCCTTCTGGGAGTAATGACATTTTAGCACACAGAATTCCACCAAGAGATGATGCAGTCATGCAGGAGAAATCGATGAACATGGAACATAATTCCATTGAAAATAAACAGTTTTTGCCTTTCATATCTCCCCCATCCCCAGCTTATGTACCATCTTCTACGATAATGGATAACACATCCCCTCCCGAGTCACCAGCAGCTCCCGTACCATCTTCTACTATAATAAAGAATCCATCTCCTCCTACGTCACGCCCAAAGAGTGAGATAAGTATAGATTTGCAGGATGTATTAGCTGCTGCTGTGGCAGCTGCTGAATCAGCAGAAAGTGCTGCAGCAGCTGCTCGTTCAGCAGCCAGCCTTGCTCAGCTTCGTATTAGTGAACTTGAGAAGAGAAAGAAAGATGATGAGGTTTATGATGCTAGTTTAAATGACCCTCCCCGTTCAGATGCAAACACGTCAATGCTTCCTGACCACTATCACTCGGTTGATGTAAGTTCATTTGTCCCACATCCATTGGGCGTGCATGGTCGTCGTGACCCCAAAATGATGCATCAGGTGCCAGACATCCCATCCTATGATGATTTGAAGCCAGAAGCTGAGTCCTCCCCATCCCACATCAATGTTTCGAGTCAAGGGTCTCCTCAGAGTTCCCAAAGATTGCCTTCCATGGATGATAAATTCCAAAGATTGCCCTCAATGGATGATGAGCCGTATTTCTCCTATCCAAACTTGTTTTCACCACAGGTCTCTAATCCTGTCTCTCGTGTGCAGTCATTTACTGATGATTCGAAGAACACAAGGCAGGAGTGAGAGATGGATCTCCATGGCCAAGTGTCGAAGTCAGCACGTTTCTTAGAGCTTGGTCCATGAAATGCTAGTATGATACCAAAGTATTTCCCAGATAAGTTAATATATGTATTATTATTATAAATTAACTGAGTGTGTGGGTTTCATGTTGAAATTTACATTTTATAGCTAGTCCCGGCAACAGTATCTTTATTGTTGAATCTGAGCTTGAGATCTAGTTGTGTACTTATGGATGGAGTTCGATATTTGAGCTTGACACTACTTGCGGCAATGGTATCCTTATTGTTGGATAGTATGATTTAACAACGTTCTTAGGGAGTGTATTGTATTTGCTTACCAATATATTTTCCTAATCGCTTCATTTCTCTGTTTTCTTCCTCAAATATGAACAAAATCGTAATGCTGAAGGAAGTTCATTGTCAACTGGAATTTCGTTATGTTCTTCCAACTCTATATGGTGTTTAGTGAAAACAAAAAATTAGATAAATTAAATTATTTGACCATGTAATGTCCCGATGATATTATAATCTAAATGATATTATAATGTAGTATTAGGGATCAATTGGTTGTTTAATCGTCTTATAGCTTTTCAGGTGATAGTTCCTTAATGGTCGAGCCGTATATAGTGTTAATTGGAAGAGAAAAAGTTGATAAAAGAAATCACTAGACCATGTGGTATCCAATGTAATAATTTCAAGTGATAGTTCGTTTTCTGTTTTTTTACAAAACCGAAGGGAAGAGAAAAAGTTGATAACAGAAATCACTAGACCATGTGGTATCCAATGTAATAATAGCTTTTCAAGTGATAGTTCGTTTTCTGTTTTTTTACAAAACCGAAGTGACCAAACCAAAGCGAATTTGCATCAAAACCGCTATCATCCGAGCTAACTTTCAACCGAATTGGTTCATGTAGACACATTAAAACTCGGGAACATCTCTACTTCCGCCTCCATATTGACGTTTTTGCAGCCAGACACTTGACTCGAGGGAATAGAAAGCCTGTCCTGGGAGGATTTCCATCAATAAGAGATTGCTCGTAAATTTCTTTACATTCTTGTATCACCTGCACAAAAGGCCAAGTGAGTTTCACTATCCTGGAAACATATAAGCTCTACCACTTTCGTGCTAAACAGTCACTAGATACAAGCATACCAATGTGGAGGGAGATGTGTTTAGGCATTATGGTTCGATATGAGAAGCATCAGAAAGTGACTAATATTTCTTTTCAATCTTAAACATGAGTCGAGAAAATTACCTCTTTCGCATCTTTGCGGGGAATGCCCTCTCGGAGTCCAACAATTTTCTCAACCACCTCTGGCTGCACATGATAAAGGTCAACAAGAGGTATAACGTCAAGAGTTAATATATTGCATGTGGTGTGAAAGAAGGGAATGGAGTGATAATTCCTGCATATTTCAATCATCACACAGAGTGCAAATGCCATTTGCCAACGAGTGGTGTTGAATGTCATCAAAACAACTATAGAGCATAAATAAACATTAATATAATACTTACTGGGCAGTCTGGTTGAAACTCAAGGATATTTGTATAAACAAGTGTGAAAGAGTCTGGGCTTTCTGAAGAGGCAAGTTCTCGTAGTTCGCTCATTGTCCTAATTCTGTTTTCAACTTTCTGACATTGATGAAACAGAAAAGTATGAGAAGTTTTGGGAAGGAAAACGGCACCATCACATTCAAGTATCTAACTAGCAAGCATGAGTCGACTTCACGATAGGACATAAAATTAGTGAAGCACACCAATGGAGAAAGAGATCTACTTATTACTATGAGAGTAATATCAACAAAGAGTATATAAAATATAACAGCCGCAACAGATAGGAGTCTCTGAAGTAAGCATGCAATGTGCAAAAAAAGAACTGAGGATCAATTAGATAAAATGAACACTCTGGAATCATCCCAAGCTAAATGACACTTAAACAGGAGCCGGATTAAATATAATTCTAACTTACAGAAACACTGATGTATTCTCGGAAAAAGTCCATGATGACCTCCTCATCCAATCTCATCCGTTCAATTGTTTCTTCCTTGATATAATTTTTCTATGAAACACGACCATCCAATGGGTCAATTCAGAAAAACATAAGATAGGAATTAGGATAGTCTATCAACACGGGTCAATGGAAACACTTTGCCATTCGTACCTGCACTAGCAGATGATCAACATAAACGACGACAGTTTCCTCCAGGCAAGCCTCCACAAATCGCCTAAAAGCCTTTTCTTCAACGTACCTTTATGACCCGTAAACCAAAGAGTTTCAGAGGAAAGGCAATTCAGGGAACTAAAATGTCAAACACTAAGGCATAAGATTTTCCTGACTTCATGAATATAATGAGGCCCTAAAAGGTACAAATCTGAACATACATTTTCACATCCATGAAATAATCACCAAAAGTGGCAACAAGGTACTCAGTGACCTGCCCCTCTAACCAATCTGCAAATTACAACATAATTACAGATGCATCACTAATGATTCGAAAGCAGATTCAAAAAAATGAACTAACATTTGTTAATGTTCATTTCTCATCCGGTGAGTTCTGATATATTCTGATGGTAGAACAGAGTATATAGTTAGAACATGGATAGCTACAATTAGTCATTCTGCCACCAGCTTTTCATTTTTAAAGCAATATTAGGACATCCTGATGCATCAAGAACCATGATGTGCACTTAATTCAATAAACTATACCGCACATTACAACTGTATTCCCATATTTAGGAATGGTGTACTGCACAATAAGTGATACAAAGTATTGAGATTTTGAAACAAGAAATGAAGATGCAGTTGTAATGTGCGTTATAGTTTATTGAATTAACTGCACATATTTAGGAATAGTGGTGTCCAGTACACTTATAAGTCCAAAAGTTTTCAGTCATAATTGACAAAACGCGTAACATCGTAAAAATGTACTAGTAGCCTTAAGCATACGTCAGACTCAAATTCCATATCCATAAACAGTTTCATGATTTCAGACCAAGTTTTGATAAGACATTTAACAGTCTAAAAGCAATTTACTTCATATCCTATAACTAACAATCACAATGTAAAGTAAGCACTATAATATAATAAAAACGAAACACTTGATGAAAAGAATATGTAAACCCACATTAGACATGCATGGACAATCAGATATTATTTTAAAATAGTGGTCTACAAAATCTAGAAGAAAAAAAAACACGAACTATCAAAAGATGATCAAGAAACTACTCCAATCCTATAAGCTCATCTTATTCTGAGTTTAGTGATTTACTTTTTCAATTTAAATATTTTGTATGATGTGCAATATTTTGTGAAAGATATATCAGAATGTAGTATGCAAATCAAAGTTGTCACTTAGGATTACAAAGATCATTAATTTTGACCATTGAAAACAAGTTGGACAATCTTTGAGGCATGGAGGTAGTACTTGGACCCAGCAAGACGATTTCATAAACATAGAAAATACCTATGGAGTCTCAAGCAAGCAAACAACTGAAAATGAAAAATATGATAATAAATCCAACAGACCTTTATGATACAGCTTGACTAGCAATTCCTGCACCCCTGGGTCTTCAAATATGACACTGACTGTCTGGCGCACAGCTTCCTAAAAGGTTTGATTGGAAAGATAAAAAAAATTATTAAGTAACGTTAAATGCACATATGTAACTGAAATAAAGTTGCTAGAGCTGCACAATAAGTGATACAAAGTATTGAGATTTCGAAGATACAGATCTGGTAAGTTTCTTCTTTCTTGAGATTACTGGTGGGGCTATATAGCATGATTATTGGAAACTTTTCTAGCCAGAGAGTCATTATGTAATCGCAGGTGCATAATGCAACAAGAAATGAAGTTTGGCGTTTGCAAAGGATATAGTGATTCAATAAGAAACAACAAGTTCGTGCAAGCATACTCCTCGGCTCGGTCAGTATGCTTGCAAATTAGTAGATAGCCATAGGAACCTTTTCCACTAAAGCGAATGTAAGCATAGCTTTAATTCAAAGAGTCACGTTTAAATGCTTGGTAATACAAGCAAAATAGGTCCATGTAGTTATCAATATATTCTGTTAGTTTCAGAATACACTTTACATGAATGCACTCGTTAAAAACAATGCCACAAATCTCTATTTAGCTCCTCAAAACTAAGATTCAGATACACACTATAAATCGGTTTGCTGGCATGTCAGCAGATGAGCAAGATGCATATTAAACTAGATGAGTCCAAAGCTTTTGCAGCGAACAAAAGATTCTAGACCACACAATATTAGCTATGGTAATAGAAAAAGCCGACAGTGTACCTTTGCAACCTCCAGAAAACCTTTGCAGGTGTCCTCAAAGTTAACCTTCATATAGCCAACAGTATTAAATGAATATTCAATGTATCGTATAATATATCAAGTATCACAGATAAGAGATAATAGAAGAATGAACTGCTCTCAGCTATTCTCTATTTGGAGCGGTCTAAGTAAAGTATAAGACAGTCCTCCCAAGTTGACTTGGATAGCAGATATTAATCACTATGATAACTGCAAGTGATGAATTACTATATGAGCCAAAACTGCAGTCTGCACATAATAGATACATCACCTAGAATGTGATAACCTCATACCATAAACTCACGTGGACATAGATTCATTATAATCCTCTGAGAGATTAATTCATGCTACATAGATTCATTATAGCTGATCACTGAGTCCCTCCAATTCTTCGCAAACAATTTAGCAAGCATCAGCATGTAAATTGATAATAATATAAGTTCAATAGATTACCAATAAAATAAATCATCCAAGCAATGGAGATTAGTTTTATTGTCTCGAAATCTTTGCTTCCATAGCCCAAAATAAATAGTGTAAACACTTCCCCATTGGTCACTAATGTTATATGGATAGCCAGTAGCCCTAAGTCCAACACTCTTAACATCTTTGAATAACTTAACTCCAGCAACGACTTTACGTATAATACAGTTAGCTTTGACTGGGTTAATCTGCAGCACTAAGAAGTAAACCTTTATGCATTGTGGCAATACATAGATCTATTATAACAACTAGTTTTGTTTTATTTTAATGAAAAAAGTATTTACCGCATACATTAGTCCTATATCTTTATCAAGCATTAACTAAATACAGTATACCTAATACATAATAACATGTACAGTGGCATGTGCTGTCAAGGCTAAAACATGTCTTCTAGTATGTGGTACCTGATCGGCATAATTCTGTGGAAGGGCTTCAAGGGTGCTGGAACTCAGCTCCATTGCAAGATCATAACAACGGAGATTGTTGTTTATCTGTCATCGGATGACAGTCAGCAAGAAAGAAATGTAAATTCTGACCACAAATATAGATAAATATGTCATCAAACGAACCATTGCACATAAAGATTCTAAACCAATTTCAGATGCAGGTTCCTCAAGTCTCTTCATTTCAGCTGCTTGGAAATCAATCATTACCTGGAAAAGGTAATTAATAAAATATAGGACAAGTGAAAAGGCATAGAAAATATATAATTAGGAGTATCTCCTACATTGTAGAACAAAATCTTCCGGAAGAGTTCCTGGGGTACTCCACCAAATGTCAATTAGTTTTAGGGTGAAACCCACATATTCTTATTATGGTATCCAGGCCAGGTTCAGGCCACGTGTATACTAGCGGGAGAATCAGTTACACTTGCGCAAAAGGTATAGAGGAGCTCTGCTCCACATTGGTTGAACAAAATTTTCCAGGTGAGTTAATAAGGATTTCGCTACTCCCCCTCTTACCTTTTGGTTTTAGGATGGAACCGATGAATTCTTAACACATGATAACTGTAACAACTTCGGTATGTCAACACATATTCTGTTAGGTGAGTGAGTTACACACAGATGTTTACTAGATTACCAGAAGGAGGTCTAAGAGAAAAACTTTGTGCATCAACAATAGGAGAATCAGGTTGTAACTATCTTAAAGATATTCTTAATTTATCCAGGACGTGCCAATTTAGTCAACCTTCCAACACAAACGCTGATTGGAAAATAAATTGACAAATTTTGATAATAACAAGTTATGCAGGAAGGTCAGAAAAAAATCAAGGGTAGGCATATGTGCAGGTGTGACTCTGTTTCTAAGTTATAGATTTATGATCAATAGTAGACATTGATGGGCATGAAATCATGAACTTGCCTGAATAATGGCCAAAGCGATTCTGTACAGCATGAGATCAGTACTGTTCTCCCGAACAATTTGGACTTGCTCTCCAAGGATACGGAACAAGTCAACTGCAGCTGGTGTGTATAACTTGCCATCTTCTGTCTTTTTGGGTGGCTGTACCTTGTCCGCCTCAAGAATGTTTAAGTACCATTTCTACATTATAAGTCGTAAATAAATCATCAATTTAATATATTATGAAGCTACCAGAGAGGGAAGGACTCTGTTCAATACTTTTAACTATCATATTACCCTAGTTGTTGCTTGCATTCTTTCAACGTAGGCATTCATGAGGGGATCCATTGAACCACTCTCTGAAACAACTTGAGCCAAAGATTCATCAACACCAAGACTAATAAGATTTTCTTGGTATTCGACAATCCAACCAGTTACCTAGATTAGAAAATTTATTGAAAGCCAGGTGTCAGTAACAAGAGCTACAATATAAATTGGATTTGAACCAATGGAGAAGTAGAAAAAATGTGGACGAATTATATGCACCATTATTGCAATAACTCTTTATTGTCTGAATTTTCTTTTTCTTGTTTCAGGTCAACAATACCTTAAATCAATAATTACTTTCAACAATGCTGATAGATTCCACTGCTGCAAGAGTCTCACAACAGGAAGTTGTTCACCACTGTTTGCAAGTATCTCACATACAGCCAATACATGGGAGGATCTCCCACTTTCTTAATATAATGATTGATGAAATATATGTATGTCTCACTACAATTGAGAAGGACTGACATTAAATGCTAAGACTATCAGTTAGATAACTGATAAACTGACCCACTACTATTACATGAACCCATTAAAGAAATATTATATGCCTATCCTAATAATGCATGAAATATCTAACAAATTATGATGACTGTACAAAACTGCTAAGTTTGACTTGGTCTTCGATCTAAAATAGGTCTACCACGCAGAGTCTTGGTTCGTATCAAATACAAAGAAATATTCTGCCAGAAGTTAATCCAGCATGACCCACTCAATACCCCCACGTTTGTGCCTAGATTCCTATATATGGATAGAGTACTAATTGCTCTATGTATTCCAGCTAAAGCAACAGGTGGACATAAACCATTCTGCAGCGTACTCTCTTCATATGTAGTAGTAGTACTACACAACAAATAAATGATTAGCAGTAAGAACAAAAAAATGCACTCTGGAGAACACCAATTTACTCCTGCAAGGAAACAGATGGCACCCACAACATGATAACATAGATGTATCAAGTATTAAAAAACATAAATTGACCCTGAAAAATGAAGATCTAACAAAAACAATTACATACCTTTAAAATCTCTATATTTGTAAGATCATTAGCTCGATCACTAAGTCGTCTCAGCCACTGTACAAATCTCTCCGTGTAAAGATTTACCATGAGCTGGAATATTTCATATCTGAAAACATTGAAATAGAGGTAAGAGGAAAGTATGTGATAAAAAACTTACAGAAGAGACACTTGATACTATAATATGCAATTTAGGTTATAGATACAAACTGTATTAAATGAGAACAAACAGTCAACTATAATCTATAGATTATACAATACAAAGGCTTCTCCTTTAATGAACAAACAATCCACCCTTCCAAATTATCTAGTCTTGCCATTATTGTCCCCCAAAAAAGAAATGCCAAGAATTGTAAGAGATCTTATCTCACATAACCCTAATCAAATATCATATTGGCCATCTCAAGTAACCTAAAAGCACGCCTCACAATAACCTTGGAGGGAAACAAGGAGCCACGTAGTCGTATATATCTCCTAGCTCTTCTCCCATCTGAAAGTAAGAAATTCAGATATTATGGTCATAAGGATATATTACAAGAAAATGTAATTTATTAAAATTAATACGCAAAAGGCATTACGTACACTTGCTAAGGAGGCAAGGGCACAATTACCAACAACCATGTGAAACAGGTTAAACTTGAAAATGGATCATATTGACAAGGGTTATCTTTCCCACTTTAAAAAGGTCAAGGCCTCAACGATAGGATCATGCCTCTTAAGGAGGAGCTAAACTCCTCCTGACAAGGGCCTCTGAGAATGAATCCTTGAGGTGGCAAGATTAAGAAAACAGGATAGCATATCACGGGCATGAGGTGCAAAATGTACTGGAATCATCAAATAAATCAGACTCTGGAATCCCACATTGACAGCCAATAAACTGCATAGTCCTATATTTACTAGAGGGCTAGATTTTTATATGAATTTATAAGAGTCCGGACACTACCACCTGCGACACCTCCACTTTACGTTAGGATATAATCGAAGTTTAACTGGCTGAATATTCAATCATTACTTTTGATAACAAGTACAATCTAACCAGTAATTAGAGCCCTCGGCATAAAATACTAGAGCTAAAGAAACCACGCACCACTCTAAATCTTGATAGCATAAAACAAATAAATGCCATTTAACTGTCAGGGTAATTGATATGACTGCAATCAAGAAAATGTCCAAGTCACCAATTTTAAGGCCTTTCCTACTAGAACTAGTTGAAGAAACAAAATTGAGAGTGCTACCATCAGTCAATCAGTTAGAATATCAAAAGCAAAGCTATTGAGTTAAGTTACAGTTACCAGATCTATATGCATCAAGTAATAGTAAGCAACAGATCTTCAGTTAATTATGCTTCCTTTGAAACCATTGAGCATCTAACATAAGCTAGGATGCAACTAGACATGAAAGCACGAAAAGCAAACCAATAATGTTTTACCACAGATACCCGAAGCAGATTTGAAAACAAATTTATCTACCAAGTCAGGTCGAATGGAGAGCCCCTAATTCAGACCCAAAGAAAATCCTAAATGTAATTTCCCTTTATCATTTACATAATTTTATCCATTTTTCTGTAACATACAAAAATTTTAGTTATTGAATTGTAAAATGCAGAAATGAAAGAAATATGTGGACATAATCAAGATCGTGTTCCACTGAAGAACAAAAGTACAAACATTGTCAGTCCGCAGCCAATAGGTTGTTAAATGTCACCAAGTCATAAAGAAAAAAAATCATATGCATACCGATCGGGCCTCGTCAATCGCAGTCTTCAAATCTTCCTGCATCATTAAAAGCTTATGGTGTTACATAGATAGCAACCATAAATATATTTGTTTTTGTCACGAAGGAAAAAGGCACCTCTGCAAGCAAGTTATCAAAACGAACTTCAACAGACTTTCTTATGTGCTCATAGCATTTATCTCTGTAGCCTTTTCCCTGGATATTCAATTTTTGTCGTGCCATGTTTTTCGAAGAATCACTTGAAGTAGTTTTTCTGTAACAAAAAGTCAATCCTGCAGTTAAGAAGTTGGTATACAGGGGCATATACGTACATCGAGAAAACAATGAGAAAGAGAACGATAATAAAGAAGTGTCTAGTGCATCAAACTCCTGTTATGCCCAATCTGGAAAAAGGTAAATGATAAAGAACAATTTAAGTTTCAAGAAACTATATAGGAAAAAGTACTTGACATTTCTTCGAGGATTTGCTATGGATTCCATCACACCAGCTCCCTCAGCTTCAGCTGCTTCTTCAGCAAGCTGCTCATCTAAAATTTCTTGCATTTCAACAACCCTTTTAAACATAGAAGGGAAGTTGGGGCAACAATTAGCTACAGTTAGACAACACTTGGCAGCTTGTACTTTCAACCACAAGAATACAGACTTCGGAGCACTTGACATCTCCTATGTCAAGAATTCAGTTACAGGATACTGCCTAAGCATGCAATGTTGCATTTTATCTCAATCTTCATAGGTTTCTACTAGAGAAATAGTGATGTCTAGATCACACATACCTTATAGCGCGAACAAGTGTTTGGGGACTGCAGCAGAAAAGATACAATGAATCAGCATCACAATAAAAGAGATGAACACTCGCACTGAAGTGGGAAAAGGGGTAGGAATAAATTTTTAAATATAGCATACACTAGAATTTAGAAATATGTTCTTAGCTATCATTAAGTTTGTAATATCAGTAGTCTGCGATGCCCCCTGAAGCCAATTTTCATTATTAAAATTGGGTTTTAAAGTGAAATGACTATGTTTCCCTTACCACCCATTCTTCTCCAACCCACCCAACCCGATATGGAAAATGAACTTAAATCAGTTCCTCGTTGCTTTAACTATTTGCCTTGGCTCAGCCACAAAATAAAAATTATGAGCTCTATTGATTTACGTATTGATTTCTCCCCTTTCTTTATAAATTTCATGTTTTTGCAAGTTTGGCATCTTCGTGGTATACTTAGTAATCGGATAGCCCACACAGTTTCAACCATATAATCAAAGATATTGTTTGCTCATCTCATGGGAATATTGTCTGAACCTCTCCAATATATTTGTTTTCATTTAAAGAAATGGCAAATTTGCATAATTCATGACTTCAGACATCATACAAGCATAAAAAAAGAATTCGAAGCAACTTCATCCAACAAGCTTAATAATTTTCTAGTGAAAGCTTGGAGAAAGATTCAGAATGTCGAAGAAGGAGAGGCCATTTTTAATAGATGACAACTAAATGGACGAAGCTGTCTTCAATGCAGTACACTGTTTTATTGAATGTCTATGCAGATAACAAGATGTTGGCGAAGGAAAAGGATCTTTTGAATCAAATGGCTAATTAAGGTTTTTCGTATGGGACCCCTGACTTGGAATGCAGTTGTTAAGCTTTGCCACACTAACTAATTGCTTCTTTATGGGTGGGGGTTGGATGGGTGGTGTGGGGGTGGGTTACGGGATAGCGGAGGGCGAAGGATGTTGATGAAAGTTTAGGGGGAAAGGGTAGGGGTAAGGGGTCGGGTGGGGCAGGGTGTGTGGAAGGAGGGGTGGTGATGTATTGTAATTATTGAATTATTTTACAGTGTGCCCCTATTCTTTGGAATAGTGTAAGGAGTATAACAGTCATTCTGTTATTTAAAATTGAATAAAATGACCCAAGGGGCACCCCAGAAAAGATAAAGAGTTCAGGCGGCACATAGAAAATAAACCGATAGTTTAGGGGGCAACCTGCCAAAAGCCTATAATTTATTACCTTTCTTTTGAAAGTTTAAAGAAGTTCGCAACATGACCCCATAATGCCTTCTCAAATGACTCCCAGGTGCGACCTACATCTTCAAAGTATTCTCTGCAGAAGTCATAAATGTCAAAAAATAAAAATTAGGTAGAGGACATTATACATAAAATAAGCACAGTTTCGAACCAGAGCATTAAAATCATGCTTCTCTTACATCTCCCTTCAAACTTTGATCAATACTCACGGTAAGATTTAGCATATTAACAATTTTGGAATCAGCTAGACTATATAGATCTAATTGGTGCACCAGTTACTATGGATAATAGGAGAACAGTAGTTATCAAATTGACAGCCAAGAGGGCCAAGGCATGGTGCTGATCCTACATGAAGCTATACGATTTTAAAAAATGAATGAACTGGTTATATTTGGTTCCTGCCGAAGTGTTGCTACCTTTAGTCGATTCGATAAAACTCAAATAGAATAGAATACTAAGTGATGAAATTTTGAAACACCGAAATCATGAAAACATCATCATAAATGATATCACAGTCTCTGGTCAGAATTCAAGGGAACAATCCTGACCTTAATCGGCCAACCTCGTCTTTGTGAGATTCTGCAGCCGCTAATGCGAACCTCCTTTTACCATCTAGAGCTGTTAACCTCTGCGTTGCAATTAATGAGTTTCAGAAAAAGAGTTATATGAAACAGATGGTGATGGAGCAAAAGATTCAGAATAGAAGCTCTACTTCATAAGTGTGAATGAGCTCCTTATCATCGCTTAAAGAGTCTCGTGCTTCCGCAGCCTCTCCAGAAATGGACATCATTCCTTCAATATCCTACAAACAAACAATGACATTCAAGTAGAGGTGTATTCAAATTCACGGAAGTGGAATAAATAAACAAGTTCTGGGAACAGCTCAGGTTTTTAGGTATAAGTTAGAAAGAAGCCCTCTTTCCAGAACATTTTTAAAAAGGACCACACAGAATCAACTCTTAACAACCAGGTTACCTTTCTGAAAAACTCTGTGGAGTAGAAAACCCTAATTAGAGATCAGATTAAACTTATTGTCTAAAATTAAAAGATTTATTTTCCTATTCTCCCCACTCCATTTCTATTGTAGGATCTCCAGTCTCTCAGCGATGACAAATAAATACTCCCTCCATCCCATTTTGTTTGTCTCATTTCATTTGGCACAAAATTTTAGAAAATTTTAAACTTATCTCACATTATCAATTTTTCCCTCCCAAAATTTGAACTAAAAGGGACTCAATTTTGGAATTTCCAAAAATGGAAAACAAGACAAACATTATGGGAAGGAGGGAGTAAACCAATACAATAATATCAGTTTTTTCTTCTAATGCATGTCCTTTTTCTGCATTCACCTCCAACAAAAATTTCTTGCCACTGCTCTAGCAAATAAAGTAATTTCCTCAATCTCTCGGAGCTCCAACTCTACTCCATCCACTCTCCGTGAGAAAACTATTTTTTGGGTCTATAACTGATTAAGAAACCACCTTACAATGAGGGATACCAGTGGTGTCCCTCAGCGTCAACATATTCACGTTTGCTCTAGTCTGGAATTGATTAATTTGTTTAATGTGGTGTCCCACTGTGATTTATAAGCTTTTCTGTGAAAAAATCATCCAAATACCCTCAAGAATGCATACATCAAGCCTACTCTACTTATCTCCATGCAGCCATCTTTCTGGTTTCCTCCATCGACACGAAGCATCATCTTCCCTTTATAGATGTATCAATAGTACTGAAACTTCCAACCTCTTACATTCTTATTTTCCTTTTTAGGGACGACGATCTTGCTGATCTGGGTAATAGGTCGGAAGGTCATTGTCACATGCCTATCTAGTCCTAGAGGATGATTGGCTGAATTGTGCTCATGTAAACAACATGAACTATTTCTTTGATGATTCAGTAACTAACCTACTAACGACTATTAAAAATCTTGGAAAATGGCCTCATATAGAGCAGATGATATGTTAACCCAAATCAAGAAGTATGCATACCTTCAGGGTCGTGTTTAAATTGTTCCTGGCATTACTGAGAATCTTGATTTGGTCGTGATTTTCAATTAATGTTTGGCATTCTTGGCACAACCTAACTCAGAAGGAGAGCTCATGCATCAGCCAGAGTATGTGTTAAATCAAACTTCTGATGAAGTCACGAACCTAAAGTTCTTATACAAGATATAGCCTGAATCAAGTTCATACTTATCAATGTCAACGAAGTTATCTCGCAATTGACTTGTCGTTTTCTGAGCCAAAGAAAGTGCTTTTAAACCAACTTGCGCCTTCTCAACCTTCATCGAAGCAAAAAAAGTCAGAGACAGAACTCCATCAGCTTAATATATTGGATACCTGGAGATTGTTCTCCCGGAATTTAGAAATAAAAGCATGCACGAAAAATTTGTATAGATCAATAGTAACATTATGATTTGAACGTAAAGCAGAAGTTGTACCTGTTCAGCCACCATTGTACTTAGTTGAGCGTCATTTGCCTGATTTATAGCAAACAATGTTCATAACTAAGAGATACAGGAAATGATACTTGAGACTCTATGGATGCTATAATATCAGATATTTTGAACTATCTTTTACACTCGGTCAATATCATAAAACATGTTTTATTTTTTCATTTTTTGGAATTAACTTCTAAAACAAACAATATAGATGCCACAATATTAATTGAATGGCCTACAGATCACCTGTTAAATTTTCTTGCGACACTCTCTTTTACAATTCTATTATTTGTTTATTTTTCAACCTTCCAAGCACCCTCCTTAGCAAATCATGTTTCTAACGTTATCTACTACTACGTCCAATTCAAAACATCTCTCTTAATTTTAACTTCAAGATGAAATTTGTATTGTTCATTTTTTCAATGATCGAAGTTATGCAAAGTCAAATATTCCCCTCGAAAAACATAAATGTCAATTGTTTTGGATTAGATATAAACAGAAATATGACTGGATAAGTACATTACTTGAAAATTTTGAAAAAATGGACAAATAGTAATTTGACAATTGTGATGTTTTTTAAAAATTGCGGTCCGCTAACTCAATCTTGGTACACAGAATGGGGCATTTGATCACACTCAATGTAATACAGAATAAAAGGAAGTGTTAACATATGATCTACTCCCCAGTTCATGAACTCTTAACCAGCAATAATTTCAAAAGATCAACCGATTTTCTCAAAATAATCGACTACAAATTAGAGCAATTAACCAATTCAGCAACAATTCGAATAATTATATGATATGAAACTGAAAATAATGAGTTAATTAAGGTATGTTGATACCTGTTGGCGAGCAATGTAGTGAGATTTGATGGAAGCAATTGACTGCAACAGCTCCGGCAACGGAAGCGCCTTCGCCACCTCACGCACCGCCGCCTCCTTCGCCTCCACGCCTAGATCCTCCCCCATCATTTTTCTTAAACAAATTGGCTCTTTTACCGTGCGACTATATCAATCTGGGTAATAAACTATTTATATTTTTAACAGTATATACTTATTGCAAAAGGCGCAAGAGCTGAGTTGTGGTTATACACCCCCACAAATTAGCAAATACAGTATTTTATTAGTGGTGAAAGTACTATATCGCCCCCTATTTGTAAGTATAGTATTATTAGAACTTAGAAGTGTCGTGTAGGAGTGAAAGAGTTTTTTCATTGCGAAAAGTACATCATATAAGTGTGTGTTAGAGGTTGTTAAGGATTTGAGTTCGAGCATGTATGGAGTCACTTTGTCCCAAATGTATTTAGCCGGTAAATATATAATTTCGGATATGAAGTATAATAGTGACGATAATTACCGAATGGGTATTGTCTTTCTGATTTCATTTAAAACATTCGTGCAAAATTTATACTTTAATATGATATTGGAAAAGGAGCTGAAGATATACTTGGTCATAACTCATAACCTCAATCTTCGGTATGTATATAGTTGTTATCGACCTTGAGTAATGGGCTCATTAAATTGAAATCGAAATTCACTTAGTTTAAACTGATCAAAATCAATTGCGATTACCTAAAATCATTTTTACTAATTTATGCCAAACAATACCTAACCAATAAATACTTTACATTATCCTAAAGTTGTTAACAAATATTCACTAATCGGTAGTCTATCTGGGATTGAAATCCGCTTAATTAATTTGAATATGAACTGGTTATCTATTATTACACACTGAATTAAAATTTGTTTTTATTTGATTACTTACTAGTATTAAATATATAAAAAATATATATACATATATAGTGTATAAACAAGAATTGAATTTGTTGATGCAAGGATAGACTGTTGTTACAATTTATCAATATCACTCATATTAGTTGCAACTTGCAAGATTGGATATTGGCCAGTTCATGCTTTATATATGTTCCATTTTATAAAGGATTAATATGGTCTGTTTAATCATATATGTTTCAAATTATTCACCGATTGATTACATATGTTTCGAAATTTCCCGTTCGTTCATGTATATTTAACAAAGTAACTCACCAGGCCACTTCCTCCATATTAAAAGTGACTCATCAGGCCATGGTATGTCGGTATCACATGCACCTCACGTGAGGGGTAAAATAGACGTTTCATATCAATTTGAGGAATTTGAATTGGAATTATGGATGATTCGATCATACATGTTTCTGATCATTTACCATGAGATCGTACATGTTTCAAGATTACTCATTTGATCATACAGGTTTAAAAAATGACTCATTTCATCATACATGTCTCAAATAATGATAATATCATTGTTCTTTATCAAAGAAATGTATATGACACTTTAAATTTAAGATGAAATAATATTTATTGATTTGTATAATCAACGTATTATTTGTTCTTATTTAGAATATTAACTCGAAAAATAATTAAAATGTGAAAGAAATTAAAATAACATTGTAACAAAAATGACATTAACAAATATTTTTATTGAATGATAATAATATTCAATAAATGTAAATTGATAATGTATGATCGAATATGAATTATTTAAAAGTGAGATGTATAACCACTAAATGATGGACGATAATTACATAATTGGCGGTAGACCTACTACTTACAACATTTTGGTTAAAACAGTTGATGTTCATAAAATTGGATTTAATGACTAAAATTTTGGATCCCTCTTGAGAGGAGGCCCTTGTGCGATTGCATCGGGTCGATAGACTAATAATCAATTATTCCTGGCTGATGTGAATGCTCTTATTATATCCCATAATAATGGTGTCAAAATCGATAAGAAAACACCACTTCCAACCACAAAAACAACCAAAATAAGAATAATAATTTAGCAAACAAATTGCACTGATTACACACAACATATTTTGTTACACCATATATGAGATCCAAACTAAACTTGAAATTTGTCAAGTTATATAATTAAGTAGCTATAATTACAATCTCTAAAAAGAATGAATCATATATTTGTTGTAATTCTGCCCTTACCCTTCCTTTATCTAGCACTCAGTATTATAATCTTTAGCAACGTAATTATATGGATAACTAAGTGATAACTTGATTTCACTATTTAAGATCAAGTCGGTAATTATTAGTTATAAGAGAATTTCTTAAATTATTATGTACCCTAGGGCTGCTCCAATCCATCATTATATTGATGATTCATTTGAAGTGTGAATGGCTGGTATGCAGGGGTATGCATGAGACTTTGATGAGTATGAACTCCTTCATAAGTTGTAATAATATAGCTTGAATCTTGTGGGTCTCTCTCCACCCTCTTCTTCACTTTGCACCTTTCACTGCTGCACTTGTAATAGTTCCTGTGCTTGTCATCACCAATAATTTAATACTTCACTAGCATCTTATTATTAATTCATTGATCGATTACTTAATTAAACAAATAAATTTAGAAAGTAATAGTATTGAACATATATAAGGTGGGGGACCTTGGGACAACTATGAGTCTATGACCCCTATTATTTTTTAAGGTCATAGCCTAAGACCTTAAAAAAGCTAAAATGTTGCGCTCTCTCTGAATATTTACCCTTCTCATCCTGCTAGCATCAATACAATATTTTATACTATAATATTGTGAGAAAATTGTCGAAATAGTTTTCGATAATGACCGAATTGTACTTTAGTCCCCAATAATTACACAGTTGCATTTTAGTTCTCAAAAAGTGACTAAAATGTTACATTTTAATTCACTATCGGGATTATTTTGACAATTTTCTCATAATATTTTTATGAAAGGGAACTGGATGGTCGGGGTTCCTATATCTATATGTATCCTCAAATTCAGTTCATCATCAAACAATATTAATCAGTTCAAACATAAATCGTTTTAGATTCAAACATATATCTAAAACGGCACCGACCACTACTATGAAATTCCAAGATATATATGATATATATGCATCATCTCCATAATCATTAGTGCTATCAAGTATCAAGATATTATGTATATGCATCATGTACACTTTATTTGGTCCACAATCGCCCCACATTATAATCTCTATTTTGTTTGAGAATCATGTTATAATAATTGTCTCTTTCAAGAACCATATTGTAATAATACTTGTAGAAATTTTATTGATTAATTTACATTATTATTGTAAATATTTGAGATTAAAGTACAATATCATATCATTATTATTTATTGAAACCAAATCGACAATTAACTCGATAGATAACTCATTGAAAAGTTTCGAGCACGGGAGCTAGTGATGAGGACAAAATATATATGGTGAATATCTATAACGTATCCACATCGAATTTCCTGGACGTAGTCACTATGTATGATATCTTTTCCTTAATAGATGTTTGTAGTTACTCAGAGCTATAAATTTTAAACTGCTTATTAAAGATAGAGATTTTTGTGTATTGTGATATATATATTTATAAAATAGAATTACAAACTTTAATAATTTCAACATATATATATATACTTCATTTATCATTTATCGTTAAAATAATTAATAGTTTAACAATAGTTGTATTACTATAGGAGAGCCAAGTACTATATATATTGCCTCACTAAATAAAGTACAACTTGTATCTAATATTATTTGAAATTATTTTAGCAATTAACTTTATGTGTTGAACCAGTCTCACTAAATTCGATATAACAAATAATTTCAACATATATATGTGTGTTGTACTAGTATTTACTAGGTAATATTAGAAAAGAATAAAATATAAATCTGATTTTATGTATAGTGATTTTAAAATGCCACAAACATAAATTGAAATAAATATTTTTTTCCGTCATCAATCCTAATTAGCATATGGATCGGACCATCACTAATACGTACCTAGGGTTTGGGTTGGTTTTAACCTTCTTTTTTCCATACTTCCTCCATTTATATCCATCATCGAGGATCTCAAGCTCAGTCTTGATTCTAAAAGAAATAATATGATGTCCATCTTCATTATCATCCTCATCTCTTATAATTCTTTGCCTGTAAATATCCAAGAAAAGAATTGATAACAATTACTAAAGTTATAGTAAAAGTACTTAAATAAAAAAGAATTTATATATAAAACTTGCATGTTGATGTTTTCATCAAGTGGCAGGATGTAATTAGAGAAACTATCAACACTCCCATTGCTTGTCAATTCTTGTGTAACAGGACTCCTAGAGAAGCTAGAAGTAGTTGAATCATGATGAGTAGGCTGATCGAAATCGACATGAGCGAAAGCATCGAATTCTTGAGGATTATTGAAGAGGTAACGATCGAAATCGAGAAAATCATCGACATAATTAGGGTTGAAATTAGGGTTCATGGCAATCAAATGTGAATTGGACATGGTGGTTTTCTTGGTAGCTAGGTAGAAGAGAAAGACTAAGACAAGACTTTGAAATGGAACAATAACATGCACTAAAGGAGTACTATTGTTTGGCGTGCTAGTTATATGAATTTATAATGATTTGTTATAAGTAATGATATTTTATTTGAACCTCGTTTATAAATTAAAAGAGGAATTTCCCAGGGAGTTTCCTCGTAGAGGGCATGCAATTTCTTTTACTTGGGACGCGTGGCATTTTTTTATTACGTAGAGGCTGTTGTCATACCGATACGATAGGCTGCGCTCCCAAGTGTCAATAATAAATTTAGAATAAAACTACTTCAATATAGTTTCTTGGAGCAATGATTCCAGTAAATTGGGCTGAATTGCACTTTGGTCCATGTAATTGAGAGTGTTACCGTTTAAGTCCTTGATAGTGTATACATTGTGTGGATTTAGTCTCATTTTTAACGGAACCGTTTTGAGCGATTTTTGGAGTTTTGGGGTCAAAATAAAAAATTTCAAAAAATTTGGGTCATGTAGAGTTTTTGGTGCACATTTAATCCTTGTTAAATTTTTTTGGGTGCACATTTAATCCTTTTTTTCTTCATTGTTATTATTATCATTAATATTATTATTACTTTCATTATTTTTATGTTAATTATTATTATTATGTAAAATAGAAATAAAATAATCTAACCCCACCCCTATTCATCGACAAATTTGGAAGAATGACACCTTTTCTAGAATTTTTTTAAAATTTTTGGCACCGCCCATGACTTCTTTTTATAATAGATGGAACTGGGGGCGGGAATGACTAAATTACTCCCGATATTTTAAAAAAGAAATAAAAAAATCAAAAATAATAATTAGGACAATAATAATAATGAGAATAATGCGGATAATAATAATAGCAATGAAAATATTATTGAGAATAATGTTGATAATAACAATAAAATAATGAAAATATTAATGAGAATAATGCGGATAATAATAATAATAATAATAAAAATAATAATGAGAATAATAATGAGAATAATGATTATAATAATAATAACAATAATAATGAAAATAATAATAATGTTAATAATATGAATATAATAATAATAATAATAATAATTAATTAACAAGGACTAAATACGAATCAAAAACTACATGACCCAAATTTTTCAAAAGTTTTCATTTTGACCCCAAAACTCCAAACCGTCCAAAACTAACGTTTCGTTAAATATGGGACTAAATCCACATAATGTGTACACTATCAAGGACTTAAACTGCAACGCTCTTAATTATAGGGATTAAAGTGCAATTCAGCCCATCTTACTGGGACTACTGCTACAAAAAACTCTACCAGTTTACTTTAAAAATTTACTTAAAATAATTTACTCCTTTTTATCACCTTATTAAATATAGGTGTATAATAACCTAACATTTACACAGAATCCCTAATAAATTACTTAAAATTACATGTTTAAGGGCATACAATATAATAATAGGCTTGATGAATTTTGATGAGAATTTTTTTCAGAATTTTTAAAATGAAGAATTTGATATTTGTATATTTTCATTCTTTCTACAAATTAACTATTTTATATTATATATAGAGTAAGGAGTCTGAAGAATCTACCACAAATACTCTTACATCATATGATGAACTATTGCATTCTAAAAAGCTTGCTTTATCAAAGATGGAATGATAAAACAAAAAAATTGTGTATAATATTATTGTGACGAATAAATTAGTTAATGTTAAATAAATAGTAAAAAATAATTTTAAGGAGGCGAATAACATGCATAATAAATGGATGCATGCTAAAATTTTATTATTTAATATAGTAGTAAAAATAGTTAGGATTCCGTTGAACCTTGTCAAGTTGACACCTATTATATGTATGTCCAATATTTAATTTATTGATGCTAGTGAAAGTATTCAGTAAATATATAAAGATAAACTGAAATTATTAAATCATATACTACTATATAATTAGAGAAAAAGATCTCACACATACATTTTGTAAATTTTATAGTAACAAAATTACTGTACACACTTTCAGGAACCATTTTCATAATAATGTTAATTTCGAGAACCAAATTGTACCAGACCTGAGACCTCCATTTACTAGGATCATTCCAACAATTAACTCTCATGGTCGGCACGTGCCGCACAACCGCACAAGTGTGAACCCCCAAGAAGTCTTAGCGAGTGAAGTCAAGGCCTTCGAAAACGTGATATCGGAAGTCCAATTACACATTAAAGTGTGAGCATATATATAGCAATTCGTCATTTAATAATCCCCAACATATTGCTTTCACAACTAGTACATTCGTCATTCAATGATAACACACCCAAATAAACTTACTAAATGTGAAAAAATATATATTAAAATGTCCTTTACAGAAGTCCGTGTTAGTTGTTGCCAGTTGGTTAGCCCCTCTAAGAGTTATGATGTTGACATTTTATATAGGTAGGAAATAGGAATTGGTATTGTGTGTTTACTTAGACTTTGTACCAAGATTTTGGATAGTCATATCGGCCTCTGATGGAAACTTATGATCTCTATTTAGTTGATAGCTTGAAAATTCAATATTTTGTAATATTATGTAGAGAAAATTATTAAAGTGATCTTAGATAATATGTACAAGTTATACTTAAGTCATAGTAAATCTATGATATGCGCAAATAGTTTCTGATATTGATATTAAATGTGCAGTTTAGTCCCTCTTTTGCGTAGACGTTTTAAATTTTGAAGGAAGTAGGGCCAATATAGAATTTTAACAACTCAAATATTTTTTGAAAATATACACTTTAATCCCTGATATTAGGCAATAGTGTGCACTTTAGTCCCTCCTCCTTTCAAAATTTAACGATTACCCCAAAAGAGGGACTAAAATGCACCTTTTCAACCAATATCAGAGACCATTTGTACAGATCGAACATTTACATGGATTAAAATGCAATTTACATATATTATCATTTCAAAAATTATCTCTTTAGTTCCTGTTTATTTCTTTTCTATTTTACTTGTCTTTCCAACTAATTGCACATGGATTCACGAAATAGATAAATAGTCCAAAAGTATCTACACTATTATAAGCTACACTAGGGATCAATTAGGAGTTATAATTGAAGCCCATGATCTCTTAGATTTTAGAAGGAAAATAGTAATGATGTAATATTTAATTTTCTTAAATAGTTTGTATAAATAATATTACCTATTAATATCACATATATATTTATCTTCATTTATAATTAAATATATTTTCTTTTTAGAATAATTATAATCATGGTCCAGCATGTATTTATATTAATTTAATTAAAATGAGTTAAAATTTTAAAATTTTAAAATATTAAAGATAATTTTTTGATTGACCTGATAAAGGAAATACTAAATTGTTTAATATTTGTTTGCACATGTACTGTGTAAGGATACTTAGTATTGTAAATCATCCAAGGCTTCTAGCCTAGTGCTACTGGCCTCGAGCCTCTTTTCAAGAGGTCTCACGTTCGATTCTCGCATAGGTTTATATTTAAACATATTTCCTCTGCTTTCGTGGCTGCCTTTATTGCAGCGTTTACGGGGGGTTTCCTGTGCAGCATTTCAGCACCCACTCTATGGGATTTCAGGTGTTTCGGCGATTTCCAGCACCCACTCTGTGAGATTTCTGAAAATTTCAAGACAACTTCGGGATCGGACTCACATCAGCAAGTGAAAACGTAATGTATTTTTTTGCATGACTATTTGTAACTTCTAGGGTTTAAATAGGTATATTACAAATTTCAAAATGACAATAAATTATTGCATAATTGGTTGGTACATTGTTAATAGTTTAATAAGAAAATATAGTTCAAAACTACATGCACTCAACATGTAGAATCACAATTTAATTTATATGTTAAAAAGGTAAGAGTTTTGAAAGAAAAAATTAAAATTAAAAAGACAAGTAAAAATAAACAGAAAAAAATTAAAAAATACTCTAACATACTGATAAAAGGTTCAACCGAAAGTTCAATGTTCATTTAGAATTAGTGTACCTTAATGTATCTTACAAAATATTCTAATGATTGATGTTCAATTTAAAATATTTCATTAATACTCTCGTCATTCTTTTTTTTTTAAATTTTTTTTAAGCCTGAACTTTTTATTTAATAAATGGTTGTATCTATAACATATCCATCTTTGAAATATTTTATATAACCGTTACCTTGTAATATTTTCAATCTCAATTAGGATATATATAGTTGATATATTTACATTTGATTTGGTTCGATATTTTGTAATTTTATAATTTATAATTCTATAATTAAAAAATTTTCTTCATATGTATATTTCAAAATACAACTACAAACAAAAATGAAGTAACTATAAATTAGATGATTTCTTTCCCTCCAAACCTTATACGGATCTTAGTATAGTATAAGCTAACTTTGGAACGATTTCCCTTCATAACGAGTCACATTCTGAATATTGTCGATCATATATCAATAGAACCTCCACACCATCTAAGTATGCTCATTATTCAGGGAAAATATAGACCAAATCCCTATTTTTTAACTTACTTGTCGAGTTTTGAAATTTAAATATCTATCTTTAATATCTTCATATTTAAGCAGTAATAATTTAGATGATTTAATTATGAAAAGAGAAAACATGAACGAAGTTGATCAATGATATACATTAGAAGATAAGTAAAAGAAGGCCAGAAAAGGATTGTTTATGATTAATTAGTCAATAAAAGTTTTAACGGAAGGTTCTGGGAACCACAAAATTAAGATTAAAACAAGAGCAGATTAGATTTGACATATTATTATTATGGTGGCCTCTCGAGTACTATGCATGTGATTTGCCACGGGAATCGCCTCGTCGGCACATCTGAGACTCCCCGACTCCCTCGCGGATCTCCTCCCTCGACGGTTGGGGTGCAGCCCTAGAATGAGCGGAGGGGTTACTCTGACGAACCCTGTTTAATTGATCCCTCAAGTCTGGAGCGTCTTGGGATCCTCGATCTCTTTCGTTCCCTGCATCTACGACTCCCTTGCCTTTACTCAATTGTTCTCGTAGATCTCTTGTAGGTTCGTCAGGCGGTAGCCCTTGACGAGACATTGTCTGCGTACCTCTATGGACGGGGGGACGAGAAGAAGTCGCCTTGCTGGTGTTACGTGTCTTGGGCGGCATCGACCTGAAAGTGTGGTCGGGGTACGACCACAAACACTCCGACGATCAAGTCAGTCAACGGTGTTTGAAAGGTGTAGTTTAGGGTGAATAGCACATACCTTGCCTGGGGAAGTGTGCCCAGTATTTATAGTGTGAGGCTCCCGTATTTCTCGCCCCAGAAAGGACACATGTCTCCTCCTGATTGGGTGAAGTTTAAACCCTATTCACCCGTGGGCTCTTATACAGATCGTGTCTGTTAAGCGCGTCTATTTGGATCAAGGTCCACTAGACGAATTGGGCTTTGGGTATATAAACCCGGATGCCCGTGAAGTGGGGTCCACATCATTGCCCCCACCATTTCTCGAGAATCCCTCCCATGTCTCGTTCCTAGGCGACGATCGAGAAATGGATCCGTGGTACGAAAGACAGCTGGATCCCTCTTTATGGGATATCCGTCAATACGTATACGCGTGTCCATATGGAGTTCCTGGACCGCTCCGTCTCCATTACCTTCCTATAAAAGGTACTGTTTCTTTCTCCATTTACTCACTTTTCATTTTCATCATCCAAATTTCCTCTCATAAGTTATTTTCTGCAATAAGCCCATTTCTTCTTCTCATCACTTTTCTCTGCATCATCACATCGGTAAGTGTACTTTCTTCCTCTCCTTGTATAATGTACATGTTAGGATATGTTTATGCTACAATCTTGAGGATGGTGATAGTATTTTCTGTGATGGTGGTTATGGACATGTTTGTTTAAATTTTGGTGTTTTATAATGTCTGAAGATGTATGAGATAGGAAAATGGCTTATTTAGTAACTAAATGTATGATTTTCTGGATGTTTTGTGACCTTTCCCGACCTGTGATGGTGGTTATGGCCGTTTTCCGGTCATCGGAGAAGTTAATTCCCGGTGAACCGTTTTCCTCCTGGAAGATGAACAGTCTTGGCAACTGTTCATCTTTTGGGCGGGAAAATGAAAGAAACCTTTCATCTCCTGCCACCTGTCCCTCTTGACGCGTGTGGGCTGTTCTTGACGCGCTAACATTCCCCTTTTCGTGTAGATCTCCCACTAATGGCAAACGACGATTCCTCCACTCCCGTGATCAATGTCGACGAGGACATTGTGGTTGCTTCGTCGGAGACTACCGACCCGACGCTAGAGTTGCCTCGTCAGGTAAAGTCTTAACAGTTCATCTTTCCCAACGTTCGTTCCCACCTTATTTTCTTCTGTTTCTTACCAGGAAGTCACTCATGACGAGCCAGTGACGGTTCGTGGAACACTTCGATTAGTTGAAGTTTCCGGCTCGGGGCCCGACGAGGTGGTGGCTCCTAAGAAGTCTAAAGGTAAGAACCCTCTCGGTCCGACTTACCTAAGGCATTCGCTTCCCTCCATTATTGAGGAACGCCATTTAAACGGCTTTCGAGAATATTTTTCCATCCCCGATTTTGTTGAGATGCGACTTCCTCACGATGACGAGACTCTAGAATCGTATGAGGATGGATGGACCCCTATGTACATAGAAAACTTCACATTAGGGCTCCGTTTACCCATGTCCCGCTTCGTAGAGAACCTCCTCCGTTCTATACCTGTATCCCCTATTCAAATCCACCCTGGGTCTTGGCTGTTATTAACCGCTTTTCAAGTAGCTTGTAGAGTCGTAGGTATAGAACCAACCGTATCCCTTTTTAAGGAGAATTATAACATCGTACATAAGGCTGATAGCTTAGTAACCTTTTCTACCACTCCCGCCGGGGCGGCCATCTTTGTGCGTCCTAACAAAATCCAAGATAGGAGATGGCACAACCGCTGGTTTATGCTGAGGGGTGGCATGAGTACAGATATCCCTCTTAAACCTGTGGCTCGTACGTCTATTGGTCGTTTGGGGAATGTCTCTACGTCGGCTGTGGAGGCGTCCTTTAGGCTTAAGATAATTAAGGAGTTTAACCCGCCCCTTCAATGGGTTTTATTTGTCGAAGAGGGCGTACTGATTCGGGCGGGCTTGGTGCCGTCAAAAGAGTTTGAAGACGCCGAGCCTGACTGGGGTATAGACAACCTTTCCATACTTCGGCCCTTCTTTTGTTTTCTTTTTTTCTTTTTACTTATTCGCATTTCTAATTTTGTTCTCTCCTTTTCAGTGGCCGTTTTATCTGCCGCAACCGCTACGGAGGATCCGTCCCGCGTGGAGCTGGATGCCATGACAGGGGATCGTGTCCCTTTATTCCCTGCCCCTGTTAAGGCTCGCACCGTAACAGATCCTTCAACTGTCGCTTCATCTTTTCTTCCCTCTACTCTCCAAGCTTCCTCGTCTCGAGGTAAGAAGCGCCCTGCCGTACAAACAATCTTACGTCCTTCTCTGTTTAAAAAGAATAAGGCAGCCACGGCGGCTAAAGTCTCATCTACAGCCGTTCCATCCCTCTCCCCGGTCGTCTTATCTTCCTCGGTGGCACGGGCTTCTATTTCTACTCAGTCTACTCCCTCTCCTGGTATTCCATCTGCTACTACGAACGTAGGAGAGGGATCGACTGTGCCTCCCACTTCTAGGGCTTCATCTGTTGAGGCTGCTCACTCACCTTCCATATCTGATACGCCTTCACGTATCGCTGAGCAGTCTCGTATGCTCAAGTCCCGCTTTACGAATCCCGCCTTTCAACCTCCTCCTCTTCCCGCTTCTCTGTGTCTCAGCCGTCCTCCATATACTATCCGTCCGGCTGGGATAGAGATCGACCGATCTTCCTTCACCTACACTCCCCAGCTGGCAATGCAGGCGTTCCAACCCCTGATGACTCCTGCGGAGATTGCCCCCTTTGTGGAAGCTAAGGATGCGGAGGCCCAAGGCGAGGCCGTTATGTATATGCTGATGAAGGTACCTCTCGTATATCTCTCGTCTTTCCTTTATAACACTTACAAGAGTTTTCTTACACTTTATTTCTCCCTTGTAGGCCGCACACGGAGTGTTTGCCATGGCTCGCCGTTCCAGTTTAGCCGAGCGTGCCTTCCACACGAAAGATGATGAGTGTGCAGCGGCTCTACACCGAATGGACATTATGCTGGAGCACGAGGCAGAGCAGGTGAAGCTCCATGAGGAGGCCGTGATGGAGGCGAGGAGGTATCGGGCCCGAGTGGAGGAATTGGAGGTAGAAGTTGCGAAACTTCAGTCCGAGCAGGGTACGTGGTCCCAGAGCATAACGGAATCTCAAGAGGCTCGCGACGCAGCCCTGTTAAGAGCGGAAGAGGCAGAGAAGGTGACAGCTGCGGCCCAGGCAGAGGCAGCTGAAGCGGCAGCGGCTCTGGTTCAACTTCAGGCAGATCAACAAGGTTTAATACAGTCTGCCGTTGAGGAGTTTGCTAATAGTGATAAAGTAACGTTCGCTGCAAGAGTGGATATGGCTGAATGCCTGACTTCTTTTGTGGAGGCGTATTCCGAGGAGTTGCCTATCCTGGCCGAGAAGCTGGAGGATTTCAAGGCCCAGAATGAATTGGACCCAGCTTGGTTTGACGCTGCCCGGGACCGCTCTTAGATACTTTGCCTCATATCGATTTGTAACCCCCTTTTTTATCCTTCCGAACAATTTGGCTTGTAGCATTCTGATTTGAACATCTTTTCGTATTTCCTTTATGGTATATCTTCTCGTATTCATCTTTTTGTTTTGTACTGCTTTCACCTTATTCGCACTACCCTTGCCCCCTTGTAAAAGTATGGACGCATATTTTTACAACTGATGCCCCGTCCGACGAGTGTAGGAGGATTAAGTGATACGAATTGAGGTGGAGGCGCGCCTGCGCTTTGTTTACCTTATAAGATTAAATAATGTGAGAAGCTAGCTTTTCGTATAGTGAAATACGAAAGTGTGCGTGTGCTTCGTTTAACTATTAAGATTAGATAAGTGTGAGAAGCTGGCTTTTCGTATAGTGAAATACGAAAGTGCGCCTGCGCTTCGTTTGACTATAAAGATTAGATAGTGTGAGAAGCTGGCTTTTCGTATAGTGAAATACGAAAGTGCGCCTGCGCTTCGTTTAACTATTAAGATTAGTGTGAGAAGCTGGCCTTTTCGTATAGTGAAATACGAAAGTGCGCCTGCGCTTCGTTTAACTATTAAGATTATAGTGTGAGAAGCTGGCTTTTCGTATAGTGAAATACGAAAGTGCGCCTGCGCTTCGTTTAACTATTAAGATTAGATAAGTGTGAGAAGCTGGCCTTTTCGTATAGTGAAATACGAAAGTGCGCCTGCGCTTCGTTTAACTATTAAGATTAGATAAGTGTGAGAAGCTGGCTTTTCGTATAGTGAAATACGAAAGTGCGCCTGCGCTTCGTTTAACTATTAAGATTAGTGTGAGAAGCTGGCTTTTTCGTATAGTGAAATACGAAAGTGCGCCTGCGCTTCGTTTGACTATAAAGATTAGATAGTGTGAGAAGCTGGCTTTTCGTATAGTGAAATACGAAAGTGCGCCTGCGCTTCGTTTAACTATTAAGAAGTGTAAGAAGCTAGCTTTTCGTATAATGAAATACGAAAGTGTGCCTGCGCTTCGTTTAAATATAAAGATTATAGTGTGAGAAGCTGGCTTTTCGTATAGTGAAATACGAAAGTGCGCCTGCGCTTCGTTTAACTATTAAGATTAGTGTGAGAAGCTGGCTTTTTCGTATAGTGAAATACGAAAGTGCGCCTGCGCTTCGTTTAACTTTTTATTTTGACTAAGGGAGCTAAGGCTTCTGTATATTCAAATACGAAAGCGTGCCAAGAGCTCCATATATGTAAATACACAAAATGCTTCGAAATTCGCTTTAGTAAGGAGAAACGAGTGCATAAAATATCAAAAACGTGCAAAAGAGAGTTCGTCTAAACATAATACGGCCTTAACTTAGATACATGCCAAGTCCTTGGTATCAGGGTACCCTCAATGTCTTCCAGCTCGTATGTCCCCGGCCCCAGTATTCGTCTTATGCGATATGGTCCTTCCCATTTCGGACTAAGCTTGTTAACCTTTTGGGGTTGGCTAGCAGAGAACAATCGTAAGACCAAGTCCCCCGCAGAAAACTGCCGACCTTTTACCCTTTTGTTGTAGGCCCTCGTCATTCTTTGTTTAAACACCTGGCTTTGGTAGAGGGCCTCGTCTCTAGCTTCGTCCATGAAGAGCATTCGGTCTTTGAGGCGTTCGGTATTTCGCTTTTCGTCGAACCCTCGCAATCGGTACGTTGGAAGCCCAACTTCTGCGGGGAGGAGGGCTTCGGCTCCGTAGACCAAGCTGAATGGGGTTGTTTTAGTGGTGAAGGATGGTGTCGTGCGCATAGACCACAAGACCGTTGGCAATTCTTCGATCCACGTGCCCCCTGTGATTTCTTCTTGGGCTAAATTCTTGCGGATCCCGTTTAAAATAACCCTGTTCATGACTTCCACCTGGCCATTGGACTGGGGATAGTATACGGGTGCGAAGCGTTGTTCGATGTTGTACTTTTCGCAGAAGGTTCGCACGGGTCGCCCTTCAAATTGAGTCCCGTTGTCCGATACTAGGATTCGGGGAACACCATACCTCGTCACGATGTTCTTCCATAAGAATTTGACCACTTCTTCGCTTCGGATTCTAGCCAAGGGGACGGCTTCCACCCATTTGCTAAAGTAGTCAACCGCCACTAGGATATATTCCAGATTACCCACTGCTCGAGGCAACTTTCCTACTATGTCGATTCCCCACATAGCGAAGGGAATGGGGCTGACAACGGGGGTCATCATAGTAGCCGGGATTTGTGGGGCGTTGCTGTGCTTTTGGCAGGCCTCGCACTTTTTGACGTAATCCTTGGAATCCTTCACCATGGTTGGCCAGTAATATCCGGTGCGGGCCGTTTTAAGAGCTAATGCTTTCCCTCCTATATGGCTTCCGCACCACCCTTCGTGAATTTCGGCCAAGACGAGCTGGATGTCTGCTTCCCCCACGCAGTACATGAGCGGGCCATCCCAAGATTTCCAGTATAATTCTTCACCAACCATATGGTACCGAAGGCTTCGGCTTTTTATTTTCAGGGCTGCGACTGGATCCTCAGGGAGTACGTTATGCAGTATGTACTGAGCTATGGGGGTTCGCCAGTCGGGCGGTTCCTCAAGTACCATCCCAACCTCTTGGGTCGCATATGCAGGATGTTCTTTGACTTCGACCCGTACCTCCGCCGGAAGGTCGGCATACTGGACCGTGGCCAACTGTGACATGTAGTCCGCTTCGGTGTTCTCTTCCCGGGGTATGTATTCAAACTTTATACGAGTAAATTCTTCCATTAGGGCATCTACCAACTTTTTGTATTGCGTTAAGGACTCGTTTTTCACTTCCGCTTGTCCTTGGACTTGATTAATAATTAGTTGGGAATCTGCCCTGACCAGGAGTTCCTGTAACCCAATTTCTCCTGCTAGTTGCATCCCTGCGATTAAGGCTTCGTATTCTGCTTCGTTATTGGTTACTTTGAACGAAAAGCGAAGAGCATATCCCAGATACTCTCCGTGGGGACCTTTAAATACGATTCCGGCGCCACTGCCTTTACTGTTACGGGCCCCATCTACGTAGACTACCCATTGAAAGGTTTCCTCCTTCGAAGGCTCAGTTGGGATTTCTTCGTGAACCATGGTACACTCGGTTACGAAATCTGCCAAAGCTTGCGCACGAACACCAGTACGTCCTTTGAAAGAGAGATCAAACTCGCTTAGCTCTATAGCCCATGCAGTTAATCTTCCTGATAAAGCGGGCTTGGCTATGACCTTTCGAATGGGTTGGTCCGTGATTACGCAGATAGGGTGTGCTTCGAAGTAAATTTTTAACTTTCGTGCTGAAACAATCAGAGCCAGCACAAATTTGTCTATCACAGGATATCGGACTTCGGGTCCGTTCAGTACATGGCTCACATAATATATAGGTTTTTGTACCTTATCCTTCTCTTTGACCAGGACGCTACTAACCACCTCATCGGATACTGCTAAGTATAGGAACAGGATCTCGGAGGGTTCGGGATGTGTCAATAACGGGGGCGTTCCAAGATAGCGTTTCAACTCCGCAAAAGCTTTTGCGCTTTCTTCGTCCCATACCATTACTCCCCCCGTATCCTTGGCCTTACGTAGGAGCTTGAAAAAGGGTAAGTTCCGTTCTCCTGACTTAGATATGAATCTATTCAACGCAGCCAGACACCCCGTTAATCTTTGGATGTCCTTATAAGTCTTTGGCTCCTTCATGTCGATCAGTGCTTGGATCTTATCCGGGTTCGGTTCGATCCCTTTTTCGCTTATCATATACCCCAGGAATTTTCCAGACATTACCCCAAACGAACACTTGTCCGGGTTGATCCGTAATTGCGTCTGGCGCAACTTTACGAAAGTTTCTCGTAGATTGGACAAGTGATCGTTTCGTCTACGGCTTTTGACGAGCATATCGTCCACATAAATCTCCATATTACGTCCGATCTGGTCGGAAAATATGTTATTCACCATTCGTTGATACGTGGCTCCTGCATTTTTTAACCCAAAAGGCATAACTGCCCAATAGTATAGCCCGTATTCAGTGATGAAAGCCGTTTTTTGGGCATCGTCCTCCGCCATGCTGATCTGGTGGTAGCCCCTCGACGCGTCCATGAAGTCAAAGACCTCGTACCCCGCACTTCCATCCACTAACCGGTTCAAGCAAGGTAGGGGGTAAAAGTCTTTGGGACATGCTTTATTTAAATTGGTGAAGTCCGTACACATGCGCCAGCTGCCATTAGGCTTTTTTACTAGGACCACGTTGGCGATCCATTGAGGAAATTGAAGTTCCTTAATGGCCCGTGCCTCCAACAGAGTCGTAACTTCTTGTCTAATCGCCATACTCTTCTCATCGCTGAAATTTCTCTTCTTTTGTTTTACAGGGCGATAGGTTGGGTCTATGTGCAAATGATGCGTAGCGATTCGTGGATCTACCCCAGGCATGTCCTCTGGACTCCATGCGAACACGTCCTGGAACTGGCGAATCAGTTGAATCAACTCTTCTTTGTGGCTTCGTTCCAGACGCGTGCCGATTTGGAAGGTTCTTGTCTCATCCGCGGGTGAAAATGGGATTTTTTCTATCTCCTCATGCGGAACTGCCTTTTCTCTACTTTCCCATTTCTTAGATGCCCCATCCTCCTGCTCTTGTATGGTGTTGATGGTCAATGGTTGTTCCCCTTTGCTCCTTTTGGTCTTAGGGGCGTCTTCTTCTTGAACTCCATCGATCGCAGGAACTGAGGATAGATAGCATTTTCTTGCGTGCTTTTGCTTTCCCGCCATCTCTCCAATCCCATTTAGCGTGGGGAATTTGAGCTTCAAATGTACTGGAGAGACTATGGCCCGAAATTCCGTCAATGAGGGCCTTCCGATGATCCCATTGTACGAAGGATCATCTAACTTAACCACCGTGAAAGATATCCGCTTCGTTGAAACAGCTCTTCCTACTCCAAACGTGACGTCTAAGTCTACCTCTCCTATAGGGTAAATGGAATGCCCTGTGAATCCCGTGAGAGGAGTACGTATGGGTTGTATGAGGGACCTAGGTAACTGAAGCGCATCGAAAGTACGCAAATACAGCACGTCTACAGAGCTTCCCGTATCAACCAGCATACGCTCCACCTCTACGTTAGCTATAATAGGCATTATAACCAGCGGATCTTCATGTGGTAGCTCTATTCCCTCTAACTCTTTATCCTCAAACACAATCGGGGCCGTACATGGTGCCTGGACTTGATGAGTTGAGAATATATCCCTTCGCGCATACTTCTTGCGGGCATTGCGTGAATCTCCTCCGCCTGCCCTGCCCCCAGAGATGGTTTCAATCCGGCGACGCACGGGAGGCGGTGAACGATCTCTTCGCTCAGGTGGGTTAGGATCACGTCCATTGCCCCCTGTTCGGGTATACTCTTTGAGATGACCTCGTTGGATCAAGCGTTCAATTTCTGCCTTGAGCGTTCTGCATTCGTCAGTGTCGTGACCATGCTCTCTGTGGTAGTCACAGTATTTGTTGCGGTCGCGCTTCGCCGGGGCTGTACTCAGGCGCTTTGGTTTGGGGAGCAGATTTTGATCGGCGATGGCCACAAAAATTTTGGAGATTGCAGTATTCAACGGCGTCCGTGCGGGTTCTGACTCACGCGTCCCCTGACCCATGCGATCGGTGTCGCGTTTGGGAGGGGGAGAATAGGTTTTCCTTTTGTATGGTGGCGTAAAGTACGCTCCTCTGTCCCGCTGCAATCTCTCCCAAACTTTGGATTTTTGGGGAGATGTCGCGCGTTCCTTTCTTGTGGTGAAGTCGCGAGTCTCCCGTTTGGTATCTTTTTTCTCACGGGCCTTGAGCTCTTCTACATCGATGAATTGTCGAACTCTAGCAGTCAGTTCATCCTTGGACAAGTTCTTTTCAAAAAGCAAATTTTTCTTAAGGGGCCCGTATTGTAGTGCCCTGAAGAAAGCCATGTATGCCGTCTTGGAGTCGCAATTGGGAATGTTGAGTAAAACATCATTATATCTTTTATGGAAGTCTCGCAGGGACTCGTTCTTACCCTGCTGCATCTCCATTAGAACCTTTTCATCCACCGTTTCTTTAATTGCGGCTCCAAACTTGGCCAAGAAGACGGTGGCCGTTTGGGCATACGTGTCTATGGACTTTGGCGGGAGCTCCATATACCAGTCTAATGCTTTGCCTTTAAGGCTATTGGCGAAAGCCTTAGCCAACAAATCTGGCTCGTTGGTGGCCATGGTCATTTGGGTTAGAAACCCTTTCAGGTGCTTTTGAGGGTCTGTTGTACCGTCATATTGCGTGAACTGTGGTAGCACAAACCCGGTTGGAGGCGTTATGGCTTGCAAACGGTCAGAGAATGGCATTTGGGTGTGAGCTACAACAGGCTGCGCACGGGACGCCGACATGGATGTAACCTGCTGCCGTAGCAAAGCCATTTCTTGTAACAATTGGGCCATGGCAGGGTCTTGGACCGCTGGTTGTACGGATGGTGGGGGTGGTATTACGGCTGGGGGTGGAGTCGAGGGTACGTTGATGACGGGAATTCTCTCTTTGGCTGCGGCATCACGTGCCTCTAACTCCAGACGTACGCGACGACGTACTTCCCTGTCGATTTCTTCCCCGATATTAAGACCAGCGAGTAGGGAGGCTTCTGGTTCGTTGCGGGAGTCTGCATTATGAGCTCTAGCTTGCGAGCGGTGTGGCATATTTATTCTATTCCCCACAGACGGCGCCAATGATTTGCCACGGGAATCGCCTCGTCGGCACATCTGAGACTCCCCGACTCCCTCGCGGATCTCCTCCCTCGACGGTTGGGGTGCAGCCCTAGAATGAGCGGAGGGGTTACTCTGACGAACCCTGTTTAATTGATCCCTCAAGTCTGGAGCGTCTTGGGATCCTCGATCTCTTTCGTTCCCTGCATCTACGACTCCCTTGCCTTTACTCAATTGTTCTCGTAGATCTCTTGTAGGTTCGTCAGGCGGTAGCCCTTGACGAGACATTGTCTGCGTACCTCTATGGACGGGGGGACGAGAAGAAGTCGCCTTGCTGGTGTTACGTGTCTTGGGCGGCATCGACCTGAAAGTGTGGTCGGGGTACGACCACAAACACTCCGACGATCAAGTCAGTCAACGGTGTTTGAAAGGTGTAGTTTAGGGTGAATAGCACATACCTTGCCTGGGGAAGTGTGCCCAGTATTTATAGTGTGAGGCTCCCGTATTTCTCGCCCCAGAAAGGACACATGTCTCCTCCTGATTGGGTGAAGTTTAAACCCTATTCACCCGTGGGCTCTTATACAGATCGTGTCTGTTAAGCGCGTCTATTTGGATCAAGGTCCACTAGACGAATTGGGCTTTGGGTATATAAACCCGGATGCCCGTGAAGTGGGGTCCACATCAGCATGCTTTTGGAAAGATAAGAGCGGGTTTACACGTTAATGAGTTCGAAGGAAACTTCATTGAGCAATGATATATATGTACCCTATCTCTGAGGCGTGACTTAAAATTAAGTTCTCCCCACGGCAAATTAGGGTAAATGTACAATCAATTATACGAGGACACACATCATGTGACGTGTAATTATTGCGGAGGAATTATCTATATACATGATCTTGTCCACTTGATGAGGTAATGCATAATTCTCCCAATTAGACTCATATACTCGAATACTTGTGACTGACTTCAGCATCAGAGTATTTGTGGTCGAACAAAGGCAGCTTATCACGCCCCGGAGGATCTCGTAATCCTAGCAGGTCCGGACCGGATCGGAAACTCAGGCTTTAGGAGACACTCCTAGACAAGACCAGCAGACTCATTCGAACATGAATCAAATCAGTCTGATTAGAGAATCAACCGGTGATCTGGTGTGCTCTAGATCGGATCTCACCCTGAATCATCCTAGCCGCATTGGAGCAGATCGACGTATAAGTAGAGATAAATTATTGGTGTCGTATGTAAGGACACGATACAATCAACCACCTATGTTTGATCATGTGAGCTCCAATGTCCGGAAAACAACTTCAAGGACACCTTGGGTGCCCATTGGGCGTGAGCTAAAGGCAAAAATACAAATGTAGGTGGAGCCGGGAGGCAACCTTACGAGAACGAGATGCCCAGAACAAATTTCCTGCCCTGACCCGGAACATGGGCTTCAATTCAAGATGTAGTACAGTTAAACGTCTATAAATTAATAATGTTGGAATCGGTCAAATTTATTAATTTAGAAAGTTATTAATTTATCTATAAATTAATAATTTATTAATTTAAAGAGTTTTTGCATGAGATGAAGAGTTTTTGCATAAATATATGTAGAGTTTAATGATATTACTATTATCAGTGAAAACAATGTTGATGATGAAAATGAAGATGACACCGTGTCTTCAGAACCTGTTACCCTAAAGGAGCACTTTTGGCATCTAGAACGCTTCACAAATTTATGTTACAATTCGAAAACATAAGACCTGAATTAATGGATGCAATAAGAAAAATTAGAGATGAGCTCCAATGTGATTTGAACTTAAAAAAAAAAAACTACTATAGAGTCATATTTTAAATAAATTGTAATGATATTATTTTAATCTTTTAAGGATTATTAATTTATAATTTTCGTGGGACCTTATATTATAAAGGAATTTTTTTAAAAAAGTAGTATCTTATTATTTTATCGATTTCGAATTTTTTTAACTAGCCCAAGTCGGAACCGGACAAATTTATTATCTTAGAGAGATTATTAATTTATAGACGTTTTACAGTAATTTCTAATTCCTCCTTTCCCTAATTAAATTAATATGTAGTGTAGATTAAATCTTTTGGTTGGTTTGCGAACTTTTATATTAGAATCCCAACAAAATAAAATTAAAACAAACAAAAGATTTGAAACTACAACAGCTAGCATGTCAGTGGGGGTTATACACTTGGCTGAAATTTTGTATCATAAAATAAATCAAACTATACCAGATTTTACTAATGTTAAATTTAGTTCGAAGATAATAACAATTCAAAAATGTTGTTAGATTTCAGTTTGATTTTGACACAACCTAAAAATTTGATGTTCGATTTGATTAAAAAAAAATTTAATTCGAGTCTTGCTTCGTATGGTTCCGACCTTCATTCAAAATTTGCATCTTATAATAAGAGAAGATAGAAAAGAAACTGAAAATCTTATAGTTCAAGGCGCATCAAGTTTTTTGTTCCAATTTAATAAAACCTAAAATTTAAAGTTCGAGTTCAGTTTAAATTTTGAATAAAATTTTTCGTGTCAAACTCTCTCGAATCGAATCGAACAGGCTTTTGGGGACAAAATGGTACTATACTTTAAAAACATTTTTTGGGTGTGGATGTAGCAACTCAGAACAGCTCAGCATATGAGTCAATATTGAAGTTGCCGCCTCTCCTCTCTCTCTCAAATCTCTTTCTTTGGATAAATATTTGAAAGAGAAAGAAAGAGAGACAATTGGAAAAGTCAACGGTCAACTCTATTGACTATGTCTTCGCGTAGACGAACTCTGCTCAAGGTCATCGTCCTCGGTGATAGTGGGTAAATTATTGCTATTATTATATTATTATTATTATTAATTCCAGTTTTGTTGGATTCTTTAGGGTTGAATGATCATTTATTTCATTTGTTTTTTAATTGAGTATTAATTATTTCTTTGTATATATATTTTTCCTGTTTCCAGGGTTGGTAAGACTTCATTAATGAACCAGTATCCTTTACTTAGTACAATACTAAGTCCAATTTATTTTTTACTTTTCCTGTCAATCCTTACATTGGTTAATTTTTTGTTGTACTATGAAAAAATCCGAAGAAATAATAGCACGAAAGTATTTTGGAATATAAATTTAATGATGTTGAATTTATAATTATTACTTAGAATAGTAAATCAAGAGTATCTTGTGATCAAAGCTAGGCAAGGAAGAGACAAAATGTTGATTAAATTGAATTGGGGTGAGTAATATATTATACATGTACGTATATCTATTCTATACACTACTTTATCCCAAAACTTTTGTCCAGCTTCGAATTTTGATGGTTGATATTTAAATTTTGAAGATAAATTTTATGTGATAGAATAATAGTTGGTGAAAATATTGATATGTATTTTAGTACTACTTTATACTTCTGATTCAAATCGAAATTATTTCACGTAGTCGAGGTTGAGAATTTTGGCCATTGAAAGTTAAAATGGACAATCTTTTTTGGGATGGATGGAGTATTTTTTCGTGGATGACACGCACAAATCGAGAAATGTAGCTAAGAGAATGTTTAATAGGCTAATTTTGTGTTTTATATCCAATTGTAGTTCTGTGTGAGCATCATAATCATCATGAAAATTATACTTTTTAATCTGTTAAGAATAAATTCGTTATTGGTGCTTAATGTTACTACTGGTATACTGTGATCGTTTTGGGTCTTTGACTCATTTGAAAGATACGTGCATAAGAAATTTAGTCAACAGTATAAGGCAACAATTGGAGCAGATTTTGTGACAAAAGAGCTTCAAATCGATGATCGTCTTGTGACTTTGCAAGTGGGTAATTGGTATTTTGTCAATTATGTTGGTTGAATATCTTTGCTAAAGAGTTATGTTCTCTTATGTATGGGAAATCTGTGCTTGATTAGATATGGGATACTGCTGGACAAGAGAGGTTCCAAAGTCTAGGTGTGGCGTTTTATAGAGGGGCCGATTGCTGTGTTCTAGTATATGATGTCAATGTAATGAGATCCTTTGAAAACCTTGAGCACTGGCATGAAGAATTTCTTAAGCAGGTTGGTCCAAACAATTTGTTAAATATGTAAACTGTTAGTTTGATATTTCATTTTTCCTTCTTTTCTTGTTTCAATCTGTATTGATGTTTTAAAAGAAGGATAAAAATTGAAATTGGAATAACATATAAAGGCAAGACGGAAGACAAATTTTTTAATGACACAGATGGTGGAAATAGCAGAGTGGTATGTCTATTTAATTTAGAATGGCTGCAGGGTTTTCTGAACTCTGTGTTGAAGTCCTGATGAATGTAGATGTGGAATTCCTGAAAAAATAACTGATGTGAAGTTGACTTGTTATTTTGAAAAAGAAGATAAAGAAGATTGTAGTTATATCTTGAAAGGGCGTTGATAGTGAGAAATATGCTTGCGTGCCTTAAGGAACCGGTCGGATGGAGTTTATAAATTTTGTTACTTTACATTTTCTGATATTTGTTCCACATCTATCGGTGAGAATCAGGATAGAAAGAGCTGAATAGTGCGTGCCTCTCATTTTGTCATTGTTCTCAACAATCTGTTTTTAGCCATTGCCTTTCATTTTCTTCAGATATTACTTCGTGATGAAACCTTGCAGCAGTAAATCAACAGCTAGACTTATCAGTTCAATTATTTTGCAGGCAAATCCACCCGATCCAAAAACTTTTCCATTTATACTACTTGGCAATAAGATTGACATAGATGGTGGAAATAGCAGAGTGGTAAGTCTGCTTAATTTAGGATGGCTGGAGATTGTTATGAAATAATGCGTGGAGGTGCTGGTGATCATTCCCTATAGGAACTGAGCTAGTTGCTCTTGTCTCTTCTTTTTCAAATACAATGTGTGCTGAATTCGTATCTAAAATTTCAATTTGCAGGTTTCTGAAAAGAAGGCGATGGAGTGGTGTGCTTCAAAAGGGGGAATACCCTACTTTGAGACATCAGCAAAAGAGGACTACAACGTGGACCCTGCATTGCTGAGTATTGCAAAAACAGCTTTAGCTAATGTGCAAGAGCAGGATATGTGAGTACCATTCTACCCATGAAGAGATTGTTTATCTTTAATCTATTTTTTCTTGTGCATTATTTTCTTACTGTTGCCTATATTTATTGTGTTCTATCTTTCGTTTCCGTTGTATTATACCCATTGAAACATGTGTGACACCTATGTTGCTCCTATCGTCTCGTTCTGCAGATATTTTCAAAACATTCCTGAAGCAGTTTCAGAAACTGAGCAAAGAGGCAGTTGTGCATGCTGAAATGACAAATACCAAAATTTTGATTTTGACTTGAATTACTTGTCGCCTAGTTATTCTTCTAGCTTGTCACTATGATTTTTCTTTTGTAGAATCACTACATTACTTAAGATTGAGATGTTCCCTGTTTATGGCGTCCTATGGTTTTATCAGGAGTATAGCCTTTTGTAGAAATGAGATCGCAATTGGGTAACTCACTAACCCAAATTCTTAATCCTTAATATTGGTATTTTTTCTTAATGTTGGAGTTATGAATTGTGCGTTTATGTAGTCTATGAATGGAGTCTTCAATATATTTTGTCTCTTGGAAGTGTCGTTTAAGATCACTGAGAGAGAACCTGTGATTAACTGTACAAGCAACAACGATTCCATTTCATTGAAAAATTTACATCATATATATTTCACAGTTGATTAGAGAACTATAGCAAGTAGGCATAGAGCTAATCTAGCTCATATACTACCAATTTCTGTATCACATGGAGCTGTCATCTTTACTTATAAAATAGTGCAAAATTTGTCTTGCTGTGGGGTCTTTTAGACAGAAAAATTGTTTATTTCTGCTTCTTCCTCATGTACCTATTAGTTGAGGCTTTCTTAGCCGATATTGCTGAAACCTCTGCCTTGCATACTCCAAGTAATCGAAGTCAATACTATTCACATGTTCCTGCATTTTACCAGAACATAATGAGTACTAAGAACTTGTTAGATATCAATTTCGTTGTATATATAACAGAGTGAAGACTTATAAACTAGATGAATAGAAAGCCAGTATATGGTTTGGTTGTGTCGCCATGTGGTGAAGCTGATTAACCGAGTCAAGCCCTTGCACTCGGCTTATGCTATTTAGTTTTACACACCTTTGAATCATGCATCAAGAAAATAAAATAGAAGGGAGGGGGGTGGAAGAGTTGGTGATTGCAGGTCTTACCGAGATAACTCCCCACAATCCCCAGAACAGATGACTTGCGAGAGTATACTTCTCTACTTCGTTAGCTAGCTGTTCTACTTCGCTTTCAGTGGGTTTATGCCCTGCATCATTTATTGTGGTAATAAGATCATAATATCGTATTTCAGTTATTGTGGTAATGGTGCTAAGATTATTGTTGTTGTAATCCATAATTTTCAAAACACTAGTGGATAGGCTAACCTGCATAGCTTAGATATGCGTGCACGAATCGGAGGCGCTCTTCTAGGCCTATTACAAGAATTTGGGAGGGGATGGAGATGTTAGGAACTAGAGTTAATGAACCAAATGAAAATAGTTCATTGAATCTGTGAGATGATACTAACTTGGATATTTGTTGTAGTCTAAAACGTGAGGCGTGCTGGTATGATAATTGGCTGCCATTTCACAGAAGTGATTTGCTATATCATACGCAACCGGATTGTAACTGGCATACTCGTAATCCTGTACAACACAACAAAAGATTGAACGCGTTAATGGTCTATAGATAACATCAACATTTTTCAATGCATCTGAAGTCGCTTTCGTCTAAGCGCAATAAGGGCCTTACAAGGCAGGGCGGGGGAGGTGTAACATGTACAACAAATTGAAGCAAGAATCGATAATACTTACAATTATAGTAATAACGTTTGTTTTCTCATCGATCATGATGTTACCATATTGCAGATCATTGTGGCAAAAGCCAATCCGTTGGTCCGCTTTCAACTCATTTTCCAGGCTGTTTAGTTCTGTATCTAATTCATCCAAACATAATTCTTTTATCTGTTTTTCAGAGCATAACTTCTTGGCTTCAGGAAGCCAGTTTCTGTAAAGAGAAGTGGAAGAAAATAAACTAAGATTAGACTTCTCCAACAGTCGAGCTAGATCAAGGGGCTCGCTCTTGGTCTTGAATGAACCAAGCCTCAAGCTGGCTTTCCGGCTCTATACCTCAGTCTCGGTAGCAGGAGCTTTTTCAAATTGTAAATATATTTTATTAAAAACTAGTATAATTGCAACAATTTAGCTAATTTGTTGGTAGTTAAATGTTATATATGATGAGCCTAGTCAAATAGGATTAATGATTAGTCTTATTAACTAAAATGTATTGATTTAAACCAAAGTATGGTTCGGGTGAGCTAGCACATTGCTCGCTCTTAGTACAGCTCGGTTAAAGCTCAGCAAGCCGGGGTCGAAGCTTGATTAAGGAGTGAATTGAGCTAAACAAGATTGCATTACATGACTTCAGAGTGTAGACTATGTATCAGTAAAGCATACCTCATCCTATTCCAAAGAAGTACATGCTTAGGACCTGCCATGTCCAGATTATGGAATTCTCTCATTTTGCCTGCTATAAGAGTAGCCATTGCAGGGACACGAAGATCATCAGCTAATAACGTCTGCAACAACATAAGATGAAAAATTCTAATGATATCAGTAACACATCCGTTAACGGTTAACCAATCATGCAAAGTTTTCATGTGCAGATGCTATTTATCCCTATTATATTGATGTCTAATAGTTCGACGAGAGAATTATCAACCATTCGGGTTAGCCTAGTGACGGAGGGTCGATTCAAAACAAAACAAAACACCTCAGGAAGCAGTGAGAATTATGAAAGAGTTTCAACATTTACCCTGGCATAAAGGAATTCCTCTACCCTGCCCCCTGGAAATTGCCCTAGAAGGCGAGGTCCATAACCGTGACTCGACATACACTCAAATGTCTGAATCTCCACCCCTCGGTTAAAGAAGAGCTCAACGCCATCGCCATATAGCCGAACAAGGACATTTCTTGGGGAATCTTTGTCCTTTGATGGCCAGCTAATCCTGAAAACCTCATTGGTCATGGCACCTTTTAGTTGTTCAACTTTAAAGCCATGTAATTCAATTGCATCTCCATAAGTATCAGCTAGATTTAATAGAAGCTTCATTAACTCCGCAGGCAATCTACCTTCAGCAAACCCATTTGATTTGGCCATCAAACTGCAGGGGAAATACATCAACATTTATAACTAGATTCAAGAACGATAAAGGTATTTTCGTCGTTCTTTACTTCCATGATCTATAATTTATAAATACAATATAGATTATTCAAACAAAAATAGGGTGGTGGTACGTAATGTCTCAACCTAATGAATGAATAAATCAGGCTCGGAAATAGCCTCATGCAATCCGACCCCCTTATACCGCTTAGACGGGAAAATGATGCATTATGCATTATGATGCAATAGAATGTAGCAACCTTGACAACAATAACACCAAACTGAAATCAAGAAATCCAAAAATGCATGATATCTCGATATATCGAATCCAATAAACATAAAAAAATAGAGAAAGTTACCAGGAATTGAAGAAGGGGAGCAGACAAGATTTCATTTGGGAAGAAGGATCTTTAAGCTAACACACAAACACAAATTATTAGATGTTTTGAAGGATGAAAATAGATAACAAAAACTCCTCCCTTTGAATATATTTTGATGTTTGTGTGAAAGCAATATGACCCCTTGAAGTCTACAATCTATTCTTCCTTTTATATAACAATCAAAAAGTTGTTAAAATGTCGCATTGTATCAAGTAGTAATTTTCACCTCAGGAATGTCCACAGCCAATGGGAAGTTGACACCTCTGCAATAACATAACTGCCGGGAAGTTAGGGGAACCACATATGGTTAAAAAAGAAACTAACAAAACTACCATTTTACTATTCCCTCCATCCCTCATTGTTCGGGACATTTTTCGCTATTAGAATTTTCTAAACTACTCATTTGGGAGATGTGGTAAAGGGAGAGAATTTTGAGTACACGGGACTTGATTAGATCATTATTTAATCGAATAGCCTAGTGGAAAAGACTTTTTGTTAGTGATCAAAAAGTCCTGGTTCGAAACGCACCCCATTGCTAATTTACAAAAAGAAGAAAAAAGACTTTATTGAATTTTTCTTAAGTGCATGAAAATAATAGATATTCCGAGAAATTATCAAAGACGTACTTGATATGTATATAATTGTCATCCAAACTTTTTTTTTGATTGCTGCTTGAAAAATATGAAGTATCTAGTCAATGTATAAAATTGATATTTTTCTACTTTGGGTTGAAGAACAATTAGAAAATCAAACTTCTGGGTATTCCCTGAGTTAAAGGAACAACAACAAAAAAAGTAATCTTTTGCTCTATATTTATCTATCTTTCTCAATTTCTTTGGATTGTTTCTAATTAAGGTAATTTAGTGAGAAATGGCAAAATAATTTTAGTAGAAATTTATTTTCTAAGTTAAAGGTAGTGAAAAACTTCATTTTCGTATAGGTGGTTACTTTTCTTGATTGTCATTGTTATTAGATAGGAGTATAAATTGTTGCCATTGACCTGATTTGGTGAGAAGTGACGAATAAATCATTTGATTGGTTATCTATATGCTAATCCATTGGTCACTAAACAAGAAATTGAATATTTATGGATGGCACTTACACATTGTTTCTGCAATTGTGTCTGATAGAGTTAGAGTTGTTGTTAGATTAAGGCCAAGGAATGCAGAGGAGATGGAGGCCGATGAAGATTTTGTTCATTGTGTGGAGTTACAACCTGAGGTGTCGCGTTAAAGATCGGGTGGGGTGGGGGTGAGGTGTGTTGAAGAAGAAGGATTGGGGTGGGGGTGTATTGAAGAAGAAGGTATGAGAGTTTTAATTTTAATTATGTAAAATATTTTAATATTTTCTTTATACTTTGTAATAGTGACTAGGGTTCAATAGTCATTTTATTTGATTAAATGAAAAAAATGCATGTAAAGAGGTCTAGGGAGGCACCTCATAAACAATCAGAAGTATAGAGGGCGATCTGAAACAAACTTCATACTACAGGGGCAAATAATAAATTAGTCTATTTATTCTATCTCGATATTTATATAATTGTCATCCAAACTTAATTTTTTTTTTTTTTGTGCTTGAAAAATATAGTGAGAATTGCTGATTTGGTCATAATAAATGGGTCACTGTTGCACTTTGGACCCACTAAGTGATATGGATGCACAAATGATCTCTGTAAGTAGCTAGCAGGTGCGCTTGATTCCCAATTTAACAACTACGTTAATTTGGGAGGTGGGGGCAGGGGGTTTGCAATTTTGAGACAATTTGGGGGTGGTTATGCAATTTTAAGACTTTGCTTGATCCCATAACTCTTGTTTTCAAATTTTTTAAAGATTTTTCTTTTCTCTTTATTTTTTAGATTTTCTTTTCGATTTTTTTCCTAGCAAAAAAGGCTCGATTTTGGTAGTTGTTTTATTTAAAAGTTTTGATTTTGGCAAAAAGGTTCGATTTTGATAGTTGTTTACCAAAATGTTTTCGCAGTTTGCCAAAAAGGTTATTTTTGACAAAACGGTTCGATTTTGATAGTTGTTTTGAAAAAAAAAAATTGATTTTGGTAGTTTTTCCACAAAAAGATCCGATTTTGATCGTTGTTTTGGCAAAAAGGTTCGATTATGGTAGTTGGTTTGGCTAAAAGTTCCTATTCTGGCAAAAAAAAGTTCGATTTTGATAATCGTTTTGACAAAAAAGTCTAATTACTTTCGGTGGCAAAAAAATTCTATTTAGCCCCTATTATATAGTAATATGCATCTTCCATTAAATATTTGTTGTCATTTATTTTCAATTCTATTTCATTAATTAGGGGCATCCTTGTAAACTTAAATTATCTCTTAATAGTTGTATAAATTGTTAGAACGTCAACTATTTTGGAACGAAGGGAATATTTTCAACAATGAAGTCAATTATTAAATATCACATTGCATTCCTGAAATGAACTTTTGAATTAATGGTGCAACCAAGTTTAAGGATAGGATTACCATAATCCTATCTTTACCATCATACACCTATATAAAATATTTGAAAGCCATATTAAATAACTTTTGAATTAATAATGCAATCAAGTTTAAAGATAGGATTACCATAATCCTATCTTTTAACCATAAAACTAGATAAAATATCTGAAAGCCCTATTAAATAACTTTCAAATAAGTAAGCCAAACATATAGTAATTCATTCTAATATCACTTTTTATTAATCGTGTCACTCAGGGGCGAAACTGGGGGGACGAGGGGGGGCGCTCGTCCCTCTAGGTTTTTCGGTATCGTTTATTTTATATACGATTTTTTTGAATTTTTGTGATATATATAATAAAAAATGTTAACAAACCAAGTGTAAGTGTAGCTTAGTTGGTTAGTTCCTTCCTCCAAAGGTAGAGGTCATGGGTTCAAGCCTTGTTAGCTTCATTTTTAACAATTTTTCGGGTCTTTTAACTATTTTTTATTTATTTTTGCCCCCCCTTAGTTTTTTCTCCAGATTGACGGATGAGAGTACAACACTGTTGTATGCATCCGTGAGCCCCGATACAAGATGAAGCACCAATATGTTATTAGAAATCGGGGCACCCACATTGCGTAACGCCAAAATTTTCAAATGTTGATAGTAGGCAGAGGCAGAAGAAAAATCCGCCATGTTGGTTGTGGAAAATTTGTGTTGCAAAGAGACAGCCCGAGAATTTTTGTTATCCTGAAAAATATTACGGAGCCGATTTCACTCACCCAGAGCATCTAGACCGGGTTCAATAATAGTATGGAGCATATCCGGTGAGATAATGACATAAATCCATTTGAGGACAATGGCATCAATGGTTTCCCAAGTAGCATCATAATTATCTAACGGATCAATAGGAGAATCCGGTAAAATATGGTGAATAACCTGTGTAGAACGACAATGGATCTGAAAAAGTTCCGACCAAGTAAAGTATAAAACTTTTTCCATGTTGAGGGTGACGGTAACGTGAGATTGAATACTAGAAATTGCCATAGCAGGATGGAGGCGAGGGTTCTTTGGTGGAGGAGGGGGGGGGGGGGGGTCGAACCAGTGAGTATGCTAGATAAAGAATTGTTGGTTGAGTCGTCAGCCATGGAGATTTGGTGGGAGACAGTAGAATGTCGAGAATAGGTTTACAATAATATACTCGGTGGATTAAGTCCGATACAATAATAATATAACCTAGTACGTATAAAATATGTACACTAATACTTATAAGTTCACAACTTTTTTCATTACCTAATAATTAAACACATGAAGAATCCTTGAACGACTAGGACCCCCCCCCCCCCCCCCCCCCCCCCCATATATTAGTATATTTCCTAATTAGACACATCAAGAATGTTATTACCTAGCTAATTAGAATCCCTACACCACTAGGATTATATTAGTCCCCCGTCTCCTCATTATAAATAGAGACCACAACATGTATGTACCCCAAAGTCACATTTTCTTACAACCTAATTTAAATGGGTTAGTAAAACCTAACTTCATATCTAAATCGTTGGATCAAGATTATATAGGTAGTTGATTTTATGCTATTTTTTTGGGTGCTTATATGGCCAATTTTTCCTTTTGATTAGTAAAACCTAACTATATATATAGTTAGGCTCTAAGTATTCCTCGCATATCAAAACTCGTACTCAATTCACTATTGTCTATTTCATAAAGCCCTAAAAACTTTCGAAAGGCCAGGTTTGTTGAATTTCCCATAAAGATGTCCACTTCAGAGAGCAAGAAGATAACATTGAAATCCTCAGACGGAGAGGAGTTTGTGGTTGACGAAGCAGTTGCGTCGCAATCTCAGACAATAAAACACATGATGGAGGATCTCTCTACTGATAATATTCCTATTCCTCTCCCTGAAGTCTCTTCAAAAACATTGTCCAAAGTAATTCAGTATTGTACGAACCATGTTGGCTTCACCGACGACTCCGTTGATTTTCCTGAGAAGATTAAGACGTTTGATAAAAACTTTGTCGAGGAGCTTGATCAGCCTATGCTGCATGCTTTAATTGTGGTATGACTTCTTTTTTTGTTTAGTTTTGTTTAAAGTTCAGTTAATAATAACATAGATCGATCATGGATGATCGGGTATTAATTATATTATTACTTTTAATAAAGATGCCTCATATTCGATTTCTTGTAATGATATTTTCATGTGTAGGCTGGCAACTATATGGATATCAAGCCTCTTCTGAATCTGGGTTGCCAAACAGTTGCCGATATGATAAAAGATAAGAGTCCGGAGGAGATGCGTATCATCTTCAACATCACCAACGACTTCACACCCGAAGAGGAAGAGAAGATCCGCCAGGAGAACATATGGGCCTTCGAATAGTCTAATTTTACTTATAAAACTCGGATTAATGTTAATCGTCGTATTTTTTTTTATTGATGGTAGTATTGATAATTTGATATTATTGGAGTCTTATAATTGCTTGAGCATCAATTGTTGTGATGTTATTGTAAGCTTTCATTAAAGTTCATCTCTATTTGAGTATTAGTAAATTTGAGTAGTAAAAATTATTTTATGGGTAAATATTAGAAAGTACTTTTTGAGTCTTAGTAAGTCTAAGTAGTAATTAATTCCAATGGAATAATAATTTTATGTGTAAAAATTAGAATGTACTTTTTGAGTAAACAAAATCATTGTCCAGATAAAATGTATTTATTGATATTCGGAAGCAATTCAACACTAAATATTATCCAACCCTAATAAAATACTAGTATCACTTAGCATAGAAAATATGAAACTATTGTCCTTCTATAATTTAAATTTATTTTTCTTATTATTAACCAGTCATGATATAGTTTTAGTTTATTGTATTTCTATATTTTGATACCCTCCTTCCCAATTTCTTATTCCACTTTCTATTTTTGAGGTTAAAATTCGAAAATTTTGACCATTAATTTTTAATGGCCGATAAGAAATAATATAGTCAAATTGGATATTGTTAGATTCTATTTAATATATATTTTTCAAATATCCACCTTTTATAATTTTTACATGTATAAAATTAGAGATATTTATGTTTTAAGTCGTGTCTCATAGACCGTGAAAAATCAAACTGGAACAAAAAAAATGGGAAGGAGGGAGTATAATTTTTATGTAATTGTTGATATTAAAAAATGAGCTTAGTACTCTAAATCATTTTGGATTTTCCATTGTTAAAGTAGTATTTTGGTGTGTATATAGTGTTTTTTGGCCATCTACCAAAACAAAACTCACTTGACTTTTAACTCTGCCCCAATAGATTGACAATTTGCCACATAAGCATTCCCAATTGAAGTCCGTTTTGTCATAAACTTGGCTACATTTGATCCACAAACATTAGATTGTCTTAATCTATTATCCAAACTAGTCTGCAACCATACTCATTCAGATACACATAAACCTCAAAAACAGACACATTAAAAAAGAAACATCAACAAATAAAGATGTCCTTAACATCATCTTCTTCATTCTCATGCATCAAACTAACATCACCCTCTTCATCATCTTCTACTTTCAAATATTATTCCACAACCAAATATAATGTTCTCACTACCATAAGAAGCTCTCAAGCTGAAGGGCCTTTGAGAAGACCAGTTGCTCAACCACTCACCCCTGTAAAGCCGATCCCACCCTCATCACCACCACCACCTTCTCAAGATTCTCCGGCGCCGTCTTCGAAGCAAGTGGTGGTGGACAAGAATGTGATCACTACTGAGTTTCAGAGGCAAAAGGCTAAGGAGCTTCAAGAATACTTCAAGAAGAAGAAGCTTGAGGAAGCTAATCAAGGACCTTTCTTTGGTTTCATTCCCAAGAATGAGATATCTAATGGAAGGTATGGAGATTAAGTCACTGCCCTTCTCTTTTGTTACAATTTGTGTTCTTGTTTGGTGATTTGTTCATGAACGGTAAAGAATCAGTATTAAAATTGATTGGTTATAGATCGATAAAGTCAGAACTTACGACCATATAAATTATATACTCCGTAATATCGTATACTTCGTCATATTCAATGTGGATTGATCCTCCTTCAATAACGAATATTTGTATTGATTGCTATATATGTACATATATTATGTCCATTTTGAATGTTATGTAATTCGATACATAGTCATATACTCATATATGTCAAGTCTTTCTTTTAGAATTCGAAGATATTAGATACAGAGTCAATGTATATTTTCAAGTCCTATACAATGTAGAATTTTGATTATTTTATATTAAATCGATGTTAAATAATTAAATTAAATTAATCAAAGTGAACCATACACTACCATCACTTTTTAGCTTGGTATTTATTGTGAAATAGATAGTCTTTGCACTACATCTTGGTCAAGTCTTAAACAACCTCTCTGTAGCACGGTTAAGGCCGCCTATAATCCACCATTCCGGCCAATATGCTTCCCAGGATCTTATCTATTGCGAAGTAGGAATAGTCTTTGCATTTCATCTTGAATCAATTGACAACGACCTCCTTCTCACGGGTTAGGGTTGTGTACAATCCGCCCTTCATATCACATTGCATATTGTTTTTTGCTGTACAGAATCAATGTAACTTGTTCATCAATTATAGAATATTTGTGTTTTTGTTTATGCAGATGGGCTATGTTTGGTTTTGCAGTTGGAATGTTGACAGAGTATGCAACAGGTTCTAACTTTGTTGATCAAGTTAAGATTCTTCTTTCAAACTTTGGAATTGTAGATCTTGAATGAGAATCTGCTTGATAACCAAAGTTGTTGTTACCATAATGTAGCTCTATGTGAAGTTTTTTGTAATCAATTTTATTGTATCATCACATCTTATATTGCAACTTTTGTAGGTGTAATTTGTTCAATCCATTTCCTTAAGAACCATAAACATTCTTGAAACTAATATATACGGTCTCTAAACTCATTCTTTTACCTTCCCTAACGTGCCGGCCTTGAAACCAAAGAAGTTGGCTTCATATTCATTGTGAAGTAGTAGATAGTGTTTTCATTTCATTCTTGGATCCATTAAGTAACAATCTATGTGTTGTCACAACTCACAAGGGTAAGATGCTTGATACCGGCCGACATACGGACCCCTCATCCTGCTTCAAGATCCTCATAGTAGTCATTGGGACATGTTGTGTATTCTGGGTTCGAGTAAACTTCCAAGCACGCAACGAACTTCCGCGGCAACATCATCATCTTCATTTTCTATTTTTCTTGCCAGCACCATTGCATGATTCTATTACCTGTAGGATTTATATGTTAACAGTTCACTAGTTTGCAAAAGGTAATGTAACATCCACTCAATACGACCATTATCAGTGAATCATTCATTATTAGCATCATGTAGAGTAAAGACTCATTAAGTGCTTATTAAAATCAGTTACATATTCAATAATTAATTTACTCATTTTAATAAGGGCATCGACTTTATTCATTTTTAATTAATTGATTTTAGTATGATCCTCATAATTCCTGACAATATTTTCTGACGCAATCCCATATAGAATCGACTCCGGTTGCAGTTCGAAACATGGACTTGGAATCGTACCGAGCGTACCCTGTACAGGATTGGTAGTTCGTTTCATTTTCGAAGATCCATACTACTACTATTTATATTGCATAACATAAAGCAATTAAAGCTAGTATCAGTCTATTTGAGGTCATTTTGAGTAAATATAAGGTCTTTGATTTTTACACTCCAAATTTCATAATCACACTCCACTTTATCACTTTTGAGAAAATTTTATAGAGTAAATTGAAGGGTAAAATAGAGAAAAAGGAGTGTGATAATAAATTTTTGGAGTGGAAAAATCAAAACCCAAATATAAAGTCGCTCGGAGTCTATTCGAGTATCAAGTCGATTCGGGTATCTAGGTTCAATTATGTCTAGAGTTGTGTACTTGTGTACGTATCAAATATTCCCTTTTCTGATCATGAATCCTTGCAAAATCGAGTTTCTAGTCACCTCGGTTTTGGGTCTTTCCAGACATCCAGATATAGCGATACACGGACCAACTCGGTACGATAACAACTCTATTGGTTGGTGGACCGTGAACCCATCTATTTCCCAAATATTAGTCGTTTTTAGGGTTGTCCATTTCTAATGTTTTTTTCCAACAGAGCTTTAGTACCGGGTCCTTATTGAACCCGCTATTCAATCGAACCCAACCCACCTGGTCATGTACTCATGTCAAACAATTATCGATAAAAGAGTTGTTTGCAAGCCTGGAACCCTGGCCGTCCGAAACAAAATTGGTTCCAACTGTATCCGAATACCGAGTCAAAATTTATCGGTTATACTCTGGCTTGACCAGCAAAACCTGGTTCTTTATGTACTTTTGTAATATAACAACAATTTTTTATATTAATAAATAACATAGTTTCATTTAAATTGGATAACCGTCTTGGAACCAATCTAGAAATGTATACGAATCAGTTTAATCATATTTCAAGCCAATAGCTGTATGCACTTTTGGAGACGATTCTAGACCGAGCTAAGTTTTTCGATCTTATCAGTTTTGATTCGAGACAGTCCAAATATAGTGAAACCCGAACCGAAGAAGCTGGATAACAATTCTATAAGTCGCAATTAAGTAACTTAGTATAGCCAAAACTTGGGGGGAACGGGTTGTACATGCAGTCTAAACGTGATACAAATTTGTTTGTTTATTTGGACTACTGCCATTCACGACAATCCATTGGAAACAATACAGAGTGGAAAAGACAAATCAGAAAGACATGCAAGAAAATTAGAAGAGTCCAAACAACTTTTGAAGCAATCAAGTGTTCTTTTTCATTAACTCATTATATTATCTTAGTCTGCTCTTCTTTTATCATCTTAAAAGTCAGTTTCTTTTGTATTAAGCTCAACAATATCTATTACCTTCCTCAAAGTAATATATCATCTTATAGTTTTGACTTGGAAATTGCTCTTAAAGTTACTAATAATATCACCATTTCGAAGAAGCGTGACCACTACTTTTGTCTTCTAGTCTTTGTCCTAGTATATGCTCTCTTTTACTTTGCAATTTCAAGATTCTTTTCAACGTTAGGGTACTGGTTTACTTATTTCTTAGATCACCAACACTCTCACATTGATTATTTAGCCCCTCCGTGTACTTTAGGACACGAGTGCATACAGACCGACCGATCATTTAACAATTCCACATTTTTATTTAGTCTAATGAAACTCATTAGATTTCGATATACAAATACCCATAAGATTACATTTCCAATATACTAACATTGAAAATGATATTCAATACAATCCTTATATTTAGGTTTATAATTGGTATCCAAAATTGTATATATTCCTTAGTTAAAATTATAATAATATATACAAACATCAATATTTATTTCCTCTATGTAGTGTATTCACTTTTCTTTCGGCAATTATGCTTAAAAAGATTTGATTCTCTCTAAGTCATACACATGAGAATCTTTAACCTTGTGTAAAGTGAAAGATCTAAAAGCTCACCAAAATCTGAAAAGAGCAATACTCCTAAAAAGAAAACAATATTCATTATAACATGATAATTAGTTTGCAGAGTTATAATCATTTTAGAATAATTACCCCATCATCTACTAAACATTCATTATCACACTCACCAAAACATTTTTACTCACTTTTTTACTTTAACATTTTGTTGTTGGACAACAATTTGGGACACAAAAGTGATGATATATGGTAAAAGAATCGAATAATTAATTAATACACATAATTTGCTATATATCGAAAGTAACATCTCAATCAGTGTTTCAAAGTTTTCCCGTGAAAAGCCCAACAGTCTGACACTCTCCTTAACTATGAATGCTCTCTTCTTCGCATCACTCTCTGTGTTGTGTGTGATTTATTTTTGTAACCATTCATTTCCTGCCGTTACATTCACTTCTTGTTTGGTAAACATGTCAAACAAATGCAATCACAAATTGATAAATGTTATTCTCTCGTACACGATGAAATTAGGATGAAAATATAAGGGTTAATTCTGAGAAAAGTTAAATACGTCCACAATCAAAATTTAAAAATAAAAATTAAAATAAACGAAAGTTTTAAAATGTTGTGCCTCGAAGGACTTGAAGCCTTGAACGTGCAACCTCCAACTTTTGATTTATTATTCCCTAATTTCTTTTTAATTGATATTTTTGTTTTTTCATGTCAAGTTTTGACTAATAGGAGTAATTGTTTTAGTTCATATTTACTTCCACTCAAATGGCTATGTTTTTTATTGTGAACTTTGATAAGCAATTACTTCCTAGTTCCTATTCCATATTATACTTAACAGATATTTATTTAATATCACTCAATTTGTCCCTAAATTTTTTCATTAATTATTATAAATTCACTTCAGCGACAAATTTGAGTGGAAGTAATATTTTGATGAAATATTATATGTGTTGCTTCTAATTTCATGTCTTATTAATTCTCTTGTAATATATCCTTTGATTTACAACTTGTCTGGCCAATTAATCATTAACATAATTACACCAAGTAATTGTTCAATAATTAAAGACATTGGCAATAATTAGACCCCAAGTAATTACTACTCCATATTTTAGGATATATAAAATTTTACTACTTACTCACTACTCCTATTTTTTTTATTAGAAAGTAATCAAATTATTACTTAATATATAGACATATGAATGAGTATCCAAAGAACACAACTTTGGTCTATGTACCCAGCCAGCTAGCCACATAGCCATAGAGGATAATTTGGTAATTATTTAGTCAAATAAGCTACTAATACTAACCTACTTTACATCTTGACCAATGCACAACATGATCCATATTAATAAAATAATTAAATAATCACCAACTACCTATTAATATGCCTCCAACCCTTTTCCTTCCTCCAAAACATTAAGAGCTACATAACTTTTCTAGTTACCTCCAGACACATAACAAAATATTCCATACAAGTTTCAGTTTCTCAAATGGTGACATTCATTTTATTTCTTTTTACTCTAATCTTTCCACTTTCTGTGTCTGAAACTATTGTAGTAGATGGTGTTTCACAATGGCATAAACCAATTGTCCAAATTGGAGATTCTGTCAGTAAGTGTTCTGTTCTTCACATTCTTCAATTATATTTTAAGAATGGAATATCAAAATAATTCAATTATTTAATTTATTGTTTATCTTTTTCACAGTTTTCCAGCACAAGAATCACTACAATCTCTACATTTTCAAGAATCATGAAGCTTTCAACACATGCAACTTCACTCAAGCTACCCTTCTCACCAAGCAAAACTCAACATCTTATACTGTAATTTTCTTCTCAATTCATTACACTATCTATGTTTATTATCCCTTTAATTCTTGGGCTAATCGGAAACAGCGTGTGTTATCACATGAATAAAGTTGCATACTAATTCCGACTTCCTTCCACGTCTAAGCGGAGCTTCTTGAAATGCATTGGTTTATGTTTTGCATGATAAAACTCTGAACATTTTGTATATTTTTCTTCACATGAAGTGGTACCCATCACGCCCTGGTTTCTTCTACTTCTCCTTCAACAATGGTACAAACACGGCTTGTGTTGAAGGCCAAAAGTTCGCAGTCAAAGTTTCTGCAACCCCAGCACCTCAATCTCAGCCATCTCCACCACCACAGCAGACACAATTACCCGGTGCCCCGCCCGTAAGCTCTGGTGGTGGAATTGTGTCATCATCTCCAGCATATCCATGGCCATTTAGGCCAAGAGGAGGAGGGGTGGTGGTGGCTTCTGCACCAACAAGTGAAATGGTTCCTGCAAATAGTCCAATGATGGGAGGTGAAGGTGGTGGATTTCCCTTTATTGATAGCAACCCTGCAGTTCCTCTGCCTACTGGAGTGGTGGACTCTGCAACTTTTGGTCCTGGTCCAATTTCTAGTGCTCTTCAAAGACAGGTTTGGCTCTTCTTTTTTTGTGTCCTTTTAGTGACACCCCACCCCCCACATTACCCCACCTTGCCTCATTATCTCGTTTAGATGGGAATCTCTTTAAAAAGGTTGAACTCCAGCCTTAACGATTCAGTTGCCTTATGTCTTGGGGAGAGATAGAATTTTCTTTAGATCTTAGAAATATTGAATAAAAATATTGGGACAATATACTCTCTTCAACATCGTCTTAATTTGGGTGAGCAAATTTTTCCTTCAAAATAGTTTATAAATGTTACTCCCTTGGCTTTACAACATATGATTTGTTGTCAATTTTTGAGGTGTATCTTTGAGGTGTATAAATGTTACTCCCTTTACAACATATGATTTGTTGTCAATTTTTTATATTCTTAGAAAATTTCTAAGGCAATAGTGAAATGAATTGAATGTGTAACAAATTTCGGAAATTATGAGAGTAAAGCTGGAACTATAGAAATAGACTGTTTGTTATAATTTGTGTAATAGTTTATGTTACACTATGATTATATTGTGAAGTGTATTTTATTTTTCGAAACAATTAATTTTAAAATAAACAAAATATGTAATATGAATTTAGTAATACGTAGTACATAAACATCATTAAAAATGTAACATAGAATTGAGATTTAATAAATAAAAAAAGATAACATATATGTGAATATAAATTTTTTTGCATTTAATGAAATAATGGTTCTCATATTTGGCTCCTATCTTTGGATTTGCAGATGGTGGGGTATTTACAACTTGAAGGAGCTTTTTGTTGTATGGTTGTTTTGATGCTCCTTTAATGTATTTTTGCATTTGGCAAATGTATTGTTTAGGATTGTAGAGAGGGACAGCTTAGCTTTGTTAAATGGCACCTAGAGTTGTAGCTTTTGGATCTAAAGTAGTTTAAAGTTGCTGATTATCTTTGACCATGTATAATTGCTAATCCTTTATGCTACTTTGGAATCAAATCATTACCATTTTACTTTAATCCATCTTTTCTCTTCTCTTAGTTATACTCCCTCCATTTCAAAATACATGATTTTTTCGTTTTTCTGTGTCTAACTTTAATTAACAATAACTAATTAGTTACAATATAAAAAATTATAAAAAGTTACTTTTATGAAAGTCCTATTCGATATAAATTTATCAATATTAATTATATATTTTTTGAACTAAAGAATAATAAGTAATTGACGGTCAAAGTTGGGCACGCAAAAATTAAAATGTCATATATATATTATGAAATGGAGGAAATATTTGATTGGATAATATGAATGTCGCCATCAGGGCGGATCCCATAAAGTTCAAGGTGGTTCATTGGAACCACCAAAAGTTTTGTAGTACAATGGATAGGTTGAGAAAAAAAAATTCATAATTTGCATGGGTTCGAATCCTTTCCATAACTCTACATTTTGCCCGAGATAACTAATGATGAGTTAACTAATTAACGTAACTTTATATTTTGAACAGTTCACCTTCATGAGTGAGTTTACTAAAGTAATTAGTATTGTCTTTTTTTTTTTTTGTAAACTAGCGATGTGGTGAGTATCGAACCGAAGACCTTCTGGTCACTAGCAAGAGCCTTTTTCACTAGGCTATCCGATAAACTAACTGGAACAACCTATGTTTACTTTCTTCAATCCAAAATAATTGATATTTCACTTTTCTGAAATTAATTTAACCATTCATTATTTAATTTTACTTATTTTACTATATTTACAGTGACATGTGAGAAAGACGTTATTCTGAATTGGAAGTATTACTGATAATCTTTCATGCCATTAAACCAATTATTTCAAGGGCAAATGCAGTACTAATCACTTATCTTACCATATATAATATGGGAAGTGGGTATTGAATCCCCATGTTTTCAATTCCCCATAAAATTAGGAAAGTAAATTATTTCTAAAAATTGAATAAATAATTTCATATAATCTACATACATATTGAATAAGTATCATATGTTCTTTTACACATTGAAATTAAATTTAATGAAGATGCAAAAATTGTTATGGCATAGAAAGTTATATTTATCAATTAGTTACAAATTGTATATTACACAAGCTAGAGTATGTACAAACACCTAGTGCTTACTAACAAGTCACGTGCTCCTCAAGTCCTCATTTAATATCATTTAAAATGGAGTAACTGAATAGATGATATAGTGAATATTTTCAAACATAAACTATTAACTATTATATTTGTAAACTAAAAATAATTTATAAATATAAATACTATGACTTTTGCCGTTAATTGAACGTTACTATAAGATGTCCAATTCGTGTAGGTCCATTCGTGCTATTTAAAATCGAAATAATAGTGGGTAGAGCGAGTTTTCTTCTGATCCATCGAGTGTGTGACAACAATTAATGTGAATTGATCATTATACTATTCCATTTAATCAAAGGCAGTCGACATGTATATAATGGTATTTCATTATTTCTTTGATAATTATATACAGAATGTATTTAATTAACGAATTTCACAAATATTGAGAAATCAAACAACAAACCATCAACATTAATTCTTTAATTTGTCAATTTTAACATGAATACTTTGTTAGGAATTATATTTTATCCCATTAAATATTAAATCTCTGAAGATAAAGTTAAATGATTTGACAAAATCATAAAAATATACCCTTAAAATTATTAATGACAGAAACAATAAAAAAAAAGAAACAGAATCTAATAGTTTCTTCCTTCGTCTGTTCTCAGATCTATTTCATGTTAAATTCAAAAGTCAAAATCAAACTTGAGAAAAAATCATAATTCTACACGCAAGGTTGCTTCACGCGTGTGGAGGAGGCAGATTCTCCCTTTATATATTACTGTTGACGTTGACTATTGAATTTTGCTTCTTCTTCAACTTTTATCCTAAATCCCATCTACAAAAAATATCTGCTCAAACTAAATCGAGAATCTAGAGAGAAGATTCATAATTGTGGTGGGAAATGCTCTTTTGTGACGGAGAATCTGCAACCGCTACTCGTCGAGAAGTTTGATAATTGTGATGGGAAATGCTCTGAGATCATTGTATGGAATTTGCTGTAAGCCTTCAGCTGATTCTGAATCCCTGGGCCACCATGGTGTAACATCTACCACAGTTGGAGTCTCAGCTCTTGCTCAAGATCTTTACAACTTTGAGATCACTTCTAAGGTACCGTTTTGCTCTGCATTTTTCAACTTAATTGTGTTGTTTTTTATCTTCTCAAATTTATGAAATTCATTGAATTTCTATGGTGTATCGTGTTTAGTGGCGGGAGAAATTTTATATAGGAGGTAAAAAATTAATATTAGACAAATGCACCTTGTTAATTTTAGCAAAATGCCAGCATGCCAAATCATCAAGGAGAGATTAATTAGGATGATATTTTCTTTATAGTTAATATTACAATAATTCTCGATCTCCTTCTGTATCATGAGATTCAAACCTTTCACTCATCGATCAAAAAAATCATTAACTTAATTATTAGACCAGACAATTATCTCAATTTGGGCAATGTTTAGTTCAATATACATTTGTAGAGTTTTTTGTTGTTTGCCAAGATGTTTTTCTAGTTTCGACAAAATATCTTTTTCGTTTCAGGTTCCTAAATTTGGAGAGTTTGTTGACATTTAGGACCAAAAATTAGATCTTGATTACTTCTTCCGTCCAAAAATAGTTGACGTTTTAGCAATATTTTTTTGTCCTAAAATAGTTGACGTTTTAACATTGAAAATTGTACTTTTACATTCTCAATGAATTTTTTGACTACTTTTTCTATTGAAATTAGCAATTAATCAATGATATGGTTCTAAATAATTGTAATTCTATTTTTTCAATGTACTTTTTGACTACTTTTAATTTTTCTTAATTTATGTGAAAATTGCTTAAACGTTAACTATTTTGAGACGGAGGGAGTAATAAACTATTATGAGTATTTAATTGGCTAAACTCAAATGAAAGAAAACCATTTAGCTCCTATATCATTGCATTAAGATAAGCAGTAATTTCATCTCAAACATTTCACAACTTCTCAATGCAATTAATCCTCCAACCCACAATTCCACATGCCTAAAAACATTATTACAAAAACAGGAATCATATTTCCTTGCCTTAGTAGAAGAGCTTGTTTGGCTGTTTTCTTTGTTTTTATTGCCATCTTTCTAAACTGCAGATTATCTAAGGTAACTTCTACTTTTATCTTTATTACATAAATAGATTTGAAATCGAATTTAGAAATCAACCATCGGAATTCAAAACAAGATTCATAACCAGAAAATCTTTCTTGAAATACATTGTATTACCAATTGTTCATAGTTTTTGTTCTTTTTAAGGTTCCTGAGGGGCTAGCCAAGCATGTTGTCTCATCCAAGAAAGCACAGGCAAACTGGTACTTTAGCCAATGCTTTTGATTTTCTTTCTACATTCTCTTCTTGAATTAAGGTTGTCTGAGGTTCATTTTTGTGGAGGGAAGGTATGGGAAGCTTTCGACGGCATGGAGACAAGCAAAGCCTCCTCCTATAACCGCTGAGGAAGCTTCGAGGCTTGTGATTCAGACCTTAAAAAATCATATAAAGGCAGATGTAGAGGTAATCTCAAATGATTCAGTTCCACTCATTGTAATGTTGGGCAACTAGCTGAAATTTGACTTTGATTCTTTCATTTTGAAGGGATTACTGAGCTTTTATGGTCTACCACTCCCTCATTCTCTTGTCGAACTTACTGATGGTCATCCTCCCTCGAGGCCTCAGGGACTTAAGTTTGAACTTCAAACAATACCAGTATGAAAAATTCAGCAATACAAATAATTTGGTAGTAAAACTTGATCGATGTATTTTGACAATAAACTGAACATATATCATCTAGGTGGATGCTAAGGCTGTGGCTGATGGGGATACCATTACGGTATATGTTAGCGTGGAGCATCCCAGGGAGTCATCTCTTGTACCTAAAGAGGTCCAATCTGCAGCTGTCCAAAGATCAAAAGCTCGTGCTCAGAAAAATTACGCGAAAGCGGATGAATTGCAGAATAAAATGGTTGCTGCTGGATATAGGTACATTTTATATAACTTCTTCAGATTGACATGGGTTACCATGTTCTTTTTCGTATTTCAGTGAACTGAGTTGTATTGCAGAGTAATTCCAGTCCAGAACGAAGAAGTTCTTGCAAGAAAATACAGAATACGCTTACGGTACAGTGAACTAAACAACTATGATTCCGGTACATGATTAAACGCCTTCGTATTTAGTACATCACTAATGAACAATAAAAAGAACATCAGGGGTATTGACGCACCGGAGAGTGCAATGCCTTACGGGAAGGAGGCAAAGGAAGAACTTGTGAAACTTGTACAAGGAAAGACTTTGAAAGTCCTTGTGTTTGATGAGGACCGTTATGGTCGTTGTGTTGGAGATATATACTGCAATGGGATATTTGTACAGGTTGGTAAAGTATCTAAGTCTCAAATTGTTCTCTTTTCCCTTCTTTTATTTAGATACAGTTTAAATTTATCAACTTCAATAACAGGAAGTAATGCTGAAGAAAGGATTGGTATGGCATTATACAGCATATGATCGACGCCCAGAATTAGATAAGGTACCAAATTTGACCTATGTTTTGATATTTTATCATGATATTTGACGCCTAACTGGCTGTTCATCATTTAATCAGTGGGAGAAAGAGGCTCGAGCCAAGCGGATCGGGTTGTGGGCGTCATCCAATCCTCAGATGCCATGGGAATGGAGAAAAAATAAGCGTGAAGGCAGAACGTAGAAGATTGCTTGCTGAGGATTCTGTTGAAAGTGGGTGGTTCGCATACTAGTCGAGCTGCGACATGGATGAGAGATATTTATGGAAGATATAATAGCTATATCAGGCGATCTTCCTATTCTTTCCATATTGAAGTTTTAACTATTGTGGGTCTTGTATTCTAAACTGTAAATTGGATGATCTCCTCGGCTAATATCCTATCATTTTTCTGCAACAAACCTTATCCGTCTCTTCATGATGGATTTACGTCTCACTAATTCTCCTGTGAATGTGTCTTCCCAATTATCACTGAACCTTCGTTGTTAGCATGTGAGAAATCCAACCGAGGCACGTCATGAAAGAAAACATGATGGCAACAAAATAAGCGATAGATGATGGAGACAGTCTTGATTCGAGAAAGAGTTTCCTAGCGTGATGCCTGCCACAAATAGCAGCTAACCTGAAGTTCCATTCTGTAACTGACAGATACCGGAGGAAAGCACAATTGGAGAGAATCTGCCTAGTGTCATCCCAGTATCTGTAGAAACAACATTTGAACAAAACCAAGACCTCAACAGCAGATGAGGGAAACAGGAGATGGTGTACATTTATCAATAATGGTAGGAACCAAAACGTGAACGCAAAATCACAAATGCAAAGAAAATTCTTAGTAAAGTTAGCTTAATAATATGTTTCTTCAATTCAAATCTGATGATTTGGTGACCAAATATCGATAACAATATTAAGGTCAAGAAGAAGTTGGAAGGCTTGACTGGACAATAAAACTGATTCTTCTCTGGTTGACTATCAAAATTTTGAAAGTCATATAATGAAATATTGTAGTGGTTGACTGAGCAACATGATGTTGTTGGACTAGGGTGCACTCAAAAGGAATATAAGGTATTCACCTAATTGACTGAAGCCAGATATATGCAGCTAAAATACTATTGTGCAAAATTTTAGTTGAAAATAATGGGGACTGAGAGTTGAGTCATCGATACACTGTACCTCCACTATGTGAGCCCTCTTAGCATGGCTCTGCTTCCGTTTCACATGCACAAAACATAACTAATGCAGATATCGATAGTTATAATGTAACTACACATTGCATGATGCACAATCATGTAGAGAAGAATAGAAGAATCACGGGAGGGACGTACATAAGAGGAAGGAGTAGTTGTAGGATCCCCTATCGATGGAGAGGAGATGGGTATGTCCGTTTTGGTTTTGATTCTAGAGAACTAAAAGGAGGGCAAGTGCCCTTCCTCGTCCCCCCTCCGCTAAACGTCAATTGAAAAAGCAAATCCAACAGTCATGAACTTCTAAGTATGTACAAGCATAACATGTCTCATTGCCACTAGATAGGATCCTGCCTAAGCGGGTTAGAGGGAGGGTGGATTGTACATATCGTTACACCTTGTGAAAATAGAGGAAGGCTGTTTGCGAGATGATAATGTCAAACATGAATACATAAAGAAGAAACAATACGCGACTACTAAGTAATAGAGACGATCAACAACCACATAAAATATAACTCAGCAAAAAGAACATTTATTTAAACTGCATGCATGCAAGGCAGCAGCAAAAACTATAACAGAGCAAATACTAATTCACAAGCTTAAGATAAGCATTGCAAGCTCTAGGAGAACCTCACAGTTGCCTCAACTCATATTGAAACAGAACGATTTTTTATCATAGATCGACATCACAAGAAGCTCTGAAAATTGGAGGACAATCTGTTTTCCTACACATAATAGACTATAACAGACACAAGAGTTTACCTTTAGTTTATCCCTTTTATTCTTGCACATTTTTTCCTACTATTGTTCTCCATAATTGGAGAAAACTATAAATAATGGCATACTCATGAAGTGCCACATTTCTTTCCCTCAGGCAATCACTTACTCCAGATAACATTAAGAACGATCAGGATAAAATCAAGAATGGTATATGGAATCAAATCCATTGGTCCTGCTGCGAACAATCATGTGAAATACTTCCCTAATTTGGCGTTCCAAAGGGTCCAATCCTTCCTTGATCTTGTCATACACAATTCTAAGATCATTGACCCTTTGCCTAACATCCCTTTTTTTCGCATCTGTCAATGGGAATTGAACAGTATCAATCAGTTCATTCATTTGTCTGACACATTTCTCAATTTCATGAATCTCCCTCAAAAGCCCACAAACATTTCTTCTATCCTTTTTCTTTGATTCCTCTAGAATCTTCTCATGAAGTGAATTTATAGGGAAAGCAAAGCCATATTGCTTGGGAACATTAAAATGTGTCTGAAGGCCACGATCCTGGCAGGGAATCGCAGCTACAAGAGCCCACATTGTAAACAATAACACACAATTCATTGTAAACACTGCTGCAACTAACCCATTGGTAGCCATAACTTCATGTGGTTTAGGTGCAGAAATGTTATTCCCTATTGCTTGTAGCTGTTTAGCAGCAGACCATGACCTGGAAACACTCCACGACAGTGATCTGCATTGGCTCAAAGAACGTTTTTCCTTATGTGTATTACTGCGCCCGAAAGACCAATTCCTATGAGTCATAGGAGTAGAAGACTCTTTCTCGTCAAGCATTACGATAACCAATTCAATTAAGGCCTTCCTCGCACGCCTAACCTGGCCTTCCCCCAAACTCCTCTGACTATCCAATGCACACAAGACAATCTCCAACTGCTTCTGCCATTGCCTGAGCTGCTCAATCCCATCCCTAATTGCATTACATACATCTAATGCCTTCACACTCCTCTCAAAATACTCAGAAACATATCGGTCCGTTGGGGATTTATGCAATGCATCTTTGTCATAGCAAATTATGGCTTTGAACTCTTGATGACAACAAAGAAAAACATCCAACAGCTTTTGCAACCATTGAATCGACAATAACTCGAGATTTGAAGTAGCTAAATCATTGAAACGTTCAGCAACTTGCTGCTGGAAATCTTCAAGCAAAACGTGTAAACTAGTAGCCTCATGTGTGGCATCCATTGAATGAACTTGATCAAGACTACTACTCAACAATCTCGATAACGATCGGGTTGCTCCTCCAAAAATCTTTGCTGGCATTCTTTATTCACCTCGCATGAAACAAACAACAGAGCCCAAAAATCCCAAAAAAGAATCCACTTTCAAGATTTTCAATATAATTTGTTAAGTAGGAAAAAAGTACCCTTCAATTCAAAGGAGCAAAAAGACACAATATGATGACAAAAATTAAAAATTTATCACTACAAAGCTCTCAACTCTTTCGTTGTAAACAATCTAAGATTAGCAAAAATGATAATCAATATCTGAAAAAATAAATCCACCTAAAAAGATCAGAACAGGTGGGAAACGGTAATGAGGTTTCTGGGTATGATGAGAATTTCAAGAATTTGTCTAAATCAATCAGAACCAACCGATTAAAAAAAAAACACCAAGAAACCCCCAAAAAATATGAAAGTGAGAGAATTTCAAATGATTGATTGATCAAACAATCTTAAATAAATATCCGAAATCAAAGTTCTCAAATGTGTGCGGAAAAATCTTGCAGTTCACGTAAAGGTTACACAATCTTTAAGCAAAGCAAAAGCAGATCAATTGAGATCAAATTCAGACACAAAAATCAAGAATGGTACATTATATTACAAATGATGTTTGTAATAATATTATATGTGTACTAACAAATATATATGTGTAACAATATGGAGAACAAAAGGAAGATTATGTATTTTTAGAACCCTAACATTGAGGCTTATATGGAGCCGATTTGGACCGCGTAATTGGAGGTTTGTTGGAGGGCGGGGGGTGATGATAATTAAAGAATAAGAATAATACAATTGGATTAGAAAATTAAAAAGAATGTTTTGCTCCAAATCCCAAAAATTCTTGATTTTCTTAAAATAATCCAAAGTTTGTACCCCTGATTGGGGTTTGGGATTAACGACGAAGTCAAAGCATTGTCATGTGAATAGATATGTTTGATGTGGCTCGATCGAGAACAGTTTAGCTCCGCTCACTCCTAAACCGAGTTATGAGTTGGGCGCAGTGTGAAAAAATTTTCATTTAAATGATAGAACTTATAAAATAGTCATGCGATATTAAATGTATTATATTTTTAAATTAGCAAATGGGAGTTTAAGCTCCAAATAAATAGCTTTATCTTCTCTAAAATATAAAGTGAAATTACAAAATGGGATTAAGAACATAACTAGGAGTAATAAAGTAAATTTTTATTTACGAGCATACATATGAGATTTAAAAGAGAACACATCATAATTTGAAGTAATACAAAGTTCTCTATATAAATTTGTTATCATATATTTTTACTTTATTAATATCTTAAATGTCTTTATCTGAGAACATCGAATGATCTAGTGATTAGGAGGTTTTCTAGTGATTTAGAGGAATTTGATTCGATTCTTATCGTAAGGGACGGTTATTGGGTTTAAAAAAAATGTCTTTGTCTGGTTACTATATATTGTTCACTTCTTACCAATTAAATTTGTATTTTACCACACGGTTCCTACACGGCCTTAACACGCCACGCCATGGATGTTTCACTTTATCCCCCTACATTCCCTTCCAAGATCAAACCAAAATTATTATATAGTGTTAAATGTTAAATCAAACCAAAATTATATATATGTTAACTAAATTTGTATTTTGTTCGATTTTAATCATTGAATTTAGAATATAGTAATATATTTGTGGCATTATGTCAGAGGTATGTGGAGTATATTAATTCAATCATCAAACATATAATTTAACTATGTTAGATGAATGTAAAATATATATAGTACGAGTAATATATTTGTGGGATTTGTAATCTACACTCTCACATAAAAATGATCCTCAGTCAATATTGTTCAACAATATTGGTCAAATATCTCAAGGTAGTATTAAAAACTTGTTAAACGAACAATTTATCATCTTTTTTACTTTACAAGATGCCAAACTATCACTTGAAAAGGGGTGGAATATTAGTAAAATACGTATTCGTATTAAACCCGCAATTCCCCCTAAACTTATAAACATATAGTTTAGAAAAAAAATGCTTTCAGAATATAGTTCAACTCATAAAATTGTGCTTGTATGTATAATTCAGTTGTCAGGGTCTTAATCTGAGGGTCTTAAACTTTTATATAATTTAAAAAATAAATATATACTATTATACACATTCGACACCTATTATGTTATATTGTTACTATAGTTTTTAATTGAAAATATGCATTATACTCGTCACTCGTGTATATATTGTCCTACATATTTAATATTTCACCTACACTACATAAAACATAAAACAGCAGCGTAGCAAGGATAATAGCTAGGCCGGCCATGTGATTCAACATTAATTTGTGTAACTTAATAATTAGCTAAGACTTCAGATTATCCCACACGCAAATTTCAATAGTTTGTTTATAAAGTTAATACAAGCAACTAATTTTAGCAATCACATTTTCTATACAAATATATATTACTTCTTAAAAGCATCATGGGACCGAGCGATTTAGTTGTTTGAAAATAGCTGTTTGAAATTAATATATATATTGAAGTGGATATTTAATTAAAACATTTATATATTATATTAGCGGTAGCATTACAGTCAATGCATGTGTCTGTTAATATTTTGTTTAATTTAATATTTGTTTATTCTAAAAATAATGACCATAACAAATTGCGTTAATGATTTATCTCATATAAATATTTTTAATTTACTCACATAATTTAGGATGTTGTTACCATTAGATTTTATTAAAGCGAGTTCCAACAAAAATAAGTTTAGATGAATAAAAAATTATCAATTCAAAATAAATTAAAAATGAAAAGAGGAAAGAACGCCATATGGCACTTTTATATCTTAGGCATTACATAGTATAGATGAGTATAAAATGTCAATTTCTTTATAAATTTTTTTTTATCTATACATTTAATTTATTATTTTAAAGTGTGCTTGTTTCACTGTACTGGTCCGAACATACATACCTGCGCCCCTGATCATAAACATAATGAACTTTTATGTACATGAAAGTTTTATATAGTTTCAATTGATTTTCATTTTACATTTTTAATATACTTTTTAACTACTTTTTATTATTCTTAATTTATGTGCAAGTGATTAAAAGAATAAATAAAAAAGAATTTAGAGAGTATTATATACAAATAGATTTTGAGGATTCCAAACTTCTTCCTAACTCGGTAGTAATTCCACATTTTGTTAATTGCTAAACTGCTTAACATGAGTCAATTTAATTATTTAAAAAAGAAGAAGTTTTCTTTTGAGGTTGGAAGTTGTGATGCTTTAAGGAATATTGCTTTAGCACCGAGTGTGAGATTGGAAAGTTATGGGAGCCGTTGCAAAATGAATATACGCGTTGTAATACGCTGAGCTCAGTCTTTGCATTAGCTATTCAACCATTGCCGTTGATTTTGAATCCTTTGGTCCACTAATAGACTTACCAAAATGTTGTCAACAAAGTTTATAATTGTGACCAGAATAAGCAAATTCAATTAAGTGGTGAAAAGTTAACTTGCCAGTTGCCACACCTTATCTTACCACATATGTGACATTAAAAGTTTATACTTTTTCCACTTGGTTGTAAATATTAAAAACTGATTTATCCACAGACTTTCCGCGTCTATTAATATAAGAATCCACAACTTGCTCTCTAGAATCGACAGCGACAAGGGACTACGCATGCCTTCTAGAGTTCTCCGTGCACCTAGACCCCCCCCAGGTCTTTAGATTCTGTTGATATATATCGTATGTTTGATAAAGTAACAAGTAATTTAGTAGTTCACTTGGCAAAAGTTGTGCCTTTGGCTCCCCTGCCGCGGGTTCGAATGTTGTTACTATTTACATTTTCTCCAAATTTAGTTACTTTAGGTCTTTTTTATATGTATTTGCCCCTTTGTTTTTATTATATAAAAAATTGGGCCATCCTTTATATTCATCTTGATTTCGCCCTTGTGTGCACCCTTTCCCTAATTCGATTGATCTGATCTTGAAGGTTAGGACCGGCTCCTCGGGCGAAACGGGCCATACTAGGGACTTCGTGGACCTGGAGCCTCAACCTTAACCCCTATTCGGCCTACTTATTAACAAACAAGGGCTGGTAAGCCCGGCCCAATTGACACATCTAGACATGGAAAATAGAAATTACTTATTCAGTCTTGATCTAAAACAAAATTAGTAGGATATAATGGGCCTAATTAGTCTCTTACTCTCTTTAACCCTTTGTCATGTGCCTTTATCAAGTTGTCCTTGTGTAATCACTTACGACTTAATTTTATAATCAAACAAATGATCAATTCATTTTAATGATGTTCTTTCAACAAATAATAATATGAACAATATAATATATACATATACATAATATACATATACTTTAAATTAATTAAAACATGAGAAGACACCACACTTAATATACATACATAATATATACCTATACATTAAATTATATTTTCTTGTAAATTTTAACGTGTCTCCACCTAGATTCCATACGTTGAGTTGGTGCATTTTGTGTATAAACCCCAAACTTGAAATATTTGGTTCCTGGCCCTCTATCGGGCACTTGAAGCTTCTGAACTCCATTTATGAAAATTGTAATTTGGCCCTCATTTGTATTATGTATTACATTTAGCCTCAACCATTTATTGTAAACATTACTCTCAATAACTTCTTCTCTATAGCGTTTGATTTGGCCATTGTAGACTCTCAATTGCAAAGTTGAAGCATATCCTTGTGCCCCGAATATTTGCATTATGGATACTCCTGATGTTCCGCTTGGTATGTATACATGCCCTTCGAATTGGTGTATTCCGGACGTGTAGTCTTGCCCCTGCAATTAACGAAACCTCTCAATTAAATTGAAACGAAACCTTACTTCGTGTAAGGTAGTATTAAAAACGTACCATAACGTGAGCTTCGGTCCGAGGCTTAGTGTCAGTGTCGTGTTTGAAGGGCTTATCATTATCAAACACCCAAAACCTCTGCACTCCACCAAGGTTGCTATATCTCTGTCCTAATGGTTTGTTGTATGGCTTTTGCAAATCCAAAGTGTACGGCACAGATTTGAAGCCATCTGTAGGATCAGCAATGCAAGTGTTCACAAATATTTCCTCAAATAGAAGAACAATTACAAACAATGAAATGTAAAACAACTTCATATTTATTTGTTTCTTTCTAAATGTATATGTAGTTGATGAGATTTTACCATCAAGATATGCAACCTATTTATAGGAGAATTTCTCCTGACTTTGGTTGCAATTGGAAAAATATTACTCTGTATTATATTTCCCTTTCATACCAGTTTGACCGCTCATCATGCAACGTTACTAATTTGCTATTGAAATACTCCATCCGTCTATAAATGATTGATACATTTTGACTTTTTATTGTCAACAAAACACGATTTCAAACATAAATATCTTCTATTCTACATATGAAGAAATTATAAAAATTTGATATTTTAAAAATATATATTAAGAGTTTAAGACGAATCTAACAAGTTCTCATATGACTATATTATTTCCTATTATTTGATGAGAATTCTTGATCAATTGACCATGTAAAGTCAAAATATACCAATCATTTAAGGACGGAGGGAGTAATAATTTATCTTTGTAGCTTTATTGGAATTTTGTCATAATACATGTTAACAATGTCTAGAATGGAGTTTTAATTATAAATTATAAACCAAGTAATTATTCACTAGTTTAAATTTTGATCGTTGAATAAATGGAGTTTGATTAAGATTAATGTACAATTAAACGTGAACTTCAAAATAGTTAAGCAATTTGATATGCCGATATTAACTTTTAATTTGTCATTATCTAAAGTTGGCAATGGTGAAGCGAAATTCGAAAGCAACAATGCTCTGATTTACTATTCAAAATTAGAAAGACACAATGAGACCTATAATTGAGTTTGTTGTGGAAAACATCAATTGTTTGGAAGCGAGAAATTGAAAAAACAAATATATTTGCCCCCACTGTTTCGTTGATGTTGACTTATACCATAATCATACCAATGTGTGAGCTAGGAATGGGATCACTTTCATTTGTAATTTTGCTTCCTAATTATAACACATCGAGAACTGTTTTTCTTTTGTTGAATTTTGATTCTTGAATCATCGTATTATTCGCCGTCGTCCATCCGGCAATTAGCTAAATACGTGAAGGTTGTTTAAACATTAACTACTGTAGTTGAAAACTGTCCCGTTTAGTAACGAAGCTTAAAATCCATAAATTGGTCATTTTGTAGTCAAAAGGAATGTAATCGAATAATAAATAATAAAAAACATTTCAAATATCCTTAACGAAATAGATATATCAAGAGGATGCTCGAGCTCGTATGAGTTTTTAGTCATCCTTGATCACTAACTTCTGCAACAATAACGAATTAAAATAAACTGAACACAAAAATAATGGCTAAGGAAAAAAAATTATTTAATAAAAAAGATAAGTAAACAATCAACAAGTAACCTATACACCAAAAGTCAAACATAATCTTACATAACAAGCTAAGAATTAACTGGTAATAAGTTGATGAGAAACAAGAAACATTAAAAGCAAGCAAACAACTAGACTAAGAACACTAAAGCACATAACAACAATTCATAGAGATGTATACGAATAAACGAGCCATTAAAAATAAAGTAACAAGATAAAAGTAAAACAACAAGCTACTAACAAGAATGTAAATGAAAAATCTAATTGTGAAATGAATAGAATCATCTAGAGAAATAAGAGTGAGTGAGTGAATGAACAAATTGAAATGGATTAGGTATAGATGGTAGAGGGATGGAAGTGAATTCCATAATATAAGGAATTGTATCAACAGTGAAAATTGATCCAACTAATCCAATAACTCAAAACATGATGGTGAAGTCGAATGATCAATGGTCAAGATTGGCCTAATTAATCCAAAGACTCAAAGGCAATGGTAATTTATTAAGTGAGTATAAGTAGTCAAATTATCAATGGCCAAAACTAGCGCGGCTAATCCGATTGTCCAAAACATGATGGTGAAGTCAAATGATCAATAACCAAGATTGATCTTACTAACCCAATGACTCAAAGGCAATGATCAATTATGAAGTGGACACAAGTCAATTATGAAGTAAGGCTTAAGTGACTTAATAACTAGTCCCACATTCAAATGATCAATGACCAAAACTGGTCCAACAAATCCAATGACTCAAAACATGATAACGAAGTCAAATGATTGATCATCAAGATTGCTCTAACTAATATAGTGGCTCGGAAGCAATGATCAATTATAAAATGGGACGCATAAGTCAATTATAAAGAGGCATAAACCATTAATAATTGATCTCACGTTGTTAATAGCTGGTCCCATATTGGTTGACATGCCAATATTTTGTGAAGTAAATCTTTCATTCTTTGTACATTGAGTTAGATCACTCCCTCGTAGGCCTGTTCATGAACCGGTTTGTTCGCAAATTAGTTAGTTAAAATTGACTCGTTTGCTCGCTCGGATTGATTTTTGAATTGGTTATGATTTGGTTAAACGGATCATAATTCATTTCCACTCACTCGGTAATCGCTCGGTAAAACCATTTATAAAATTTATTTTATTAAAATATAGTTAAATTAAACGATTCCTTCGTAATTCGTTGCAAATCGCTCGTTAATCATTCGCTCGTTCGTTAATCGTTCATTAAAATGTTTTATAATACTTCTTTTAAGTTAATCGAATAGCCTAGTGAAAAAGGCTCTTGCTAGTGACCAAAAGATCTTGGGTTCAATACTCACCTCATCGCTAATTTACAAAAAAAAAAAAAAAACCTAAAACATAGCCTAACTATCCGATTTGCGAGTGGAAAACAGATTACGATTGAAATAATTAGCGAACCGAGGGAGCGATTTTTATTTCGAACCGATTAACGAACAGGTTTTTTTGAATTTATGCGAACCGATTAACGATTCGGCTTTTTCGAATTAATTTCGAACCGGTTATTAATCAAACTTTCGAACCGCGTTTATTAACGGTCAGATTTGCAAGTGGACCAGTTTGATTACCGGTCGGACCGGCTCTTTAATAGCTCTACTCTCTCCACCCCTAAAAGATTGGCACAACTGGAAAAGGGTCTCGCTAGTGACCAAAAGGTCCTGGATTCGACACTCACCTCATCTCTAATTTACAAAAAAAAAAAGAAAAAAGATTGGCGCAATTGAAGATTTCATAAAATTTAAGGATTTTGATTTTTTTTTCACCTAACATTTCTATTTTAGCCTTTTACCGAGTATATGTCTAAAAAAGTAATGAATTACTCCCGTTTCGACTCCGGACCATATTTTTGACCTGTTTGGACCCAGGATCACTTTCCGGCCCCTTTTGACGACATACTATATTTTCAGCCTATTTCGACCCAACACCATAGTTTTTACCCGTGTCGCCCAAGGACCATATTTTCAGACTGTTTCAACCAACAAACATTTTTTTCAACCCGATTCGCCCCCGGAATTTTTTTCTACTCGATAACATTTTTTCGATTCTCGACCATATTTTGGCCTGTTTCGACTTGGGCCATATTTCGGTCCATTTCTACCCCATACCATATTTTAGCACCGTTTTGACCACGGAACATATTTTTGGCCCTTTTCGACCCGAGACCAATTTTTCTGCCCCTTTTAACCCTAACCATATTTTCGACCCTTTTCGTCTTCGGAACCATGTTTTGCCCGCGTAACATATTTTCGGCCTGTTTCAACCTGAGACCATTGTTCGGCCCCTTTAGACCCAAGCCATATTTTGCAGCCCCTTTCGCCGCCAGAACCATATTTTGTGTCTGTTTCGACATGGGACAATTTTTCGGCCCTTTTCGGACCATATATTTGACCTAGGGCAAATTGTTTTGCCCGTTTTGCCCCCGAAACATCTTTTCGGCCCTTTCCGACTAAAGAACATTTTTTCGACCCCAAACCATATTTTTTTAAGGGGCCGACAATGGGGACCCCTGGGTTCAATGTTTGCATCAAGGTGGCGACAAGTCCCCAATTAGTGTCTACGCCTTTGTTAATTTAGTTTCGATTTGGTGTCGGTATCTCTCGGCGCAATAGTTGTGTTTTCTAGTAGTGCGAAAAAGGTATTTTTAGAACACCAATATACATTACAATATGACGTCATCACATGCTAATCATCTATTAATATCTATCTTAACTATTTAGGCTCTTCCAGTTATGTTAATATTGGTTCGTAGTGTTTTCATTAGAATGGAGTTATATGTTAAAACTTCCAAAAAAAATGGCAAATAATATAAGATGTTCTACGTACGAATGAAAATATCAAATACTTATTCTATAATCGAGCTTGTTATTATTAGATGATTAATATTGGAGCTAGTGTACCGTGCGTCCATATAGTGAATCCTTTTCTCGTACGGAATATATATAATTTGATGAGGAAGTAAATTTTTGGTGTTGATTATTATAATAATTCTAATCCATGCATAAGCAAAACGATTAAAAAAATACATATATATCTTCCAAAAATACTAAATACATCATGTAAATCAGTTGCCCCATTATTATTCTTGCATTGTATAATTTCTCGGTATATATAAAAATATATATATTATACCCTAATAATAATAACTCTTTAGTTTTTCTTAATTTCACAAAAAATAAATTAATTATACTTATACCCATTCCAAATCAATTTACCCATTGTTAATCAACTTATATATAACGCCCTCCCCCTCCCCCAAAAAACCAATCACCCTCAACAAATTAAATAAAATCCTAATCTACAGTAGTACACTCGATCTCTTTAACCTCCTTTTTCTTTGATTCTTTTGGAAATTATTCATTGTGTCCCTTTGCTCTTTATACAACCTTCATCTCACAATTCATTCATGTCCTTCACCATCACCATCCTCATACTCGACATCCCCCCTATCGGGATCCTCTTCGAGCTGACCCACGACGTGCATCATCTGGTTGTCATCAGGGTTCACTGCATTCGCATAACTCGAGTAATTAAGATCAGAAGATGTAGTAGCGGCATTACCATTGCCACCATTTTTAGCTTTCTCTTTATACAAAGCATCAAGCTGGTGAAAATAGGGGCAAGTCTTGGAAGCTTCAGTTCGCTTCTTGTTGTTGTCTTTGACTTTCTTGAAGTACTTGTTGATGTTCTCCCATTTCTCCTTGCATCTCTTCGAACTTCGGGTGTAACCAAGCTTGTTCATTTCAGAAGAAACTTCTTCCCAGAGAGGGCCTTTTGGTCCATTTTCTTGATATTTGTTGTCGAGGCTCGTTCGGATCTTTATCAATTCTTCTATTTCTTCTTTTGGCCATCTTGATGATGGTGTTGTTGACATGGAACTCTCCCCACCACCATTGTGATCCTGGAGATCACAAATAATATCATTTTATATCAATTTGCATGTACATGCATATATCATAATTATATAATATTTATAATTATAAATATATATGATACTATATATCTGTGACATGCATGTTGGTAATTATTATTAGATCTAGTCACCTAGGTGAAATATTATGGACAAAACTAGACACACTAAAATTAAATGGTGTTTTTGAGACATAAAATAATTATTTTGCGGTCACTCAACTTTCTCATTCACTACACTTACTAATTTATAAATAGGAGAACAAAATAGTCAGTTGACTCGTAAATGAAAAGCTACTATTCTACTATGTGTATAACATACAACTCATGTGAAAAATCTTATCGTTATGATACACTTTGTTAGCAATCTACTTTAATTTTGAAATAATAGTTTCAATAAGGAGTTTATATTACCAGATTCTCACAATTGAATGCTACACATACATTAAATAGTGTAGATAATGTCGATAAAGTTGAGGTCAAAATATAATTTTTAATAATTATGGGATCAAAACACGATTTTTTATGGTTGTTTTCATATAAAGTTTACAATTATGGGTTAGCTAATGGACAAACAATAATATAATGGTTGCCGAAATAGTCCCCAATAGTGGGATTGAATTGATAAAAATCGTGTTTTGACCCCATAATTATTAAAAATCGTGTTTTGACCCCAAATTTATTGAAAAACATGACCTGGGGACTAAAATGCAATCTTTTAGCCACTTTCGAGGACTAAAATGCAACCGTGTAACTATTGAGGGCTAATATACAATTAGGTCCCATTATCGGGGACTATTTCGATAACTTTTGCGATACTTACATAGTAAAAACTTGTTAAGTATTGAAGAAAATATTGATAAATAAGAATAATTTGAAATTAAGGTTCTGATGGTTTTATAAAAGAAACTAGTCAAACAGTGAAAATATGAAATCAATGGAGGGAGCGGGTACTATTTTGTTATAAAAAAATTTATTATTAGTAAAATTTAGCAATCATATAATGAGCGGCCTTTCGTACCCTTTTCTCATTCAAATATGATGGAACTTTTTCTTAATGCCAAAAGTCATTCTACTACTCAGTATTGTCTCCATCTTACTTTAATTGAATTCTCTTGAATAGTAACTTTAGAAAAAATTGTTTTAGTGTCCAAGATTATAATTAATATAAATATGTATATATATATTTGCTATATAAATATGTCCAAGATTTATATGAATAATTTATTATTAGTCTAAAAATAATATATAATGTTTGAGAAAACACTAAAGTAAATAAAACATTATGGGGGTTATTATTATATATCGGTAATATAAAGTGAGAAATATATAGGTGAGTAAATAAAAGTTGTCAAATGGGTATACAACTATACACAAAAAGTATGGTACATAAACAAGTTGCATTGCAAATAAATGGTGGGAATTAAAAGCATCATTCATAAGAATATGGGGTGAGAAATCACTATCCGAATTCATTGTTAATTATTCTAGATACTATATCACGTATTGGTTGATAACTAACCTGTGGTGCCGATGCCACTACTGCTGCTGGCACCATGACTGGTGGAGGCGATAGTAGGCGTGGCGGTGGTGGAGTTGGCAATGCAGGTTGTGGTGCAATAGTTGGTGGTGGCGGAGTCAGCGTCAGCGCAAGTTGTGGTGGCGGAAACGTCGTAGATGCAAATGCGGGTTGTGGTACACTAGTTACCGTAGTGACAGATCCATCGTAAATCGTCATAAACGGATTTATGATGGAATTATTCGTCGTTATTGAGAATCCAGTCCCACATTGATTTTTCGACGTTTTTTCTTGTTGTGAGGGGGCAACATTCGTTTCACCAGATTTTTGTTGTTGAGTCATTTTCTCCAAAACTGAAACCAAAGTTGAATGTCTTTTGGCAGCCATTGATCTTTCTTGAGCTAGAAGATCATACTCTCTTTTAATCCTCTCCATTTCTTGATTTCTCCAAGCTTCTTCTCTCATCATTCTCTCCCTCTCTTTCTTCTCCAATGTTTCAAGAAACTTCTTTTGTAGCTCCTCTTGCTTATCAACCACACTCTTCATTGCTTCCCTAAAATACTCCTCCTCCTTCCTCTTCCTCTTCCTCCTCCTCCTCCTCTCCATATCCTCGTCAGACGATGTGGAGGAAGAATCATTAGCATAATTCTGATGATGATGATGGTTGGATGATAGTTGGGCCGCGTTGGCGTTGGGTGGTGTTGATGCTCTTGGTGCTGGTGGTAGGACTGAAATTGGATCTGCATGAACAACCTGCATTTGCGCCGCCATGGAATGAGGCGGCGGAGGAGGTGGTGGAGGTGGCAAATGGTGTAGTGATGATTGAGATGGTGGTGTTGTAGTAGTATTCTCAAGTGCTGCTAATTGATCAAAGAATTTGTAGGTTTTGCCTTCAGATTTGGAAGATCTCCCTTCTTTTGTTCTTTTATGGTACTTAAATACATTCTCAAACTTTTCTCTGCATTTCTTGGCATTTCTTTTGTAACCAAGCTCCATCATCTTTCTGAAAATAGGAAATTAAAAATATATAATTAAATTCAACTTCATTCAATTTTATAATCAATCATGTCAAAGTGATGGACCAATAATATAGTTTGCATGTACTTAATAATGAATACGTGAACTAATACTTTTAGTCCTAATGAATTAGACACACAAATAATATTAATAATAATAGAAATCATGAAGTCATTGAAGAAAGAATAAATGGATTGATGTAATGAGCTAAGAAACGAAAAGAAAAATACAAAATGGACAAATATTTGGGACAATAATTTGATTATCTTGAATTTTAGTTGTGGACCATTTCAGTTGAATCAAAATAACAGATGGAGAAAAGAAGGGAGAAAAGTTGCAATGAAATAAGCATGAAAAGAAAAACTTGAACCTTCCCTAAAAAGAGAAATAAAATTCATCCAAAATTTATTGCCAAATTTAGTAACAAAATGCCAAATCACACCACAACCGTTTGACAAGAACCCGGAATCTCAATTCCATATAAACTGCTCAACTTAAGTAATAAAAATAAAATTCATTTTCAACAACACAAAATCTCAATTTTGTTGATCTATTAATTATATTTTGATGATTGAGCTAGTACTATAACTTAAAAGAAAAAATAACATTCAAATGTAATAATGGAGACGTTGTATTGATATAAACAGACTCGTCGATAAGATTTGACTTGATTTGATTTTGGACAAAAAAAAACGAGTAACTTTTTTTTTCATTTGTGGGAATCTTGTACAACTACTTCATTTAAAAATAAAAAATGGAATATCAATCTTACCTGGAGATTTCTTCCCAAAGGGGACCTTTAAGACTTGAATCTCTAAAAGCTGCATCCATTTCCGACCTAATTTTCAGCAAAGCCATTGTTTCTTGGCGTGGCCACCTGTTTCCTCCACCACCTCCTCTTTGTTCCCCTTCTACACCACCTCCAAACTCCATGATGCACCCACCACTTTCTTGATGAGCTTCACCGCCTCCCGCCGCGCCGCCGCCATCGATGGAAGTAGCGGAAGTGTCAGGTGGATGAGTTGTGGTGTTGCCAGCTAAGCCAGGAACACCAAGCATGATGATATTATGATGATGATGATGATGATGGGGGGGGGGGGGGGTGAAAGATAGGAAGTGGAGCCTATCTATCTATTACACCTCTCTCTCTTTATCTATTATATGTTGGGGACAATTACAGATGGATTGGAAATAAAAAAATATGTCTGACAAGAAGGAATATAAGAGAGGGAGGTTAAATCTGTGGGGTTTATATATGGAGATGGGAATAAGCAGAGGTTAATTTTTGGGCTAGTAATTATTTCTTATAGTGGATGATGCCGAAATCATCATAAATTTGAGATAGACCAAGGGAATAAATTTATATCAAATAATTATAGAAAATTGTAAGATTGTATCTGGCAAAATTATTAACTTTCATTTAAACAAAGCAAAAAAATGATTGCTAAAATTTACTTTACATAAAATTTTAGAGAGGACGATTATCATAATGCAACTTTACTAATTATTTCACAAAAAATCATTTAATTTGTTGGAGCTTGTGAAGGTTAGTTATTAAATCTTCCAATTTTATCAAAGATGATTCATCATCTTTCTATATAGGGTTAATGACACAAAAGATCACTCAAAGTATCTAATATTTCTAGGTCGATTGCCCTCATTTTAAATGGACCATGTTAGATCACTCAACTGCATTTTTTTTGAAAAACTTGGTCACGAGGCTGTTTTGAAAACTTACAAAATGCACCCAAAATCTTTTAAAAAGGCCCAGTGACCAAGTTTTTTCAAAAAATGCAGTTGAGTGATCTAACATGGTCCATTTAAAATGAGGGTGATCGATCTGAAAATATTGAATACTTTCAGTGATCTTTGGTGCCATTAACCCTTCTATATATAATAATTTAGTCATTTACTCATTATATGAGAATAGAGAAATATAACATATTATTTTTTGTATTAATTTTGTTAATTTTTAATTGTGTTGTCATAAAACTTACATTAAAACTAAGTTAAGATAAAGTCACATGTTTTTAATTAACTAGATTTTATTTCATAAATTTGGAATGATTGAGTATTTCAATTAAATGATGTGCAATCATTACTTTTTGGTTATTAATTATTGTGGGATTAATTTTAAATATTTGTTCATATATAGTGAGATTAATTTATACTTTGATTTGAGGTAGTAACATTATTACTATAAATTAGTCCCCAAATTAATAGTGAGATCGATATATGATGGTTAAATTATAATCCTCAAATTAATAAAAATGTGAAATCGATATTAATGAATTTTATATATTTATGTTTTGACGTATATAAAAAAAATAAATCGTATGAAATATTTCACCTGATCAAAGGACGAAAGAGGTGTAATTATTTGAGGATTAATATAAGTGCGTGCATATTTTATATTGTGAAATGTGTCCTTCTAGATGCAGGACTCTGACAATTATGAAATTCAGGTGAACATATATTATAATGAAACTGGATTAATAATGAAGTAAGTACTATATATAAAGATGCATGAAAAGACAATCACATACAGAAGATGTTGATGAGGATGATTTAGATAAAGAGTAAAGAATAATAAAGATGAAAATTGACTGACGAGACGGATTAACATCAAAATTCATCCACCAAGGACGACAAATTACATAATTGGCTAACAATTATTTAATACCACGTATAATATAAATTTGCGAATTCAATTTCAACTCAAATAATTATTGAAGGTTAACTGCACCTTCTTTTTTCTTGAAATCATTTCTAACAGTTACTAATCAACTAATTATTATTCCCTCCGTTTTTAAAATCGTCATATCTTGAACACGATTTAAAATATAAATCTCTTATTTTACATACGAAAATTAAAAGAGGTTGATATTTCAAAATTATACATTGAGATAAATCTAACAAAATCGTATATAATTATATTATTTGTTATCATTTAATAAGAAGTCAAGATCAATTTTCTTTAAATTTGATCAATAAAAATTTAAATGTGACAATCTTTAGAGACGGATGGAGTAGATACTAACATCTCATTATTACCATCCACTATATGTAGTGCTAACCATTAACCATAAGGAGGGCGACTAGATTTGATATGACATCAATATATTCAATGTTAACCGTTTGTTAATATATATTTTATGTAATATTTTTTCAATTAATAAATTTTATTAAAATCATAACATTTATTAGTATTCATAATAATTTGAAAATGGAAATACTAGCATAATTGAGTTAATTGATGTTAGTTTTAATCCCATAAAGAGATCAAGTTGCTTTTGATCCATAATAGTACAAAAATTAAAATTTAATCCCAACAAATAGCTATGTGGTAGCAACTTGGTCCCAGTTTCATATTTCGTATGTACATTATTTTCTTAATTTGTGTATGAGATTAAATCACACCTACAGATCCACAATATTTGGGGAGACCAAATCTGATCCCAACATTACACTATCAAATTATTTTGCATATCCGTATCACTTATTAGGATTAAAGTGTAATAATGACCCATTTATTGAGATCAAACCAGCAATTTCCTCGTCGAAGCGACAATTAACTTATTTAACAATTAACTTATTTATTACTCTCTCCGTCCCTAAATGATTGGTACATTTTGACTTTACATGGTCAAACTTTATGGTGTGTTTGGATTGGGGGAATCAGGGAGAATTGAGGGGAATTTTTAAAATAATTATGTTTGGGAACTAAAATTAGTTTTGAGGCAGGATAATTCATTACCACTAATTCACCCCCATTACCACTGATCCCCTCAGATTTTCTCCCCTCCAAACTTTATGGTGTGTTTGATAATCAATTTGCATTCAAAGTGTAATATATGAAGTTTTTTCAAATCTATTACCTTGTTTGTTTATGTTTTTCAATTTTGTTGCCATATTTAATCCTTAACCTGTGTCCTAAGGGCACATTTTAGAAAAATCGTAAAATATATTCTCCCTGATTCTCACTACTTCCCTTCCCCTAGGATAATCTTAATCAATTCTCCTCCCTCTGATTTACCCCAATCCAAACACATCATTAAAAATTTTGATCAATAATTCTCATTAACCAATAAAAAATAATATAGTCATATGATATCTAGTTAGATTCGTTTTAATATATATTTTTGAACTATCAACATTTTATAATTTTTTTCATATGTAAAATAGGAGATATCTATGTTTGAAATCGTGTTTTGTTGACAGTGAAAATTCAAAATGTACCAATCATTTAGAGACTGATGGAGTAATTGACAAAAAATAATAATAAACAAAGGATTAGTAAAACATAAACTTAACTTCATACTAAAAATTACATTTTAATTTGGAAGCCTTAAATTAAATGTTTATAAATAATCACTATAAAACAATGGCATTCATATTTTAAATAACATAACAAAAACTACATATAGAAAATGCAATATACCATCCAAAATAGATATTTCCATAAAATTAAAATAGCTAGAGACCAGTAGATATTTAGTTTGGAGGTCGAATGGAGAATATAAGTGAGCAAGTCAAATCCACGATTTGCATCAATTCAGGCAAACACACAAGTCTCACATATTGGGCGTTCTTAATGACATTTACCAAATAAATAATAATGAAGTTATCGTATTTTTCTATCTTGTTGTATGATAAAAATGTGGTGGACCATTTAAAAATGTTAAATGGACATAAAGGATTTAATGTAACATGGTGAGCATGTGGAATATAGACATTACTCATGTGTCCATGTGAGTTGACCCTTTCAGTTTATCTGGCATTAGCTATACAACCCACCTAAGTCACTTCATTTACTACCATTTTTTTCTTTTACTTTTCTCTCTCCCCTAAAACCATAAATAAATAAATAAATTGAACTTGTGTTTTACAGTATAATAATATGAAATGCTAACCAAGCCCAACTATATAGCTAATAAACCTAACCGGAGTTACAACGTTAAGTACTTACAACTTTATATTTTTATTCAAGGTGAATTTGACTTCGTTAAAGAATAATTTCGTATTGAAGTGATTAATAAACAAGCTCTACTCCCGTGATAAATAAAGGTACATTCAATAATTTACCTCTTTTAATATTATAGAGTAGAGGAATCTAGTTCTGTTAGAATGACGATTTTAAACATTTTTATATAAAAGCATGTAATTAAATTAATTATTGTAATTAATTAAACTTGTGTTTTACAGTAACTAGGATATGAAATGCTATAACAAGCCCCGAAATATAGCTCAACTGGTAAAGAGTTAAAATAGTTCAATTACGAAAAAGCTAAAATGTTAAGTACTTATAAGTTATAACCAATTAGCAATAGAGGGAGTAGTCATAGATTTTATATATTGACCCGGGAGGAAACCGACTTTCGATGTGGGAAGTGCTTCTTAACACTCCCGTCACGTGTAACCCAATCGTCTGTGGAATTTTTCCTCGCCTGTATTAATTGCCAGAACAACATCGGCGGGGTTATACGTGCCTCATTAACTCGGGGTTGGCTCATGATACCATGTTAAGAGTTTATGGGTTTCACTCTAAAACCAATTGACAATAGAAAAAGTAGCCTAAGATCTTATATATTAATTCGAGAAGACACCAACTTCTATATGTGATGTGTATTTTAACAGTAACTTTGTGTTTAAATAGTTAATAAATAAATTTCGATAGCTCTATGAGTTAAGGCACGCCTAACCTCTTATGTACATGTATTTCATAGTAGGGGTAGCTAGGACCGATGACGAGTGTAACTTTTCTTTTTAATAAAATGCTAACAAGATGTGAAGTCTACTCTTTCAGTGTCAGTAGTATATTCATATTTGTAAGATGATCTACAGATCTACCATATGATTTTTTCGGTCATTTTTAGCACCTGATCCAAAAAGACAATCAACATGGGGATGTAATAAAACTACTAAAGAAGGAATGGAATAAACATATATATGCATTTTGGAAGAAGAAAAAAAGTAGTTCCATTTATTTTCCTTTTATGGTACAAAAAAAATCTCTTCAAGAAAAATCAATGAATAGAATTTTGTTATATCAAGCTGGTGAAATTGTTAGCATGGCTGATGAAAACATTTTATATATTAATTAAAGGTTTAGAATACTAACACAAAAATATGTTGAACTCATATTCTTACCAAATTCGACCATCAGTTTTGATAATTTCAGAATTCACAATAACAAGTTTTCATAAATTATATATTTTCATTATTTTTTCTTACAAAATATTATATTTTCAATATATTTTACTATTAACGGGATGAATGTCGTAACGATGGAAGTGGTTATTTTGAAGGAATAATTCTTTGGAGGGTAACATAATAATAATTTAAAATGAAAAAGGGGCCAACCATCTTTTGAGTGAGAAAGTCCTTTCTGATAATAATTGAGAGAATCACTTTTAACTGAAGGTTACATGCAGGGAGAATAATAATATAATAATAATAAAATTAGTGAACAAAATAGTGTGATTAGCATGTGGAGTGACTTAATTGCGCACCCAAATTAGCTCACCGTGAATAATAAGCTTTGCGGAAATGGTTAGATTACTATCAAATCAAACACGAAACCATGTGAATTTAAGCTACCAAATATCTCTTTGTATCATGTAAACCACATGCTTCTCTTTTCAACCGTTTGTTTCCTTTGGCACCCAACTATGTGCTGTCCATTTTTCCCCATTTTTCTTTTTTTATTATCTCAACTTTTACTTTTATTTATTAACTATTATATTACTACTTCTCAAAATTAATTTACGGTCCTTGTTTTGTGTTTTTATTACGCTCTTCATTAACAGTTTATTATGTTGTGATTTGGCACCTACGATGTGAGATATGCATTTAACATATTTACAATTTAGTTTTGTTGAAAACTGATATTATCATGTTACAGTATATACTTAACAAGTAGTAAAGAAGTCATTATAGCCAATGGCCTTGTTGTCTTGTATGTGTCAATTGTGATGGTCTCTCACTAATTTGGATCGCCTTAAGGGTTTTCGTTGATATATTGTTCAATCAACTGTTTTTTACGAGCCTATGTTTGTCTAGTGAAAATGATTTTCTTGAGGATACGATAACGAGCTTTAGGAGTCCGCTGAGAATCCGAGCTTGTGTTCTGCTTCACATGAAAGTGTGGTCGGAGGCCCACGAACACTCTGATACTTAAGTCAGTAAGGATCCAACAAATTCCAGAGCATAAAGCATGAAATGTTAAAGCATATCATAATATATAATCTCAAATGATGGTGCACCTCCTCAATATTTATGCGTATAGAGAGAAAAAGGGGTGTACCTTGTTCTCCTGCTATGATGACACGTGTAAGCATCTAAAGAGAAGTTTGTACCTATTCATTTGGGTACAACCCAATTCTAGGTTTGAACTTTCTGCTGTTGGCGAGGCCCCTAAGATCTCGATTCATTGTTCTTGGATTGTAGGAACGAAGCCTAAGTCTGAAATGATTAGGGTTTCATCAAGTTGGTTCGATTCTCGCCAAAAATATATACATTTCATGTATGTCATGCAAATTCATTCTCGTTTAATAGGATATAACATTGATCATTGATAAAGATGAAATGATGCAGATTAGAAAAGAATAGTCATAGATCTAAGATAATTTATAGCATATTATGTTATTAAAAAATGAGGTAATTGCATTCTTGATTTTAAATAATTGAAAATTTTTGAACATTTTTATTATTATATTGTCTAAAATGGGGATAAATGGGTAATATTTAGTTAATGATGCGAATCATATTATAATATTTGTACCGAATTTGGTGACTAATTCAACTTTTTTATTCATAAATAAGCGATGAGAAATTTGGAATTACAAATTAATTTAGTGTTTTTTGAGTAAGAAAGTTAATTGTTGGAATGGTCCCCATAAATGGGGGTCTGGTGCAGTTTGGTCCCCGAAAGTGACCTGTAGCGGAAATAGTCCCTCAAAATGTGTATAATGGTGCATGTTGGTCCCTGGTCCGTTAACATTGACGGTTTTTGGCGTGAATAGTGAAGTTTTGGGGGAAAAAATGAAACTTTTGAGAAGTTGGTTACCTTAATGAAACTGGGAGGACAAAATGACTAAATTACCCCCTGTACACTTTTCTTTTCTTTTTTTGATCTTTTCTTTCATTTTTTTTATTTTTCTTTTCAATTCTTTTTTTTTTTGATTTTTTAATGTATTCCCTAGTAAAAAGAGTTGGAAAAAGATTGAAAAAAAAAATTAAAAAATTGAAAATAGAAAAAAGTGTTTAAAGGGTAATTTAGTCATTTGTCCTCTTCCGGGGTCATTAAGGTAACCAACTTCCCAAAAGTTTCATTTTGTCCCAAAATTTCACTATTCATGCCAAAAATCGTCAATGTTAACAGACCAGGGACCACAATGCACCATTATACACACTTTCAGTAATCATTTTTGCGACAGTACCACTTTCGAAAGCCAAATTACACTAAGTTCCTATATAAAGGGATCATTCCATCAATTAACCGTTAAGTTAAATATTGTAACTGAAAGGCCATGAAAACAATAGTGGTGTGGGTAGAGGTCACTGCTAAGTGCTAAAATGATGGACCCATATGGACCAATAAGAGCACTCAAAATAAAGAAAGATCTAATTTGGCTGCAATGTGAATCAATGTTGAGGGAACCCCCCATGTGACTTCCCACAATGCCATTTTGGAGGGACGAAGATATACTTGTAATTTTTATGTCAATTTCTCTATTTTACTATCACTTCGTTTTCTTACTCACGTCTACTTCAATTATGTCACCCTAAATGGATAAGCTAAAGCTTCTCTATGTCACACTCCATTTAAAATAATATGGCCTTTGACTTTCATTTGTTAAAGCTAAATGATATTATCATCTTAATTGACAAACATTTTCCTTTTTAATCCAAACCAAAATTATCATTTTAATCATTAAGCAAGTTCAGATATATTATCTATATTTCAAGCGTTTCTTAGTCAATTTATCTTAACAAATCAGATTTAATATTCGTTGTGATGATATGATCAGGTGAAATAATTTTTAGAAATACTCGAGAATATATGGTAGATAGAATGATTATATGGTGCAAAATATATATGACCAAAAGCGTAAGGAAGTTAAAATACAAATAGACAATAGTTAATCAAGGGTATATATATCCACTACATTAATTTCGAAGATGCAAATTCTTACAGAGTTTTATCTTTAGTGAACCCATGAAATGAGTGTTCAATATATATAACGAGCGCATGAAATATTGACTGCTCGATGTATATAATGAGAGGTCAGAGTGTGCATTTTGGCCCATATATGTATTACTAGTTGGATGTGCCCGTCAACGACGGGCAACATTTTCGTAAATTTCAACAGTAGTTCTAATTTGTCAAGTTTTTTTTAAAAGTTTTTCCTTGTCGATAGAACAAAGTGCAAAAGTTGAGATGCATAGTTACATGTCTAGTATATGATATGCATATAAATGGCTAGTTAATGGTAATGACTATCATGCCGTCGAAATTGGGGTGAATTTTAAAAAGTGAAATTTTCTAACACATCTTACATAGTTGCAGCAAATTAGTAGAAACTGGGAAAGTAAGTGGATTCTAAGGGTTGATTGAACTAAATATTAAAGGTTGCATGTATTGCTTCCATAGAACCATTTATATAAAGTGAATGGAATCGAGTTCATCCCAGCCCCTCTATGTGGCTTCACTTTAGGACCTATATAGTTACGATAATTATATTTATCAAAATGTAAACAATCAAGACGATTTATTTATAGAAGGCCATACCGGTCGAAGCTTTGGTTGCTTATCACCATCTCCGAACTTTTTTGAAGTCTGTTATGAACAACCTAACAAATGTAACTGATCTGTTATATGCACACCCAAACAGTTCTTGTCGGGAGTGAAATTACAATTATGCTCCCCCTATTTGCAAATGTAGTGATTGAGGAAACTTGAGAAAGGGGCAAAATGTTACCATTCTTGCAAACATTTATATCTAACTATATTGAAATAGTACACAAAATTATAAAAGATTCCATGTATTACAATGCAACTAACCTACTGGAAGCAACCTTTTGGATAAATCTTCTTCTTTGCTAATCTTTTGTTCCAATAAAAAATCTTTACAACCACCAACCTTCTAAGGCTTCTTCTCTGCAATAGCCAAAGACGACGCTGTTTTTCAATCACTATCCTTCATTTCATCAACAAATACTTCTCACTCAAAAAGATTTAAGCTTTACATGAACCAAATATTTAATTTTTAAATAAATTAATTAGAAAAATTAAAACTTTTCAAGAAACCACATGTTATTTTTCAACAAGATACCCAAATTACAAATTATGCATAAAGTCGCACAAAATAAATCTAACAATAAATGTTTTGCCAGTCGTGCAAGAAGGCCAATCGAGTGATTGTTCCCACCTCTGACATGTCAACCAGTATTCTGTGAGAATGCAAAAAAAGGAAATCATAGTTAGCTTTCACTGCAGCCTAAAGCAACACCTTAATAAATAGAATGCAGAGTTGTTATTTACCTGTGATAAACTATATGAGATGGAGGTCCAAAGAAATGGAATTCTTACAAGCCAAGAGAACCTGAAGTTGTAGCAGTAGTACATTAGTTATTCAGTGGGGGGGGGGGCAAATTAGAAATACTTCACACATAATTAACATATACATGTAACTTAAACGCACATTGCATCCAAGAAATATGGTTAATCAGGATCTAACAACAATCAAAGGCAACAAGCACATGTTATTCTAATCAACTGACTAAGTAAGATCCCGTTACCTGACATACATTCTAATACCTCTACTTCAACAACCAATCAAAATAATCATGGTAGAAGCTATGGCTGATATACTTAATAATGTAGATACAAACAAAAGGTATTGACTTATAATGAATTTCACTAACACCAAACCAAAAAATAAAACAACATTGTACGTAAACTGAGAATACTAACAAAAAATAATTAAATTTCTGAAATCTAACCTTCCGATAGATGACCCAAATGTATAGGCGTCAACAGGAAGTCCCTGAAATCTTAATTAATATAAATGCAACAACAAAATTAAAATTGATAACTCAAATGTTAATGAAAATCAAAATCGAACATTAAGAACCCTAATGAATATAAATGCAATAATTGCACTTGGAAATCTTACTAATTGAAAAGGCCAAAAACAACACACTTCAATTAGATGAAAAAACCAGAGAAGGGAAGAGGGGTGGGGGGGGGGAGGAAACAATTGAAATAGCTTGGGAAAACCTAAACGGACACCATTCATTACCTTAGAACATCAGAAAGGGAGGGATTTTTTAGATGAGTGGGGGTGGTGGGTGTCGAGATGTTCGGGGGGCTCGAAAGAGGGAGGAGGGAGAGGGTTTGAGAGATGAGGAAAAGGGGAAGGGGAGGGCAACGGCCATGTGGGAACAAGAAGGCGGTAGTGGATGGAAGGAGGAAGGTATTTATCGTTGGCTGTGCTTGGAAGAGGCAAGGGAGGCAGGGAATGCAGTGTAAATATCCAGAGGAGGTGATATTTTTAGATATAGGGGAGAGAGCTCTAGAAACATCCAAATATATAAAATTAATGTACAGTAACGGTACAACTAATGATGCAGAACGTACAACCACGAGATGCAGCGTGTTATTCAGACAACATGAGTACAACAACTAAAGCGTAAGGTACAAGCGGGGGATGCAGGCGCGTGGATATGACGACCACGCGTGCATCCCACGCGCATTCAGGCTTTATTACTACCTATAGATGTGCGCTCGGCCCATAACCAAATGCACACTTTGTGCAATCGTTATATATACACTCATTCCATACGCATTCACTCTATGCGTTCGATAAAGGTGAAACGGTAAAAAAAATGTGCCTGAAAACCACACAGTAGAAATAAACTTCACCTTAATCAAGCCATGTCTATATTCTAGAGGTACCTATCTTAATGTTCGGACAAGCAGGCCCAGGCTATGGTCTAATTACAAATACAATACATCGGACGGAGTGAGTATTGTTGAGCGTTTACTTACGTGCATTTTGCATCATCGTTCAAATTTTGATGAACTTAACCAAATATAAAAGTTGCAGATGACCATGATTACCATCAATAAAACGATACCTGAAGTCGACACTCTACATTACCATTGATTTATGGAGTAGGTTGTGAAGCATAGAAGAACAGCAGCGTACTGTAAACTCCCTCGCTGGCTTAGTCTGGTGATAAAGACACCAACATATTGAAGTTAGAAATCCATGTTCAAGTATTGACTCTCCAAGTGTAGTTTGTTCACATTAAGCGAGCTCTTTGTGGGCACCACGCTACGGCCTCCTCGTCTGGTCACCGTGATTTAACGCTCTCACAAATTGTCAAGGTCCAGATGTGAGAAGCAAAAGGAGTAATACGCAACTCCTCTGGAGTATGGAGTTTGAGGTATGCACAATAGAGCTCCATGGATGCATATATAATTTTTTAGTTCATGCTAAACTCAGGTATGAGATGCCCCATGCAGGATTGCAGCTTATGGCTAAACCACCCAGGTTGATCATCTTTGAGATTTTTGTAACAATATTTAACAATAGTAGATAATGATCATAGAGACAACTCATAGAGGTAAGAGGAAATTACCCATCATAATAAAGTCAGAAAAGGGTATTTATAAGTCACAGAAAAACAAGCAAGCCATATTATAGCATAATGTGAAATTCTCAGGGCGTAGAAAAAAATCGTTGAGATAGCTAGCATAGAGAATGGTAAAAATGGATGCTCTTATCGCTTATGACCTAATATAGCTAAAGCAAAAATAATAAGTGGAGCGGTCACATGAAAGGTAACAGTCTAATACCCTTTTTTTCAGCTCGAAACTAGCTACCATTGAATCCGATCTCCTTTCGCTTCAACTCTAGTGCCATACTTTCATTCTCAAGCCTCATCCTTTCATTTTCCATGCGCATCAGTTCCAGTTCTCTATCTTTTTTCTTGCTAAACCTTTGCCATCTCAACCGCTCTCTCTCCAACTCCAGCATTTGTTCCTGAATATGTAGCATTTCAGTTTGGATATGGAGTTTCTGCTCTTCTAACTGTGAAGAGTGATGGGTTATCCCTTGCTTCTGCAAAGACTTTGCTTTTGTGCCTTCAAGTGAAAGTTGCTCATCAGCAATAGCAGTGTGCGACTGAAATTCAAAAGGTCTATTACAATCAATAGTACCCACAGAGTTTCCAGCGATGGTATCATCATGACCGCGGTTCTGCTTCATCTTCTTTGAGGGGCCTCCAGCATTTACCCCAGACACCATTCGATCATTACAAAATGCAAAATTTTCCTCATATTCATCATGATTCTCCACCTCAGTATCGTGGTCATCATCATCATAATCATCTTGTATATGTCTCCTCATATCATTGTCATTATGATCATCTCTGCTCCTAAGAGCCATGCGCAAAGATCGCTGCAGTTCGGGGTCAGGTGGTAAATGCAACCTGTTCCCATTATGGTAAGAACACATCTCCTCGTAGTGTAAATGTTTTGAGCTTAATATTTTCCTTACTTCCTCCTTGAGTTTTTCAGATATGTGATCCATTACATCCAAAAGTGGCGGATTTTCGACGACTTCACATGAAGTGCCTCTTCCCAGGATCTCATTAAGCCTCTTGTACCGCTTATTGAGATCATTAAATTTGTCCTCACACTGCTGAGGTGAAACAAAAAGTCTTCTTTCAGCCATAACCTTTGACACCGATTTCCACTTCCCTTTCTTTTGCAAATTCACATACTTCCTTCTTCCACCACCACCACCATAGTCTGCAGCAGCTTCCTCATTTATGTAAGATACAGCAGTTATCAACAACCTAACCATGGTATCAGTCCACTTAACCCGTTGCCAAGGAGATGCCTTCTTACCTCTTGCCGGATCATTCTGACCATCGCCCACATCGTCCATAAAACTTGGTTCCTCATCATCACTCCCACACTTCTCTCTATCAGTTCTGATGTACTCCCCTAAGTTTATATTCCCTTCAGATTCTTGCAAACTTCCGACAGTGGGAGGATAGTTTTCTGGAATCGAAGCAACCATTGACCTTCGGTTAGCATGAAAATGGTGTTGGTGGTGCAAACCAACAGGGGGCATTTGCTGTTCTTGATTAACCATAGAAGATCTTTGCAAATCAAAATCTCCAAATAAACTAGTCCCTTGCATCAAATTTACTGAAGATAAATTCCCTTCCATTTTTCGAATTTGAATTCAATCTCAACCACCAAACAAAGCCAAACCAAGCTTTACTGTATTAACTAGGATCGACTAGATGAATACGACTAAATCAATCTCAACCGCCAATTTATCGAAACTCGAAAATTATCACTATAACCTCCGTTACCAGATTTCCTAGGAGCAAGAGCTAACCAAAATTCATTGACACCAAAACTTGAACAAATCCTCCAACATAGAGATAACTAACAAGAGATAAACTAAGCATAAACCAAATAAAAAGAACAGATTACCAAACTACTATTTAACTTAATAAAGCTCCAAATTAATTGGAAACAAAAAAGTTTAATTAATAAATAAAAATCTGATCTTTTTACATCAAGAAATGATTAATAAAAATCCAATCTTTGAGCTGACAACTTACATACAGCTGATGATTCACTAACTCATGTCAAGCTTTGTGCAATTATCCCCCAAAAAATTAAGATCTTCAGTAGAAAAAATGATTAACAAGGCTAATGATGATAGTTTCCCAAGATAGTGGGGTTGTTGGTTTATATATCAACTATCAAGTGATATTCAACTTAATTGAACGTTTTTGGTTTTTTCTTTAATATTTAATCATTAATTATTTTGTATTCATCTTATATTAAATGTTATCATAAAAATGATACTTCCTTCATCCCTAAATGATTGGTATATTTTTATTTTGATGGTTAATAAAACACAATTTAAAACATAAATATCTTTTAATTTACATACGAAAAAATTATAAAAAGTTGATATTTCAAAAATATATATTGAGACGAATCTAACAAGATCTCACATGACTATATAATTTCACATCGTTTAATGAGAATTCTTGAACAAATTTTTTAAGGTTTGACCACAAAAGTCAAAATGTATCAATTTTTAGGGACAGAGATAGTATATGATGATATATAGTTTCTATTTACGAATGAAATATATTAATATGAAAAATAAAACCTTGTTAGGAAAAGAATTGAATAATGATAATATATGACGATGAATTGTTCTTGTTGCAAGCAGATGCAATGTATGGAGGATCAAGTAGGGTCCAATTTTTTTTAGTTAGATTCGAAAATTGACATATAGATATGCACACGTTTCCGAGTTACTATTAAATATTTCTTTGCGTTTTCTTAAATATTAAATAGTAATTAAAAAACAAAAAAAATGAATATATATGAATAATTAAAATTATATTATATTATAACTTGATTTATTTTATTTATGTTACGCATAATTAAAAAGTATATAAAGAATACAGAAGGATGATTTTTCAAAGTTAAACATACAAGTATTAAAATTCAAATATTCTAATAAAAAAATAAGAGCAAAAATGAGAAGGAATATAATATTTGTTTTTTGATAATTAGTGATGAGGTGAGTTTCGTTTGGATCACTAGCAAGAATTTTTAACTAGATTATTCCATTAACTCGAAAGAAGTACAATCTTTTAAAAGCTTAGCTCAACAAAAAATATTGGAGCGTGTGGAGACAAAGAAGAAATATAATGTAGTACCAACTTGTTGGAGGTCTCATGTTGCTGACTGTGTATATCATATGATTATTACAAGTTGCTTGATGTTCTAGATTTAGTCAAGAATATGTGGAAGGTGGGTGTGACTACTATAGAATTGACCAAAGTCTTGAAACTTGTTTGTTGTAAATATTGTTTGATATTTTTGTGGCCAAGTGTAGGACTAAATCTTGGGAGCTTTGCTTGCAAATGAAAACTTTGACAAAGCTTCAATAATAATAAAAATCTCAATCTCAAATCTTTATCATATTCCATACACATCCCTTTGAAATAGTGTTAGAAATATATATCTCCTTTTATAATATTGAATGGAACGAAGGGTTGATCCTAATTTAAAATAAACATAATATTAATTATAATTTTGGTTACAAAATATGTATTGTAATTAATCATACAACGATCCGTAATCGTAATTTAAATTTGGTGAATCTTCTAAATGGAGTATTCTTTTAATGTCTTTGTTCAACTATTGCATATGGACATGGTCAATCCTTCGGCATCTCATTCATGATGGACATCACTCATGAGTATGTTTTGTAAAATTAATTGTGATTAAATAAATTAGATAAGAAATTTTACCACCTTAAGATTGTTATAGTTACAACCACTATTCACCAGAGTTTAGATAGTCGGCTTGTTATGAACGACTTCAAAATTTATATAAAATTATGAGCCATATCGAATACATCGGACAAATATGGAGTTTTGTAGTTCAACTTCATAGAACAGTGGCTTGGAAGTAACCAGGTTCACTTGGCCTCATAAAGTGGGATGACTTGCCTAAAACCTCCCAAAAGGAAACTTCGTTTAACCGAAGGGGTGAGCTAACATATGGCTAATTGGAAACGTCGATACATCATGCATTAACAACTCCAGTCTGCAGTTGGTTGGGTTGCCTCGATGAAATGTTTACATAGTACAATAATGTAATAATGAGCACAGAGTAAATGGAAGTCCGAGAAATTACATATTTATGCCTTCTGTTCTTCAGTGTGAAGCGGTTTGATCTCTTCAGAATCATGATAGCTACTGCCTACTGATAAATATTTTTGAGTCGTTGTGTATTTCTTTCTTCCAGGCTTCTTTTACTCTATCCAGTTAAGGCTACTAACATGAACTGTTGTCTGAAACAAACGAGGCATTCCTGGAAAAGCGACATCCTTAAAAGTTCCCTCGTCTGGATTGTAAGAAGCAAGAGTGCCTCCTTTGTATTCCAGCAAGATATCGCCATTGTTTTGAAGGCAAAGGACTCGGACAGATCTCGTCTTCAACACATTTCTCCAGATGCCATGTGCCTGACTGATCTCCTGAGATATTAACTTCGGAATATAGATTCCAACCTTATAATGCTTCACCCAAGATTCTCTGACACCATACTCTTTCATAATCCAAATATCCAATCCACCACCAAATCTTGTAAAAAGAGGTATAGCAACTGATAAGCACCCTCTTAGAACTGCAAGGTGATAATCGCCTCTGGTAACTTGTTCGTTGAGGTCAGGCATACGCATCTCTCTAAATTCCTCATCTAAGAAATCAAACGATACAATCAGCCCACGGAATACAGCTTGATGATCCACCCAATGAATCCTTCCATTTAGAGAAGCTACCCCAAAAAGATCGTCTAGTTGGTAAGGTATAGCTCCAATGCTTTTCCATTCCTGACCACCTAAACTATAGACCTGGACCTCTGACTGCGTAAATTGCCTTCTTCTGTGTCTTCTCAAACGCCTAAATACAGTCTGTGGAGTTAACACGTAGATTATCTTGATTACTTTGTAGTCCTTGGAAAACGGATGACATCCAAATCCATACATCACTTCCTGATTCGGGAACTCCACGGATTTCGGGAGCTCTCTGCACTGTCTTGTGAAAGGATTATATACATATATCGAATTAGTAAAGAGGGAATTAACTAAGCATAATATGCCATCACAAGAACCTACTACACTGAATTCTGGCATATCTGTCGAGAAAGGGGTATGAATTCTTCTCAAACTCTGCTTGCTTTCATGATCAGGGAATTCAACAAAGTACAATTGATTATTCAGCGGATAATCACAGTGTAAAATGAGGCAAGGGTTATGTTTTCTGGAATTGGCAAGGTTCATCTGAATAAATTCTTTGTCATATGTTATGTTCTGAAAGGTCTTGCAGACAAACCTGAACTGGATGAGAGAATCTGTTGGCAGTCTGGATACTATGTCCATGAACAATTCTCGCGGCAGACGTTGAAACACAATTTCCTGTTGTTGATAATCATCTGAGTGATTGAACTTCTTTTTGCAGTTTTCTTCGATATAGAATTCCATAAGATAATCAAAGCTAAAATTGCAGGAGATAGCTTGAGGATGGATAGTAGCAGTCTTTTGTGTGATTTGATATCTGGCCACACCTTGGTTATGTCACCAGAAACCTTAGAAGTTCAGAGTTCTCGACGAATGTGAATGAGGATGTAAGGGTCAGGGTAATTTGTGAGGCTAGCCTATATACTTACGAGGCATGGCGTTGTATTTCATTAATCAAGGTGTCCTATATACAACCCTACGCGCTAGACCCATAACACAAAGTGACAAATACAAATATAAGCTAATAAGATAATATACTAACAGAGAACTCACACACTTGATTAAATTTACATTAACAAAGCTTGCCGCCCCGTTTGATTCTTACACGTTCTGTTTCTCTATTAATCTGCATTAAAGTATATTTGATTCATCCGCCTTGGAGGGCAATCTCTGGTGAGATATAAAATATTATTATGCACAAAAGACAGATAAATCACTTTCTTGGAGGACTAAGCTCCAGTATCAAAACTGCTTCACCAGTTATTATTTCACATTGCATATATCAATGATATGCATCAGCCACAACTAAATAAGATACTAATAAAGATTTATTTATTAATAAAATTGTGATTGTATTTATTTGTATTCTTTGATGGGATAGAAACATACAGAATTAGCTGATGCACTCCAATAGCAACTGAGCAGCAATCATGTGCATTAATGAAATATACACTTTGTTACAGTAAACGCGTAACGCAGCACAGAGTAATAGAGTGCCTGAATAATGCATGTGTTACGCCTTTTGCTCAGCTGCATAAAGTGCTTTGATCTCTTCAACGTCGTCATAGCTACCGAGAAATATTGGAGAGCGGTCATGTATTTTCTCGGGAATCAGGTCAAGCGCCTGGATGTAAATAATGAAATCTGATTAGAATAATGCACAATTTGAGAGAAAGAAAGCGAGCAATGTTGTAAAGGCTCTAAATGCCAATCGCACCAAACGAAGATAGTTATAAATCAATTGATGATCTAACTTAGATGAAAGTATATAATTTGAAGGCTCTAAATGCATACCCTTTGCTTGCCAGTAAATGCTTGCCCTCCTGCTTGCTCTAACAAATATGCCATCGGAAAGACTTCATAAAGAACACTGTAATGTATTCACTAGTATCATCAATTATTTCCTTGTTCATAATTTCTGAAAAGAAAAGTTGTTCCACCTCTGCATATATATGTATAAAACATACCGTAGTTTCCCATTCGGGCTTTTCTTATCGGCTGGGTACAAAAAGATGCCACCATAAAGTAATGTGCGATGTACATCGGCTACCATACTGTGAATTATAAACAAACGAAGTGTCAACCATACTGTGAAGCTACTAAAACCTGTGCTTGCAAATTCAGTTTAAGTTATTTATCCAGGCAACCAAGGGGAGTTGAAAATCTTGAATTTTTTCTGCAAGTTATCACTAATGACGATTCAAAATGCAGCGGCTTCACTAGATAACACTAGATGAATACCTCCCGACATATCTTAGAGATTTTGGTGATGATCCATCTGTGGGGAATTTACACTTCTCAACATACCTGAATTTTAAAGAATGTTAAGATCACATAAAGGTCATAGAATAAAAACATGCCATACTAACTCGGTTTACTATCCTACGTACTTTGTTGTTGGACCATCCCAGTTTTGTGCATTTCCTTCGTTGACTGAATATATCTTTCCCTTTGTTGGGATCTGTTGATAAAGAATGGCTCCAATTAAATCTTGGCAAGTAGAAATTACAGTGGTTACAAAGATTTGATTTAAATAAATTATACTGATTCTTTAAAAAAGTAACATAATAGACTGCAATAAACCTTGATGTCTGCATGAGTGAGAACAAACTCCCCAAGTGATGGATCAAGTGTAAAACCATTGACACCACTTCCAGTGCTTATCACGAGCTACATACGTTCAAAATTGGAAAAAATGTACATCAAGGCAGAACGATAGGCAATATACAAAACTGAAACACGTCTCTTATAGGTCTTATAGCGGGAAACTATTTTCGTACCATGCAAGAACTCCCATACATACAATATCCAGCTGCAACCAAGTTGGTTCCAGGTTGCAATACATCATCTAATGTAGGTTCCCCGCCATCTTTAAGCATGTAAATCCCAAATATCTTGAAAAGATAAAGCGTATAACTGGTTACTGGTACGTTAAGCCTTCCTAGATAATTCTTCATATATGTCAGCCAGCATGATAACAAAAATTATACAAACATCATCAGTCTTACTGTTCCAATAGAAACACCACAATCGATATTGGAGGAACCATCCAATGGGTCAAACACAACACAGTACCTGCAAGATCATAAGAATAATTATCATGGTATGAACATTTACAGCTAGGATAACTGTTTTACAATGTACATAATTATGACGCACTTTCCACGCTTAGACGGTTCCACAAATGTTGCCTTTTCATCCTCTTCCGAGACCAGGATGCTCTGCAAATTGCATGCATAGAAAAAGAGAACTTTAGTTCATTACTGAGATTTGCCACTGCAATTGACCCTTGATTGTGAAACAAAAGACTTACTGTGCGGCCACTGCTGATCAAGGCTTTGACGAAAACTTCATTCGAGAGCACATCTAGTTTCTTTTGTTCTTCGCCCTTTATCCCGTCAAGCAAAGGTTTTTGTTCAAAATTCTGTGTTTTTGTTAACATAAATTATGTTCTGAAGACAAATTAAACTTGCCTGCACATTTGTCTCCCCTGCAAGCCCAATGAGCTTTGCCAAACCAGCCTGCAGAAATCTACTACTCCCTCCGTCCCTAAAAGATTGTCACATTTTGACTTTTGGTGGTCAACAAAACACAATTTAAAATATAAATATCTATTATTCTACATGCGAAAAAATTATAAAAAGTTAATATTTCAAAAATATATATTGAGACGAATCTAACAAGGTACCACAAGACTATATTATTTCTTATCATTTAATGGGATTTCATGATCAAATTTTGTAATGTTTGACTAACAAAAGTCAAAATGTGACAATCTTTTAGGGACGGAGGGAGTATTTTTAAACATTCATATAAAACATTCAAACATAAATCACAACCCAAAAAAGTTGATTCTTTCAACAACCAGTTTTCTGGTTTAGCCCCCCCCCACCCCCACCCCCCCCTCCCCTCACCCCCCACATAAATTACTTTTAGAATTCTAAGTTTCAATGTGGTGAATGCCCGACCCAATCATATGTATTGTCGACTATCGTCACAGTGTCGATTATTTAGTTAGTAGGAATTGTTTTTATACCAGCGTGAAGTCTAAAGTAATTACAAATGCATCCGATTGTTGTATATTGTAATTACCCATGAATTGAACGTCATTATGATGACTATTGTAACTTCTCATGTATTGCACGTAACAAGTGTATCTTATAGTTAATTAGTAGTCCGGAATACTACTAGTTGTATCATGATGACATTTGGGAGTTACAAATCCTTTTTTTTTTTTGAAAATTAGTGATGAGGTGAATTTCGAACCAGGACCTTCTGATCACCACCAAGAGCCTCTTCCACTAGACTATTCCATTAACTCAGGGAGTTACAAATCTTTTGATGACCCTTGAATCTACTATATATGTTGGTTTTCTCCAACTTTCAGGAAACGGTGAAAAATATTTTATTTTATCTACGGAGTCAACCACCTTACAGGATTCTTTCTAAGACCACATTTGGACCATTTTATCTACGGATTCAAACACCTTACACGATTGTAAACACCTTATGAAGAGAGTAAGGATAATGAATTTGCTTTAAGGAAAATGTAGTAACATGACTTAGTCCCGTCCGGTATATTTTTTACATATTTATTTTAAATGAATTTTATATTACTACAAACTACATTATTTTCCCAACACAATCCACAGTAATATGAAGATTATGAAGTGAGGAATGAGCACGATGAAAAAGGTGAAAGAGTGACCTTGTTAACAGCAGAGCAAACGAACTTGCAGCCAAGAACAATGTGACTAAGCAAAATGGTGAAGTCTCCTCTGGATTCTGGATATTTTGATTGCTCATTCAACACATATCGAGTTATGCTCATCAAATCTGTCCTGTAAGCATCAGCTTCATGATCCATTTTCTTGTTTTTCCTTCCTAATCACACAACATATCCAAATATATTATATACAACGCTCTATATATGTATCTCTCGTATTTTGTTTGGAGTGGTATACAGGTTCCAAGAGGGGCAAACATCGAATGACTTAATTGTCTTTCAATAGCTTAGAGGCGTTGAGTTCGATTCTCATTGTAAGGAAAAATGCTCATAAGTCATATGGGATCATATTTTATATTTTAGTAATTTTTCTATAATAATTAATAATTAAATTATGTAAAGATCTTTGATCTTATGAAATCACTTTTTATGGACTTGTTAAGAATGATTTTGACCAAGATCACATGATCTATTATATACAAGCCAGTCATGATGGACAGAAAAAAATTGTAGTCAGATTTATAATGGTCGAGTGATATTGATTCTTCGGCCCGAACCTATGAATCCCTTACATATGATGTAAAACGGGCTTTGTTCAATACTTGATCACAGACTTATCTATAAAAAATACTATAAGTGGAAGTTTGAAGAAAGGGGGAGAGAAGGATTATTTGACCCACAATACATAGAGAAAGATGTATTCAATCACATAGTGTGGATTTTTTTGTTGAGAATTGTTGTTTAAAATGTAGTTGATATATAAGAATATGTAATTATATAATAACCTTAATAACATGGACCAAAAATCATACTTTCAAATTTATATTTTGAAGATAACTCACGACATATTATTTTATTATATTCGATACTTTCACAAATATTACACCACTATTATTTAATACTCTCTCCGTTTTAAATATTTGATTGTTTAATCAAAAAGTACTTTATTAATGGGTTAAGAAAATTTATTATTATGTCATACATAAAACTGTCAAAATGAAAAGTAACCTCTAAAGCAAGGTCAAAAAAGGAAAATATAAATATAAAAGTTATTGAATTCCATAAACAATCAACTATTACGAAAAAATAAATTTTTGCTAAACAATTAAGTACTTGAAACGGAGACAGTAAAAATCACTCAACCTCAACTACTACCCTGTAAGAAATTCTCTACTATTTTTGTTGTTTAGAGAGAATGATACTTGATTTTTGTTGGTGTGATTTGCCTGATGCATTCACGTCTAATTATACTAAAAGTTTCAGCATGATACTATTTAGAATTTAATGCATCATGGTGAAAGATTTTCTATCACCCATACACCATTATTGACTATTTTGTATGAACACACTTATTATCTTGAGGGCTATAATATAGAGGGAGGTGAGATAGTGAGTTATGCCATTTAGAAAGGTTGACAATGCATATTTAACACTTTTAAATATGGCGCCCTTGAGGATTATATCTTAAGAATTTAATTTAGACTTAAAATTAAATTAAAATACTTCAATTGATTGATAGTATTTTAAGTCTAAAATAAATCCTTAAGATAATATGTTTGATATAAGTGTTGATTTGATTTCATAAAATACTTCAAAATTATACCATGCATCTTGTTCTTGATATATTGAGTTACTCAAATCATGAAATTTATTAAAATCAATCACTAAAAATCAAAGGTGATCATCTAATTAAGATGAATATTCTTGATTTCATGGTCTATATATATATATATATATATATATATATATGATGAAAGATAAATGTTCTCGTGTATAACTTAATTGATAAATAATTAGAATACAAAGTGTCAAGCAACCTCGTATCTTCATTAATCTAGGTTCGAATTATTTTTTTGATGAAAGATAAATAAGACCGTAAACACAGAGATTAATTACGTTATAGTTTCCTTTTTCGTTTTAACTCTACTTGTATAGCATGTACGATATATATTATGATGATATATACTGTATTAAATTCAAATTAAAATCGTAAAAATAAATGTTTTTAGACCGTTCATATTAGATATACATAAGAATACGAGAATCTTCAATTACATAAATACTCAAATTGCACAAGAGTATTGAATTCTCAAATTAATTAAGAATTAAATAAAAAAGATTAACAAGTAAAATCATGCGTTCAACGAAAACTAAATAAATGAGCAAAAAATTTATAAAACAAATGCGACACGTGGCGGCTTAACCTTGACAGAGGATGAGAACATGAAGCAGAAGAAGAAGATAAGAATAATATAATATGGAATTCGTCTTCTTCTTTAATGAATTTATTCTTCTTGGAAGTGAATTTATACACAACTATATGTTTATGAAGGTATGAGCTAGTTGGGTTTGATGGTTATGTCTCTTTAGTGGTTATTTAGTCTTTGTCCAATTTGGTCATTGTGATTAGTTGATAGATGGATGATAGTTTGACCAAATGTAGGAGGGTATTTCAAAATTGGGGGATTATTCGATTATCAATTCATGTTATATTGTTCGTAATAATACATCGATCAACAAATTCGATATCAACGAACAGTTCTCATCTAAGCTTGATAAGTACATAACTATATGCATTATGACAAACACTAAATATGTTTAGGAATTGATACATATGAATACATGATGTAGCACGTAATAAGTTATCAATTTCGAGTCGATTTTTATGTCTATACCATATAATGGCAATGCTGAACGTACATACACAATGTTTCCTTGATGTTGTAGCCTGTAGGAAATATTAGCAGTGGATAATTCGGTCCATATTTATGTGATGATGCTAATTTTGACTATGAGAGCAAATATATACATTAAGTTTTTTTAAGTTGGTGAATTGGGTTTGTCTTGATAGCAACAAATTTGACGAGTTGAGCATATTAGTCTGTCCTTCATTACAAAATTTCTTTGTAATCAATGAAGAAATTAAAGACCACATTTTGGATCAGACTCTGTATTGTGTTTGATTTATCATGGATACTAATTAAATAGTAAGTGAATAAATGTAATTTCAAATGTCATAATTGACACCAAGATCTTAAATCAAAATTGAGAAAAAATCGAAATTATTAAATTAATTTATTAATTTATTATTACATTATTAAGGAGGAGGTCATTTTTATAACTTAAAAAGGAAAAAAAAAGGGGGTACCTTTGATTTTATTAATACGAATAATCCGTTACAATTATCAAACATCGATACAATTTGTAAACTCATAAAGTCAAGAAAAGAGGCGACTAGCATCAAACTAATGAGAGAAATCATCTCTCTCATTTATAACTTTGTAATTATAACGTATGGACTAGTGTGAACTTTTCAAATTTTAGAAAATATATCGATTGCTAATTTACAAAAAAAAAATATCGTCAGTAAATCTCTGCTAAATAACATACCAGAGGAATTAAAGTCTGGCGCTGAAGAACAATTGTTTGCCTTAAAAAACGATGTCTACTATTGAAAAATAAAAATTTACTAAACATGCATGTTTACCAATTAAATGGTTCACCACCCTATTGTTCATATTCTTTAATGGTTGCTACTCCCTCCGTCCCTAAAAGATTATTACATTTTGATTTTTGTTAGTTAAACATTACAAAAATTGATTATGAATTTCCCACTAAACGGTAATAAATAATATAGTCTTGACTCTTGTGAGACCTTGTTAGATTCGCCTCAATATATATTTTTGAAATATTACTCCCTCCATCCCTAATTGATAGGGAAACTTTCCTAAAATAGAAATCCCTAATTAAGTTCCTACTTTGACTATATTGTGAGTGAGGTTAATGGAGGGAAATATATTATCAACAAACAAATTCAAATTTTAAAATAGAAATCCCTAATTAAGTTCCTACTTTGACTATATTGTGAGTGAGGTTAATGGAGGGAAATATATTATCAACAAACAAATTCAAATTTTTTTAAAATGCGTGCATAGTCAAACTTCCCTATCAATTAGGGATGGAGGGAGTAACTTTTTATAATTTTTTCGTATGTAGAATAATAGATATTTATGTTTTAAATCGTATTTTGTTGACCACCAAAAGTCAAAATGTAACAATATTTTAGGGACGGAGGGAGTATTTGTTATTTCTACATCAAAATCTTAGTGAACATTTATTTGAATCATCTTCCAGCCTAGTAGTATCGGGTCCGAGCCTCTTTCCAAGAGGTCTCGGGTTCAATTTCGGCAATTTTCAGTACCCACTCTAAGGGATTTCCGGGCGTTTCAAGATAACTGCGGGGATCGGACTACATCGAGAAACTGAAGTTCAAGCATTACGTGGATAAGAGGCACATCCAGAAAGCGAGTGTTCATTGCAGCATCAATCAGAGAGAAGACCGTAGGAGTTATTCCAATTATATACGTATTGTAGCTTCAAACGATAGAAGTTACAAATAGTCACATGATAGATACATTACACTTCTAAACTAATTGTTTCGTAGCCAGAAATTATTTTGAATCATTCCATTACTTTATTTGGTATGTTATACCAATGAAATAATTAAATTTTTAATAATAAATAAACTCATATTGTAAAATAATTGCATAGAAATAATATTAATATTTTAATTTCAAATTTATATTTTAAAATAATTAGTTTTAATTTCAAAATTATATTGTAAAATCATATAAATTTAAAATAATACTCCCTCCGTTCCAAAATACTTGACTTCACGTTTTTCGAAACACAACTTCAACCATCAATTACTTTATATTTACATTACATAAAATTACAAAAAATAATATTTTGAAAAACGGATTCAACTATATCAATTTTATATTTTTTGGACTAATGAATATAAAGTAATTTGTAGTCAAAGTTTGACACGAATTCCCAAAACGTCAATTAAATTGGAACGGAGGGAGTACTATAATAGACTAACTTCAAATTAGTATTACAATAGACTCGTTCCCTCCATTTTCTTTTAATAGACTTCACGTTTTGCGAGGTACAACTTTGATCATCAATTACTTTATATATATTATAAAAATTTACAAAAAAAATATATGTAAAAAATGAGTTCAGTGATATCAATTTTATACTTTTTAGATGAATGAATATAAAGTAATTTGTATCTACAGTTCGTATACGAACTCCCAAAACGTATATTAAAAAGAAAAGGAGGGAGTAATTAAGTTTAATATAATCTTATAAAATAATTATATTAATTTGAAGATATCTTTACAAAATGAAAGCAATTAATATTAAAATATTAAATATGTGTATCACATATATATTAATTAAATAATTAAATTAAAAACATTACATATATAATATTAATATATTTAATATAAAAACTTGAATGTTAATATAGTTTTTATAAAAAATTTATTTTTTATATAATACTCCCTCTGTTCTTTTTTAATTTATTGTTTGGCAACAATCTACTTTATTAAAGACATAAGAGTATTACTCTTCTACCCCTATTTAATTGTATTGGTTCCTCCATAAAGCTATTAGCTAATGTCTTGAAAGTTGAGAAATTAATAAAGCATACTACTTTATTAAGGATAAAATAGGAAGTATAATGAAAAAGCACATTGAAAATAGTAAACACTATCTTAAAAAAACACAAGAATTCTAACCCAAACAATAGGTTAAAAAAAAACGGAGGGAGTATATAACAATTTAGGGTTTAACATGTGCCCTTAGGGCACATTTTAGAAAGACCCGACAATTTATATTGTACTTATAATGTTAATAAATTATTTCAATTTCATTATCTTGTACAAGTTAATGAGCTATTACCTCCAATTTGATGATAATGGGTTAAGACCTTAAATGGGGCAATCAAATTAATTACGGGTGCACACGGTTGGGTTTGGACAGGTTTTCTCCTATTTTCAAAATAATCCGACATTGGCAGTTTTTAAGAAAATGAAAAATAAAACGGCCTTTTCAATTGCTAAACCACACGGTTTGGTTACAACGGTTTGGGGTTCGATTTGGACGGTTTCAAACATTTAAATTATTAAGTATGCAAAAAGAAAATTACTTCTTTAATGCTTAGGTAAAGACACAAATATTGTTAATGATTGCATCAAGTAACAATAAAAAAATTACTTCTTCTGGAAAATTACTTCTTCTGGAAAGTTGACAGATTAAATGCCTTATTTTTTCCAGTCGATGCGGATAGTATACTGCAAATGCCCTTAAACCAACTAGATGAGAGGGACACGGTCACATGGAGGTTCGAACAGAATGGAAAGTTCACTGTTAAATCGGCATACCAATTCATTACTGAGCAGAACACAGAACAGTCGGGTGAATCTACTTCAAGCATAAATACACAGAATCACTTTAAACAAATTTGGGGGCTTAAAATCACCCCAAAAGTTAAACACTTCTTGCACAGGGCAAGCCATAACAGATTACCCACAAAAAGCAATTTAATATTGCGAAAAGCTCAGATCTGTCCTAAATGTTTATTTTGTAAACATCATTTAGAGGATGACATGCATGTATTTATCCACTGTACTTATGCACAAGAAATCAGAGCCATACTCAAGATCCCACTGATTAGACATGATATAAACAATTTTCAAGAGGCTTTTCAAGATCTGAAACAGAAGTTACCTCCGGACAAGTTTTATCAATGGCTAGTCTGCATGTGGGAGTTGTGGCACCAGCGGAACAACGTTCTATGGGAGCAGGAGGTCAAAACGCCAATGGAAGTGGTCAACTTCAGTGTGTATTTCATGGAAGCGGAGAGGACAGCTCCGTTGGATTTGATACGCTCTCAACCACCACCCTTCGTAATCGAGGATTAAAACGGAGAAGGGAACTCTCTCAGGTGGGTCTTCACTGAGAGCTCCGGCTATCTCGAGGGCTAGTGATTGAGTATAGAAGGGAGTGGTCGAGTGTTTTAGTAAGGAAGTTATTTCTGGAGAAACGATTGAGTTTCCAGCAAGAAAGGCGGAAACTCCAAAGGTTTCAAGATCTAAAATGAGCAACTAATGAAGTAAATGTAGGGTTAGCTTTATTTATACTTCATTAATAGGGTTGCATTTAAGGGCTTTTGACCTGAGCTGTGGTTGGGCTCATTCCCATTCTTGGGCTTAGCGGATGCTTAGGGCCTTATAGTAGGTCCATCTTATTGTAATACTACCCAAGTGTTGGCACATTTTGTTGATTTTATCAATACATCGCTTATTAACAAAAAAAAAAAAAGTAACAATAAAAAAAATATTCAAACTTTCAACCTGGACAATAAAACTTGTTAAATATTTTTTGATATATCGTAAGAAATATGAAAGTGAATGATTGAAATCTACGTATATACAACGTGGACAATAGAACGTGTTAATATATTTTTTGATATATTGTAAGAAATATGAAAGTGAATGATTGAAATCTACGTATATACAACGTGGATAATAGAACTTGTTAATATATTTTTTGATATATTGTAAGAAATATGAAAGTGAATGATTGAAATTTACGTATATACAAAGTTACAACAATAATACAGATCGACCCAGTTTATGTATGCAATATATGCTTTTAGGTTAAAGTTCTTTAAATTCTTTAGGGTCATTTAGTCTTAATTTTTAACTCTAACTATTTTATTATATATTCAATTAATGTTGGTTCGGTTTATTAAAAAAGAAAATGAAAACTAAACTGATTTATGCATGATTTAAAAAGTCAAAACTAAAATGAATGAGAAAAATCTAAAACCTATCTTAATCGTTACAATGTTTGTTACATATTATGAGTCTTTTCTTGGAGATGAAGTAATTATAATTAGGTAATTAATTTAACGTTACGTTTCTTGATGGACAAGTATCAACTGTTCAGACTAGACCGAATATATTGTTTATAAATAGAGTCTCTATGTTCATTGTTGTGGATTAGGCGTACATTATCAAACTATCTGATTTGTAATTCCTATATGATTAGGATAATTGCCCTATCTATAGAGGTAAAATTGCTCATGATTATTATACAATTTAAACACACATACACTCTCATAAAAAGTAGAATTATAGATTGTAATCTTTAAATTTTTTTTCTAATATAATTATTTTTAGTGGTGCAGGCGTTGTCGAAGTTGCAAACCAATATTGATATTCTTCATCTTTACTTTTTTGGTTTCTTCGATTTGTTCGTCATCCGTTAATTACCTATAGAGTGGTCGAGGTCGAGCAATACACAATTTTCTGGACCAGGTAAGTGGACCTTATTCCTGGAGTCTTCTTACGTGACCATAACCATAGAGAAATTAGGCTAATTATCACATATTTGACTTTAATATTAATTTTCACCATTACATAAATTTTTTTAGCTAAACTATCATCCTTCCTTAAAAAATATCAAATTTGCCCCTATTTTCTTCTTTACCAACCAAACCATATCTTCTTCATCAACTTTCAACCACCACCACCACCACCACCACCCTCTCCTCCACCACCATCACCACCCTCTCTTCCACCACCACCACCATCAACCTTCAACATACAAAACCGTCATCTTTCTTCTTCACCAACCACCACCCACTTTAATTCAAAATATCATCACATCTGTTTTTCACCAACCACCACCTATCTTCTTCAAACACACAAAACCACCACCACCATTCACCCACCCACCCCCTTCCTTCCCGATTTCGGCTCACCCACCCCCCTTTATTCCCGATTTCAAACTCCTCACCCCCCTCCATTTTGATCTCAACCTCCTCACCCCCTCCTTTTCCCGATTTTGAACCCCCCACCCATACCCCTTTCCGATTTTGAACCCGCCACCCTCTCTCCTTGGGCGATTTCGAGCCCTCACCCCGTCATTGTTCGATTTTAATCCTCCTCTTCTCCTTGTTGGTGATGATTGTTGAGATTTGAAGAAGAAAGGAGGAAGAAGACGACTTGGTGGTGGTATGTTGGTGATTTTGTGATTTGAAATGAGTTGATGGAGGTTGATGGAAAGGGTTGGTGGTGGACGAGAAGGTGGTGGTGGTGGTGGTTGAAGGTTTGTTATAGAAGAAAAGAATTGGTTGATGAAGAAGGAAGAAGGGACAAATCAGACTTTTTACATAGGAGGAATGTTAGTTTAACTAAAAAAATTTAAGTGATGATAAAGATTAATAATAAAGTCAAATGTGTGGTATTTTGTCAAAATCCTCCATAACCATAATCCATATATATATATATGCAGTATCCAGCAATGAATTGTATCAGCCCTTTTAGGTCACTAGGCCTAAATCAGAAGAAGCCCAACATCTGAGAATTAAGTTCGAATATGAATAGTTACTGGACTAGGGCATCTATGGCATCGCCTAAACGTCTCCCATCTTTATTTTCAAACTAGCCAATAAAACAATATGACCTAATATAATTATCGAATTTATCATTTTATATCCATGTTTTGTGAAAATTTACTTCTTAGAACATTTGTTGTTAATGTCAATTTTGTCTATGAACATGTTCAAACATTTTTATGGTTGGACGAGATATATATTAAAAGTTTGTTATCTTTTATTTTAACCTTTCAAACTTATTATTTCACGCATCCGTGCCTTGGAGATGTGCCTCACCCGAGAGCCTATAATTTAAGATTATAACCACTTCAATTTACAATTAATATTCTTACAATATACTTTAATCAATAATTTATTATTTCCTATTATAATAGTATCATATAAAAACAATATACTACCATATATAGTGTTCCAAATTACTCAATATTATATTATTGAAAGACACCAAATATCCAAAAAATAATGAATTATCTTTTATTACTTTATTTCACAATAATTATTTTAGGATTTGTAATAAAGTATTAAAAGGTTAATTAAAAGTAATTGTTGCCATATTCTCATCTCTATTAAATCTCTTATAAAAACAACAACACAAAGAAAAAGCTCAGAAAATCTGTCGAGAAAACTCACACACCCTACTCACTATATCATCTGATTGCTGTTCTTTTTTCTTTTTCTTTATTTCATCTGATTGCTGATCTTATCAAATCAATATTCAATTCCTCAGGTTAATATTTCTGCTTTTTTCCTTCAACTTTTGTTTGTGTACATACATCTTTTGCTATTTGTATAGATTATTGATTGGATTTGATACGTTTCTTGATTTGGGTTTCCTTATATGATAAATTTAGGATGTTTTAGTTGATGTTTATTACTTTTGTGCTGTATTTAAATCAATAATTGATTTTAGGTAGTGTTGGTATTAAAAAACTTGATTTTATTGATTTGGGGTTTTGTTGGTAATGAATAATTGATTTTAGGCTGTGTTGGTATTAAAAAAAAATTGAATTTTATTGATTTTAGGCGTATTAGAATTAAAGAATTATTATTATTGAATTTAGGCTGTGTTAGAATTGAAGAATTTATTTGAGGTTGCATTAGAATTTAAGAATTGATTTTTGTTGACTTAGGCTGTATTTGAAGTAAATAATCGATGTCATTGTTGAAGCTGGATATGTGAATTTGTGACTGAAGTTTTGGGACTTTGTTTGTTAATGTTGAAGGGATAAACTGTTGTTTGTTGAAAAGGCGCAAATTTTAGGAAATGGGTAGGAAGAAGCCGAGTACGAGGGATGACGAGGGCGTTGGTGGAGGCGGTGGTGGGAAGTCAAAAAAGAAGAATTATATGATTGACGATGATGAGTATTCGGTGGCGACTGAACTCTCGGAAGAGACTATGGTTCAGGAAGACAGGCCTGTTCCAGCAGGTCGAAAGAAGAAGGAAAAGAAAGGGAAGAAGTTTGCATCAAAAGATGAGGATGAAGATGATGATATAGAGTTGAAGAATGTAGAAGATGACGAGGATGAGGTGTCCACGTTGCCGTTTGACAGAAAGAAGTCCAAGGGGAAGAAAAATGGTAGTAAGAGTGGGTTTAGTGCGTTTGGATTGTTAGGGGGAGAGGACGGTAATGAAGATGATGGGTCCATGGGTTTGAGCCAGGAACAGGATGAAGACGTTTCTGAGGAAAATGAGGATGATGGCGAGAAGATCCCAACTTTTGCTACAAAAAAGAAGCCATCTAAGTCAAAAAAGGGTAGTGGAAAAAGTATGTTCAGTTCTTCTGCATTCGATGCAATGGAGGACGAGGATGCCGAAGATAGTTTAATTGATAATTCCATCTCTGAGCGGCAGTCTGATGATGATGAACCAGTTATTGTGTTCTCAGATAAGAAGAAGAAGTCAAAGTCATCTAAGAAAGGTGGGAGCATGTTTTCAGGTGACATTGGTGATGAAATTGATGAAAAAGGGGATGTGAATGAAGGTGAGAGCTTATATTTGTTGTTTAATTATACTGACTTACCTACGATAATAATGACTGTTGCTATTTCTTTGTTCATAAAAATATATTCTCAGCATTTAAATAATTGGCTGTGGTGCAGATAATCATACATTGACGACCGAAAAATTATCTCATGTAGAGGAGGCTAGCTTTAGGTAATGGTCATCTATCCTGAAATGTAATTTTTCACCTTTTAGATCCATGATTATGTCAAATGAGATGAGTTCAAGCAATTTGCAATGTAACATTGTTGACTGTTGGGTTACGCTTTCTTTAAGAATTCAGTTGCTTTAGACGTGAAGCAATAGAACATCATTTAATTATATTTGGGGCTTCTTCTGATTATTTCTCTTCTTGGGTTTGTGACAGCAATGAAGATGCAGGCCATTTATTTACTGGTAAAAAGAAGTCATCAAAAAAGAAGAGCAAACCTGGGCTTGTTGATGAATCTGCAGATTCAAGTTTGGCCACAAGTGGTAAAGAAGCTGACGATTTAATCAACAAAAATCAGTCCAATGCAGATGCCGTAGGCACTTCTAAGAATAAAAAGAAGAAGAAGAAGAATGAAAGATCTGCCCAGGAAGAAGATGAACTTGATAAGCTTTTGGCTGAGCTTGGTGGAGGTCCTTCCGAACCAAAAGCAGCGAGTGTTCCTGCAGCACCGGAGGTGAACGTGCAGGCTGAACAAGAGCATGGTCCTGGGGAAAAGGCGGCTGAAGAAGATGGACCTGTTGAGTCTGCGGCTGCTAAGAAGAAGAAGAAAAAGAAGGAAAAAGAAAAAGAAAAAAAGGCAGCTGCGGCAACAGTTGCTGAAGAAAAGCCGGAAGAACTGAAAAATGAGTCTAAGGGTAAAGTGACAGATAAGAAAGTTCCCAAACATGTGAGAGAGATGCAGGAGAGACTTGCTAAGCTGAAAGAAGCTGAGGAGAAAAAGAAGAGGGAAGAAGAGGAGAAGTTAAGGAAGGAAGAGGAGGAGAGGCGTCGACAAGAAGAGTTAGAAAAGCTAGCAGAGGAGAAAAAGCGTCTGAAAAAAGAAAGGGAAAAGGAGAAACTTTTAAAGAAAAAACAAGAAGGGAAGCTTTTGACTGGAAAACAGAAGGAAGAAGCTCGTCGACTGGAGGCTATGAGAAAGCAAATACTTGCAAATGCAGGGGGTTTGCCATCTGTAACAGGTGATACTGGTGCAGTTAATGTTAAGAAGAAGCCCATATATCAAACAAAGAAGTCGAAGCCTCAATCTCAGGTGAATGGTGCAGCATCAGCAGAGCCCGTTGAGGCCCCAGAATCATCGCAAACTCCAAATGATGCTCTTTCTGAAATAGATACGAAAGAAATAGATAGGGTTCAGGATGAGCCTGAGGAGGTGAAACCTCTGACTTCTGATGCGGCAGAGAATGGAGAGGCAGGAGAAGAAGAGGAAGACGAGGACTGGGATGCTAAGAGTTGGGATGAGTCTGATCTGAAGTTGCCTGGTAAAAGTGCATTTTCTGATGAAGAGGTTGATTCTGAGCCTGAACCTCTAATGAAGAGGGATGTGAAGAGTATACAACCAACTTCACGTGAGCCGTCATCGCTACCTCTAAAATCTCAGAGTGGACAAGTAAAGCAGCATGACAGTGACACTGGCCTTACAGAAAATATTAAGAACAAGGAGTTTGTGGACAAAAAGGAAAAAGCTGATACTGGCAGTCAAACTGAAAGCAATCTAAGGTCTCCAATTTGCTGCATCATGGGACATGTTGATACTGGTAAGACGAAACTGCTCGACTGTATAAGAGGTACCAATGTTCAAGAAGGTGAGGCTGGGGGAATTACACAGCAAATTGGAGCAACATACTTCCCTGCTGAAAACATTCGGGAGAGGACGAAAGAATTAAAATCTGATGCAAAACTGAATGTTCCAGGCTTATTGGTTATTGATACTCCTGGGCATGAGTCCTTCACTAATCTCCGGTCTCGAGGTTCTGGTTTATGTGACATTGCTATTTTGGTTGTGGATATAATGCATGGGTTAGAACCACAGACTATTGAATCACTAAATCTTCTTAAGATGAGGAACACCGAATTTGTTGTTGCATTGAATAAGGTAAGATAAAAAGGACAAACCAAACTAAAAGACTTGTATTTTTGCTCTACTTACTATTTGAAAATCTATTAAACACATCTTTTTTTTTGGAATTGTTAGGTGGATAGGCTCTATGGTTGGAAACCTTGCCGCAATGCACCCATTGTCAAGGCAATGAAGCAGCAATCAAAAGATGTTCATATTGAATTCAACATGAGGCTCATCAAAGTAAAGATAAATTCTCACTTCTGGGATAACTACATTTCCTCTTCTTTTAGCAATATTTTTAGTATGTGCTATTTTACAGATTATCACTCAGTTCAAAGAGCAAGGTTTGAACACGGAATTGTATTATAAGAATAAAGAGATGGGGGAGACTTTCAGTATTGTTCCTACTAGTGCTCTCAGGTACTTAATGATGTTTGACTTCCATTTTGTTGCAAACTTTGTTATTATCTTCTCATGAATGTAAACCTATTGAGTTGCTTAATATTGCTGCAGTGGTGAAGGTATCCCTGATATGTTGCTCCTCCTTGTACAATGGACACAGAAGACCATGATTGAGAAACTCACTTTCACTAATGAAATTCAGGTTTGATGGTGTTACAACTTTCACCTGTTCCTTAATACTAAACTAAAAGATATTAATTATGATGCTTTTTTTTTTTGAAGTGTACTGTATTGGAAGTGAAAGTTGTTGAAGGACATGGGACTACGATTGATGTTGTGTTGGTGAATGGTGTCCTGCATGAAGGTGATCAGATAGTTGTTTGTGGCATGCAGGCAAGTAGTTTAACATTATGTCCACATATAATATAGTACGATGTTTATGCTCCTGTCAAACTGATTTTAACTTACAGGGGCCAATTACTACTACAATCCGAGCATTATTAACACCTCATCCAATGAAGGAGCTCAGAGTTAAGGTAAAGTCTAATGCTGTATGAATTGTTTATTATTGCTAGCTATATATTAGATAATTAATCCCTCTTTTCCAATTTAGTTCTCCAGACAGACATTTGTAACTGTAGGTTATTTTCCGTATGAATAGATAGGCCATCTTCATGTTTCAGCTGGCTCCTGTTTGTGCCTTTTTAGAGCATGTTAAGGCAGTTAGTGTTTTAATATGTTAACTCGAAATTTACATTCTGAGTTGAGAATTGTCAACGATTTTATCAAAAACCGAATGTGGTATTGCTGAATTAAGATTCTACACCCATATACACAATGTTACGAAGACCTCATTCTCCTAGGATACGGTGTAGGGGATAATATTGAGTTTTACTAGGATTATATTGTCTTCCACCCTTTAAAGTGTCGAGAAGGGCTCTTTTCATTTTAAATATATTTTTTTCATCTCTTACAATTTATAGTGCATTCCATTGTTGATCTGTCAACAATATATTGCTTTCCTTACAATCTGAAATTGCTTGCGGGTGATGAAATCAGGGAACATATCTTCATCATAAGGAGATCAAGGCAGCACAGGGTATTAAGATTACTGCTCAGGTAATTTCTAGTTTGATTTATTTCGCTTGAACTTCGCAGTGTTTGCATTTTGTCTATACATTCTATCATTGTTGGGAAGTACGAACTGGCAACTGCAACTGCACCATCGTTTTTCATCCTGAACTGCATTTTGTATGCAGTCTTCTCAGCGTATGGCTGGATCACAATTCGTACCATTGTACAATATGCTCATTAAGTGTTTGAGACTCCTTGCCATCCGTTCGCTCAGTCTTTTTGGTTAAATAACACAATCAATGTCTTCTTCAATGTTATTGCTTTTCGCTGATCATTCATCTTGTCCAGTCAACTATTGATGCCTAACCCCTATTCGATAAGTGAAAAATCGACTATACATGCTGCACTCTTGGAAATTTTCTGCCATGCTTTTAGCTGATCACTGTTTTACCTGTTGCTTAAAATTAATTGCTTCATTGTGTTTATATGAACAGGGTCTTGAGCATGCCATTGCAGGCACTAGTTTGTATGTTGTGGGGCCAAATGATGCTTTAGAAGACATCATGGAATCTGCAATGGAAGATATGCGATCAGTAATGAGTAGGATTGACAAAAGTGGTGAAGGAGTTTGTGTTCAGGCATCTACTCTTGGGTCTCTGGAAGCGTTACTAGAATTTTTGAAGAGTCCTGCTGTAAAGATACCAGTTAGTGGGATAAGCATAGGGCCCGTTCACAAAAAAGATGTCATGAAAGCTAGCGTCATGCTTGAGAAGAGGAAAGAGTATGCCACAATCCTGGCTTTTGATGTCAAAGTGACACCTGATGCTCGTGAACTTGCTGATGATCTTGGAGTGAGGATATTTTGTGCTGATATTATCTATCACTTGTTTGATCAATTTAAAGCCTATATTGATAATCTTAAGGAGGAAAGGAGGAGAGAATCAGCTGAAGAAGCTGTATTTCCTTGTGTTCTTAAAATCGTGCCTGGGTGCATCTTTAACAAAAAGGATCCGATTGTTTTGGGAGTTGATGTCCTTGAGGGCTTAGCAAAGGTATGAAAGTTTCTATCTTGAATGCTAGAGATAGCTTCCCATGTTTGCTGATAGCCAGTTATGTGTGATTTGAATAGAGAGAAACTCCTAAGAATTTAGGAGAAAGCTGACGATGGCTCAATAGCCTAGTGGCATCCGATCAATCTTTCATGCAAGAAGTCATGGGTTCGACCCTTGCTGGAGACAAATTTGTCTCACATTATATAGTCTAACTCTCTAGTTAGGAATTTCTGTATTTATTGTTTGTAATACCATTGTAGTCATTATTCATCGCTAATTTACAAAAAAAAAAGAAAAAGAATTTAGGAGAAAGCTATTGTGGCGTAAGTCTATGCTCTCAATTTTTAATATTTCTACTTGTACTCCTTACATATTAACAATTCTCCTCTGAACATTGTTCACTTGAATTTATACAGATTGGTACTCCGTTATGTGTCCCACAGAAGGAGTTTATTGAGATTGGTCGGATTGCATCCATTGAAAATAATCATAAAGCTGTAGTTGAAGCTAAGAAAGGCCAAACTGTGGCCATTAAGGTACCTATCCTTGGTCTTTTCTCCTTTTTCTTCATGGAGGCGTTATAAAGTTATCAAACCCAGCTATTATGTAGCTTATCTTTAGTTTAAAATTATATAAATCGATATTCTGTTCGACTTCGTGGTTGTCAGTTGTGAACTCTTTCTTATGTGACATTTAGGTCATTGATGTCCAATATAGAAAGTTAATTGATCGATGACAATCTAAGTCGCCGATCATCTAATTGATAGTGCGATTCATACAACAAATGAATAAAAGCTGGAAGCAAGAGTTTGTAACCTTTAAAAAAAAATTATAGTTTCATACTAGCCGTGTCTGACATTTTCACCCCGTCACTAATGTTAGTATTCCAATTTCCAACCCTATAAACTCTATGAGATCCTCCTGTAAATACACAAGGTATGTGGTCGCTTTACATTTAAGCGAGACAACCATATCGCACGTCTCATGATGGCTGAGTGATCCTTAATTTCCTTCTATTCTGCAGATCGTTGGCAGTAATTCTGAAGAGCAGCAAAAAATGTACGGTAGGCATTTTGAACAAGAAGACGAGCTTGTCAGCCTGATTTCGAGGAGATCAATTGATTTACTTAAGGAAAACTATCGGGTATGTTTACTTTCAATGAGATCAATCAGTATAGTTAAGGGGAATTTATTGGCTATGTTTACTTTCTTACTCCCCAAAAAGAAAGAAAACCGTGTTGTATTTTCGTTTTTGCTGAACAGCCATTTGAGTTTCTCATTGCCATTCGACTTCCTCTGCAGAACGACCTCAGCATGGATGAGTGGAAGCTGGTTATAAAACTGAAAACTCTCTTTAAGATACAGTAAGCTTCAAATTAAGACACCTGCATCAAGTACGTGCATAGAGACATAGGCGGAGACATAGGCGGAGCCATGGGTGAAAACTCTCATTAAAATACAGTATGTTTCAAATTGGAACGCCTGCAATCGAGTACTTGCATGGAGACATAGGCCAGAGTCAGAGGCTGAGCCACTGTTGCCATGACCATCACTGGAGTTTTGTAATTTTAATTCTTATTTTTACATTATCAAAATAACGTTGTTTTGATTGGCTTAAAATAATTAATATAATACCGCTTTCAAAATTACTAACTTATCGTTATCAATCGTCACAAGTCCTACAATTATTCTTCTTTCAAAGTAATCTCATCAAGTTGTTTGGAGTTAATCGAATAGCTTAGTGGAAAAGGCTATTGCTAGTGACCAAAAGGTACTGGGTTCGAAACTCAATTGATCGCTAATTTACGAAAAAAAAAAGTTGTTTGCCTGCTTTGATTTCGTTAAGTTATTGTAAGTTTGAAACTCACATTTTTGGTATAGGCTCTTCTTAAATGGAAAACCCTAGATGCTTACATGCTCTTTATTGTTTAAGTTTTTGTGAGTTGTTAGTGTGGAATTTTTACATCATATATAAAATTGATAGCTGAGTTTGTAATGTTGTCTAATTGTTCTTAGATAAGTTTATCATTTTGATATTGTGGATAAAATGGTAGCTAAATTTTATATGGTACTAGCTTTACTTAATCCAATATGTTTTAGGAAATGTTTCAGTTTTTTCCATCATTCAATGTTAGGTGTATTAAATTATGAAAAGACGGATTCACCCAATTTCTATGATAGTCGTTGGACGAAAATATCTCTATAGATTATAATCTAATGGTGTAGGACGAGAATGTCTTTGTAGATCGTTAAGCATGTAAGTCCAAGCTCTCGTTTATCAACGTGTTATGGTGCTTGATGCTATGAGCATTCATCTCTAACTCTTACCCTCTATCTACTCTATCTACTTTCTACACACAATCTCCTTAATTTATTTACATGTTGCAATTGTTAAAATGTATTGGATTTTTCTACAAAAGAAGGCTAAACAAAACACTAAGAAGGTCCAATGAAGCTTCAAGTTTCTTGATAATGACTCACCATATATATATAAAGTCTATCTTATAGTGAATGAACCTATTTATTGATGCCGTCACTACAAACAAGAGTTTGGTATCAGTTTATATCCAACAACGAATTGCTTATAACCGAGTTAGCAATTGTCGTTTTTGTTCTTTACTTTTATCTTTTCCACCCTTTTACTATACTATTATTGGCAGAGTATAATATAGTCTTCGAAATTATTATCTAATATAAGAAAAGCGATGCTATTTGAAAAACAACAACAAATTACGTACACTTAACATTGTAATAATTAATTATATGAAAGTTACAAAATTCCCTCAAATTAATTATATATAAACCGAAAAATTTGAAGTTAGAAGGGTATAAATGGCAATAAAATAAACCTGTTATAACTATTTTCTTTATACGAAGTATAGATTAACCATATAGTGTAAATATTACTCCCTCCGATTGTTATATTTTGACTTTTGGTGGTCAACAAGACACAATTTAAAACATAAATATCTATTATTCTACACGCGAAAAAGTTATAAAAAGTTAATATTTCAAAAATATATATTGAGACGAATCTAACAAGGTCCCACAAAACTATATTATTTATTATCGTTTAATGGGAATTCATGATCAAATTTTGCAATGTTTAACTAATAAAAATCAAAATGTGACAATCTTTTAGGGACGGAGGGAGTATTTCTTATATAAACAAAAGTTTTGATTAAGGAGTGGTGATGCAGTCCATGACAAGGACAGTTTTGAAGCTCTGTAGCATATGTTTTCTTCCAAATGAGTGGGAATTGAGCCTATGGAGTTGAAGCTTGTAAAGTAAGTTTGAGTGGCCTTAGGATTGTGAAAGTCTTTCAAATTTGTTGACATCTAATACCCTATAAATAATTAAATAATTGGGGAAGGAAACTAAGAAGTTAATTTGAAGCATCATATTCTTCTTAATTATAGGAGATATAATTAGTTAAATTATTTATTTTTTATAAATATTCTGTACAATATCTATTTACCGGTATTATCAAATATATCTTACCTTCATCTTTTTAAAATGATTTTGGAAAAACTTTATATTATCTTGCACATCTAATTTAAGCTTAGTTAAAATAAATTAAATAATATTATGTACATAGGATTTTTATAGTTTTTATTAATAAGCAATCATAAATAATAAATACGACGAATTCGTTCGCGCAAGCTAAATAACATGTAGTTTTTCTTAACGTTGATCTATAATTTATGTAACATAACATATTCTAGAGCAAGGACATGTTAATAGATGAGATTCTATTAAAATAGTTAATTAATATAACAAACCATTTTCATATTTAAAGGAAACTATAAAAAGAAGAACTTAAAAAAACATTTTGTTGAGTTTAAAAAAATCCTAAAAAGTTAAACGTATTAATTGAACAATTTTTCATTTTGGATGAAAATAAAAGTCAAAGAAGAATAAAGAAATAGAAGGATATATGTAGTAGGTTTTGTCAAATGTAATATCAACTTCTGTGGCAAAGCATAAGTTAAATTTTAATTGGATTAGCTCAAATCTTTGAGTAGCTTTCAGTGACATTTATGGATAAGCCCTTTCCTTATTAATAGCTTCTGTCACAAACGAATTAATCCCTAGAAGAAGTCTATTCAATAATTAAAAATATCATAATATCGATCGTACGGATGAGTTTACAAGTCAATGGAAGAATAGTTGCAAGTGAGCTATAGGATGCCTCAATACTCACCTTCTATCGTGTATCTATTTGAGTATCTCAATTCTTTGCACATATTTGATTATATATATTAGGATTTTACAATATTCATTCGATTACTCATGCTTTATTTTAACTTTTTTGATGATTCATGTTTGAACATTATATTTCAGTTGGTTTTTGGGTTAAGTTTTATGTTAAGTTGGTGCCACACCCGCCATCCATATGCCACCCTAAAAATATATGGTGCAGCTAGCCGACCTCCAAATGCCACCCTAATGATATATGGACAACTTTCATAATATCAATTTAACGGAAAACTTAACTCCAAAACTAATTGAGACATGATATTGAAACATGAGTGATCAAAAGGGTCAAAGTGAAACATGAGTGATCAAATGAAGAATGTTGTGAAACATATATGATCGATTGTGCTATTAACCCTATATATCATGCTAATTATGAAATATACTTAGTGATATTAATAACTAGGTAATTTTTTATTTTTATAAATTAGTGATGAACTAAGTTTAAAATTCAGACCTTTTATTATTTAGCAAGGGCTTTTTCCACTAAACAATTCGATTAAATTTAACAACTAAGTATCTAGTAAGTATTAACTTGCATTGTGCCTCCACCTTTTCAAATATGAGAGATGACAAAAGTCCTTCACATTTAATAGTAGACACTAATTTTAAACGATTGCTTCTTCAGCGGGGCAAAATCTGACATCTAGAAGAGTTAGTATCTCGGAGTAAATTGCTGAAATGATCCTCGAAAGTGGGCTTAGGTTGCCTTTTGGTCCTCGAAAATATAAAAATTGCAATTTAGTCCACGATATTGGCCAACGGTTGCAGATTGGCCCAAAATTTAGTTAAGGCGTTAATTTTTAACGCCCCAGTGGCGATTGTAGTTCACTCATAAGCTAATTATATTGTTACCGTTCTAACTTATTAACAACGCATGTAACTCACATGACGCGTGGGTCATTAATATTTAACAACGTCTTTTAATTTTGGACCAGTCTGCAACCGCTGGCCAATATCGTGGACTGATTTGCAACTTTTGTACTTTCGGGATCAAAAGGCAATCTGAACTCACTTTTGGGGACCATTTCAGCAATTTGCTCTAGTATCTCGCCAACAATTTATGCAATGAGTGGCATAAAGAGTTCACTTCTAAGAAAGGACCCCATCACGCTTTCAACACACATAGATTGGAGGAGAATACTTCGATTGGAAGAGCTGACCTCTCATTAATCGAGAGACAAGCTTTCTTCCGAAAAGGCTGCAACAGGAGAGACAATAAAGTCCTCTTCGGATTACTCTGGACTCCAACAAAAAATAGACTATCTCAACGTCCATTTATGGTTATCACTCGATCATTGAAGGAACAAATCTTCTTAAAGATGTCCATAGCAACAAAGTGAAACTGAAGAACCTCTGCACTGGAATTCTTACTGCTTTGCTCATTATAGGAAACATTAACAATCATAGTGTCTTTATTGTGACTGACTGTTTCATTTCTCAGATTTGATTTTGGTACTTCAACATTTTGTATCGGAAAGATGAAGTGAAGCTTTTGCTCGATAATAGATCAAAAAAATGTTGTAATATCTTTTGAAAATCTACTAGTGTAGGATGTCTGCAAAATCTTACAAATATTGTCATTAGAGAGTTCAATGAGACAAATTCTGATGTAATATTATATTCAATTTATAATGAAATTTTAACCAAAACATTATCTAATTTTAATATGAATAAAAAAAATTTTGTTGGCACATTAAACTAATTTTACATGAAAAAACCAGTTAGTATGGAACTAAAAGAAAAACATGAAAAGTGTTGCAAGGATCAAACCACACCGACGAACATCGATCACTCCAAAGGTTCTAGCTACCTTTTGTTGTTGTTCCGTCGTTTTTGCTTTTTTATTGACTATTGTGTCTTTTATATCTTTTTTTAACGAGTCGTTTCTGTTAAGATGAACATCCATATCGAATATCGATGTTCTCTAGGGTCAGTATATAAGATTTTGAGCTATTTACTCTATAGTCAATTCGTTTTAGAGTGAAACACCATAGACTCTTAACATGGTACCATGAGCCAGCCCGAGTAAGTTATTGAGACACGTGTAACCCCGCCGATGTTGTTCTTGCAATTAATACCGGCGTGAAAAAAAATTCCGCCGATGATTTGGGTTACACGTGAGGGGGAGTGTTAAGATGCACACCCACATTGGATATCGGTGTCCTCTCGGGTCAATATATAAGATCATGGGCTACTCCCTCTATAGCCAATTGATTTTAGAGTGGAACCCCATAGACTAACAATTTCAACAAAACTTATTTTTATGTCATTTTACATTTTCAAACTATTTTTTTATTTAGTTTTCCTATTATAATATTGTCATAAATAAACATTAAATATATTTTTCATCTTTGAGATAGTAATGTTTGTTGTTACAATAAATAAGGATAAACAAGTAAAAACTATCAAATTCTTAATTGTTGTGTCAAAGTCTAAAACGATAACTAAAAACGAAAGAAACATCGTATAAAATATTCTATGTAGTGACGATCGAAGAATTACGGAAATAATTAACACAGAATATGACATACAAAAGGAAGTGTTGGATCAAGTCCATGGATAAAAAATTCAACAATTTATCTCTAATTGCTTTATCATCTACACGGTCAAAAGTCAAAGAATTTGTTAGTTTACTTTTATAGGCCTCAATGGACCACCCCATAAAAAAAACTTAAAATTTTTATTTACCTGCTTTTCTAAAGAACTGATAGCTTGCATTTTGGAACATCTTTTCACATCATTTTCAGACAATGTATAATTTTGTCACAATGTCCCCATCTTTTGGATATATAAAATCTTGAGTAGGTCCCCTTCTACCAGTAAAAATCTTATTTGTATACTCCTTATTTTCTCCAATTCAATGGATGTTTATATGAAGTGGACCATTGTTTTTAGCCCAATCAAACATGTGGTCGGTTTACCATTATTGTCCTAACAAGTAATAATGCTAATTGTTAATTTCATGCTAATGTCAGCTGATCGATTCTTGTAATTATATATGTACAAGGTACTGGTAGTAGGAATTTAGTGTTTATTAGTTGTTCAAGAGTCACAAACCCATTAATTAACATGATTTATGCTTTTATATTATGTTATAACCTCAATTTAAACGATATTGTTAATGAATCATAATTCTTCTTCCTTTTACCCATTTTTTCTAATAGGCATTAGGGAGGCGTTACTTTGGACATGAAATTACTAAAAAGTAGTTTAGAGTGTGGTTTATCATCGTTAGTGGCAGATGTATATTGGTTCGAGACTGTCCATTCGAACAGGTACTTTTTATAAAAAAGAAAAAAGAAATTATATATATTTTAAAAATAAATTAATATAAAAATTAATATTTGCGTTTAAGCTGTAATATATTTGAGTGTTTCGAACACCCATTTTAAAATATATGACATTTTAAATACCCACTTTAAAATGGCTGCCGATATTGCCAGAGCAATTTTTATTCTGGCAGAGCAAAACTATGTTTAATTCCTTTTATGTCATTTGATTGTATGACTTATAATTACAATATTGATTGTTAATGACAGAAAACTTTAATTTCTACTTGAATAATGAAAACATGAATAAATTTTATAATTAACAATTGAGATTATGTTAAAAATATAGTTTGATGAAAGGTATATAAAAGGAATTCAACATGATTTTGCTCTGGCGATATGAAAATTGCCCTGACATTATCACTAGCCCTTTAAAATACTCTGATCCGCCACTGATCATCATTGCAAGAAAATCATTTATCTTAAATTTGAATATTATAAGACGTTGTTGCAAGAAAATTATTAACTTTAAATTCGAATTGATACATATGAATTTTTTTTTTACATCACAATATGCACAACTCTTATTTTCTTATTGAGTTAGAAACCTTCAAAATTATGAGTAATGACTATTATATACTCCCTCCGGCCCTAAAAGATTGGTGCATTTCGACTTATGATGGTCAACAAAACACAATTTAAAATATAAATATCTCTTATTCTACATTTGAAAAAATTATTAAAAAATTGATATTTCAAAAATATATATTAAGACAAATCTAACGAGATCCCACATGACTATATTATTCATTATCGTTTAATGAGAATTCTTGATCAAATTTTTTAAAATTTGACCACCAAAAATCTAAATATACCAATCTTTTAAGGGCGGAAATATTATATACTAATTAACTTATTGAGTTAATGTTAATTGATATAGTATCTTAGAGTGGAAAACACCCATGAGAATACAAATCTAATTATGTCTGCTTGTTTCGAATAATTATCCAATAACCCTACCCACTATACCTTTTGGAGTATGACTTTGGCATTTTTATCACGTTTCAAGCAAATACGTTTGGTACTCATGGTTAATTACGAATATTACCTTACTTTTAAGAGGAATAATCAGCCGTATTCAATTGATATAATAATGGAGCCGTTATCACTTTGACATTCGAAATTCTTATTATTATAATATTTCAAATTTATTTCAACTAATAATCTTTTGGTTTCAACATAATATTTCGGTGATTAATAATTTTTTAATTATATCATAAGAGATTAAAAGAAAAGATTTTTTATTGGATATGGAACAAAATTTCAATCTATTGTGAAAACCTCAACACAAAAATAAAACTATCATTCAAATTAAATTGAGTTATTTTTATTAGTAATATATATTTACTATTTTTTTTTGTAAATTAGCAATGAGGTGAGTTTCGAACGACCTTCTGTCACTAGCAAGAGCCTTTTCCACTAGGTTATTCGATTAACTCTAGTTATACTTATTATTAAATAACTAAAAATTAAATCTCTCCTCGCTCCATGCCACAATCACCACCTCCACCCTTATATCGTCGAGAAGTAGTAGCCCTTGTGCTACATTTTAGAACTAATAGGCAACATGGTAACTATTACGATTTAACAAATTACAACTAGATAACTAGATTCCTCTGTTAGAGACCAAATCAACAATTATCTTTTTATTTAAATAAGAAATCAAAAATAATTAATGATCAAAGTTTGATAAAGAGAAAATAAAAACATTAATTAAAATAAATTAGATAATTACATATATAAGCTAAAGTATTTTATTATAGGTAGGTAATTAATAAGCTTAATTTCTTTTGGCGGCCTCAATTATCCAAACGCTTTCGATTGAGAGTCTAAACTATCAATCTTTTCAAATAAGCTAAGGGACCCAACATTCTTATACTCAGTCTCACGAGTTCTATTATTAAAAAGGACAAACCCAAAAAAAGACTTAAAAATACTTTTTTGATAATATATTATAATAGATAGATATATGAGGTTATTTTTTAAGTACTTATTAATAAATAATTACAAATTAAAGCTCCCCTAACTCTACACCATTTGCATTGCCCACCCAACCCCCAACCCTAACCATTCTTACCCTAACCATAAATCTTTGAGAAACATCCCTTCACCCCCAACATACAACCCCGATCTTACCCCTACCCTAACCTAACCCTACGTCTTCGGAAGCCACACCCATCACCACCCTCGAGTTAGAACCCCCATCCCACCCGCACCTCCGACAGCATCCCCCTGTTTCTCGTTTCATCCAAAAGCTGAAATTGGTACTCTTTCTCGCAATTTGAATTCTTAAGACGCTACTACTCCATTTCGTCACGAAAAGATTGTCAAATAGCATTTACATTTTAAATTGTATTATGCGGACTGTGAAAAATCAAAGCGAAATTAGAAAATGGGATGGAGGGAGCATATGTTTTATTAGTTAACCAACATCTTTAGATATAAGTAAAAAGCTTGTCACATATAGTTTTGTATATGTGTTTTTGAATTTGACCTTATTTTACCTCAAATTTTGGAGGTACAATATAAAAAAATACGGGACAATCTCAAAAAATGTATGCGTTAGTCGTTTATTTAAATAAATGGATAGTTCAGATCTCAGTCGAAAACGTTTAATGGTTGAAAGTGCATTAAAAAGATAAGGTTAAATTCTGAGTACCCACAACTGTTTCTTACATTTCAATTCAGGGACCATAGTTCCCCATTTTCAAACAAAGGATTAAACTTTTCCACTTTTCTATTGGCCCCCCGAAACGCATTTTTTATTTTGCCAAACACAAAGGATAAAGATGAAATTTCAGAAAGAACACATTTTTGGGGTTAATGTAAAAAAAGATAGGAGTCTAATTATTAATTATATAATAAATAAATAAATAGAAGATTAATCCCCTTTCTTCTTCCGACATTTAGAACACCACCATCAACCTTTACCACCACCACCTCTACCACCATACCCATCAAATCCTCTTTAAATAATTTTGCTAACTGACCTAGGTTTTTAATGCACATGGCTTAGGGCCCCTTTAAAAGCGGACTCGTGTCGAACAGGTCATAAATTTTTTTTAATAAAAAGGGTCCTATTTTTTATTTTTACACATGATCCCAAAATGTTAGAATCGACCCTGATTTAATTTATTATTTAAAAAATGAGAAACTATAATCCTGAATAAAAATATTGGCAATAGTTGAGGGTGGTGTCATAAATTTAGCCAAAAGATAAGTCTAGTTAGTATACTTTCCTACATTTTTTTTGCTTGGTTTCAAGACCGACAAGCAATTTGTCATTAGCACGTGAAGGCTTATGAAATTCCGATTCAACCTATATTTTCTGTTGTCATTTTTTTAGAAATTAGTCAAACTAGAGAGATAGTTCTCATCAAAGTCTACTCTCTTAAACTCTTTCTACGTATTTTTGTATGTTTCTAAGTTATTGAAGTATATCTTCTTCTGGAGCGAGTATATTCTTTCTCATCCTATAGTATATGACGGATTCACTTAGGATCCACTACGTATTTTTTTATTCCTAGATAGATTTAAATCCAATAACATTTCACCCAGAAACATTATTGTGTATCGACTTGTTAAATTTTCTTAGTAAGCAACGGATTCCAAATAATTAACTAATACGCATAATACTTTTTTAACCAGAATTGATCTCGAGAAAAATTTGTATCAGATTTCACCAGACTATTAAGGCATAAACCGAGATTTATTAGTATTTCAAAACAAAAATACTAGAACATGGTGTTTACCAGCCATTATCCAGTGTCCTGGGAGATTCTACCGGTACTCGATAGAGACAAGTTGCCGCCTTATGAGATGGAGTAATACATAGCTTATTCAAAGTGACATGAATAATATTAATTGATGATTCCAAATATTATATTCTCCAAGCTATAGTGAGAAGTTTCGTCATTTGATGAGGTTTAAATCTTTATAATATTATGATAATTAATTAAATATGGTCCTGCTGATTAAAAGGTTTACTAATATGCATGATTGCCGAACGCATTACGCGTGACTAGCTGCATCATAAGCTCGAGCGTGACTCGTACGTAGTATGACTATTACTACAAATTGATAACAACTCGTAACACCTTTCAATCACAAACTCAACGATGTTTTAACCCGCAGGGGCGTAACTAGGGCGCCCCCTAGGTTTTTCGGTATCGTTTATTTTATATACGATTTTTTGAATTTTTGTGATATATATAATAAAAAATGTTAACAAACCACCTTCTTCCAAAAGGTAGAGGTCATGGGTTCAAGCCTTGTTAGCTTCATTTTTTACAATTTTTCGGTACTTTTAACTATTTTTTATTTGTTTTCGCCCCCTAATTTTCCCTCCAAAATTGGCCCCCCTTGATTTTCATCCTGGTTTCGCCCCTGATAACCCGAGCTATTATCGAACCACATAATAACAAGTCTATGTTAGTGTTATATATATGCTCCATATCTATTTGTTTCTACTGGTTTGATATTCATTTTTTAACGAGCTATTTTCAACGTGCGGCTTTGATGACCTAGTGATTATCGACTAAGCCTTCACTATTGGAGGTTTTGTGTTCGAGTGCAGACAAGACATACTAATAAAAATCGATGCCTCTGCCCCGTATACTGTAGATTTCCCCTTCACAATAGTGTAAGATTTACTTTCAGTATAATATGGTTCAAAGAATAGCTATTTGGAATAAATCAAAACAAATTTCGATCGAAGACAACGAGCCATAACCAATTCAAATTACCAATTCATATAACTTCAATCTCAATTTAAGGAATCGATTAACCAAGTTATTAATGAGTCGTGACTAGATAACCAAAAAACTCGAGAAGGAAGAAAGTGGTCAAATTTAGGAACTACAAGGGGTCAGTTCACACAACTGATCACCCCCATAATTTTTTATTGCACGTTTTCAGAACCCTATCCATTGAGTCCCCACCTTATTACACCCCCTCCCCCTTGCCTAATCTAGACTTTTTCATTCAGACACTAGCAGTGCTCTTCATTCTTCAAAATAAACCTCTCTCTAAAATTCTTCGGACGAAATTACCCTTATCTTCTTACCCAAACTACATAAATACCCTTTTCCACCACTTTCCACTCCTCGAGGATTCTATCAATCTTCAAACAAGATCATCTCTAAATTATGTAACTTCAACCGACAACATTATTAATTTTTTGTGTATATACATATATTTATCATTATACACACTAGTTTTTGAATTTCTATATATTTATATATATAATACGTAATTATGTATGTATTTCAAATTCGATCCATGTAATTCCAATTACTCCAACCACTACCTCCTCATTTTATAATAAAATTGACTACACTAATACCTCGTTATTTCGAGTAATATCATGGACCACGCTAAGACCTCCTTATTTCGAGTAATATTATTGACCACACTAGTACAAGGAGGGCCTTGTCATTTCGAGTAATATCTCGGACCGCCAGTGGTTATATATTAATATATGTATGTGTGTGTGTTTGTGAATGGATTTGGTGGAGGGAGTAGGAGAAAGTGCGTCACCGAGGCGGAGCTTCGGGAGCTTTGGTGGGTATGATATTAGGAACGATGTTTTGAATAGGCTTATTGAGAATAATATTGACGAAGCTGTTTCCAACCCTGAGTTGCTTCGGGAGCACTTGGATGCTCACTTCAATCGCTTGCCTGCTAGGTATGAACTCATTTCGTCCCAAAATGATTGTCCAGTTTTGAATTTTGACATATTAATATCAATTTAACTGAGAGGTCTTTTGTTCAACGAAGTGTCGACCTATGTTTGAAGCAACAATTTATTCGTTTAACTTTGTATTTATATTAAATAATGTATAAAAATAAATTATACTCGCCATGAAGTTTATGATAACACGTTACACATTGATAGATAAATGTTTCTGTAAGATTAATTTGTACTCAATATTAAGTATTTTTAATTGCTAACTCATACCTCCCAGTTAAATGAAAATGGAGATTATATTTGTTTCATTTATGTTTTTAGTATAATATTTGGTGTTTTTATGTATTATGGAGTCAAAGGTGTTATATCCATAGCTATTTGATATAATGGAATGATCTAAAATGGCTCGTTAAGCTACCTACATGTCTTAATCTATAAGTAGTCGATGGTGGTTGCACTTTTTTTGGGTCACTTCAACAACCCTGTTATTACACGGGGTAAGGTTGCATATTATCCGACCTCTTAGTCCGCTTAGGTGAGAGACTCTTTGGAGTCATTAGGACATGTTGTATCTGTGTGTTGTATGTGATAGTTATAAGTCTTAAATTATATATTTTTGTATTTGTTATATGATATTTGGTAAGCATTTTGAAAGTTTCAAAATTGAGTTATTTGTCAACTAGGAGAACAAAATTTGTTAACTTTTGATCATTTAAAATTTGATAATATTTTTTGAATGGTGGGAGTATATACATAAATATGATAAAATATATACTGTATGCATATTGGAATACATGCATATACAGTATGTGTATATATATCTGTTGTTTTATTTGATTTCAATCTTAGTTGGAAATTGGAACCTAGTATTACTGTTTTTATTAACTTATTTTCAAGATAGTAGTTAATGAAAGAAATGATGTTAGTTAATGTTTGTGAATGCAAACAAGGGCTGCACTTATTTTGTAATCTAATGAACTGAAGAGTGAATACTATGTATATTTGTATATTGATTTTGGATTGGTTTAGGCAAGGATAAAATAGAGGATTAGAGAATTTCCCTAGAAAATGGAGGTTCGAAGTTAAATTTTGGTGAATATGTGACAACAATTCAATTATAAAGTTATGATAGTTGTGGAAATGTTTAACTGGAGCTATTTATATTATGTTATTTTTATTAATGGATTGAGCAAACAAAGGCAAGACAATTGAGGTTATTTGCTACATTCAAGACTCACGAAGGACCAGGTCAAAGTCAAATATGATGTTAGTGGTGTTGTAGGTGTAATTAGACTGGAAACTATTGGCATGCTAGAATCTATTATTTGTCTTAATTTATTTCCCTAGTTGTTTCTTTAGTAGCAGTTCTTAAAATGTTCTTAATGATGTTAATGTGTTTTTGTGGCAATAGTTATGTCTTGGACATTAACATGGAGAGAGTGGAAGATGTACTGTTGCATCAAAGGCTTCTTAACGAAGCTAAGGATCCTGAAAATCGGCCAGTTTTCTATGTGCGCTTATTGGAGGTACTCTTGCTTGCATTTTGTATCACCAGATTTAATACTAAGGATTCATCAATGACATGCCTGCTTTGTAAGTTAAAAACTGAAATTTAAAGAATTTTCTGAATTAAACTGTAACGTAGTCGGTTATATTGGCCTCTCACCCAAACTGTACATATTGCTATCAATCATTGTACCTTGAGACCTAATATTGCCCTTCCTTGACTATTAATAAAGATGTCTGCCAATTAGTTCATGTACACCATTAATATGAGGTGTTAGTCTTCTGTTTTCATCTTTTCTTTTCTAATATGCATTTTATTCTTCTTTATGAGGGACAGAATAGTGCAGTGAGGGCAGATGATATTGATGGCCAACAAACGTTCAATATTCAACCCAGAGCAAAACCATATGATGATAGAGATAATGGAGAAAAGGTGCCATTACATGACAGGTATTTCATTAGAAAGCATTTCGATCCATGTCTCTGTTGTGGTTTTTCTTATGAGGTATAATGATCTGGATTTACTTCAAAGTGCAACCGTTCTTTTACGACTTCATCATCTTTTCCTTTGTCTCGGTCCCACCTCTCTAGTACCTTTCTCATGCTGCCTACAACTACATTACTAACCTTTATCACACACAGGAATGTTGGTAGTGACTCTGAAGCATGCTCAAAGCTCGGCAACCTGAATTTGGATGTTAGAAAATATCCTGATGATGCTGATAGTCCTGCAGAGGGTCAAAGCGAAAGGTAGTATCCTGCAAAAGTTCTTGTATAATATGTGTTCTCCTGCCTGGCATGAGTTGTCGGTTGTTTGCCCCTGAAAACTTACCCTTTAGGTGGTTTTCAGTTTATGAAATGTTTTATATAATACAGATTTTTTTGCCAATTAGTATCCCCTTTTCCATTTCTTTTGTTATTTTAAATATTCGGAAACGTTGTTTGCAATATGATTTAAGTACCTCCGTAAAAGCAATGGTGGGGTGATCCTATTGCCATTTGATCATGTCAGGAGCTCAGTCACTCACCACGACCTTAAGAGTTTCTTTACTTGATATTCCACTTTCTGTACGTAATGTTAACTTTCATTCTGAGTATTGGAAGTTAAGTGACAAGACATTATATGCAGACAGGATGCATCTGGTGCACTTATTTATGAAGTGATATTTTCAACAATAGACAAGCCAAAGCTTCTGAGTCAGGTAATAAGGCAAAATGTTTCCTTGGATTTATAATGTATAGTGTACCTTGTTAGAGCATTAGGTCGATGTAAACTTCTTCCCGTCACTCTAATTTTCTATTATATGTGGTACTGTTACATTGACACATCTCCATGTTCTTTTTTCTTCTAGCTTTCTGCTTTGCTTTCTGATATAGGGCTTAACATCCGGGAAGCTCATGTTTTCTCTACAACCGATGGTTATTCCTTAGATGTATTTGTGGTTGATGGATGGTTTGTTGAGGTATACCTAATATTCACAGACATATATCCATTTTCACTTTATTTCACTTGAGTGACCATGCTCCCTGAAGTGTTTCCACCTTCTACAAGTGCTCAAAGAAGCACTAGGTTTCAATTTTGTCTTAGAGTAGGTTTCTAAATGTCCAAGATGTAAGTTATCTTGTAGGTTATTTCTACTTCTAAGTTTGTCTGTTCCAGTTGGATGTATCCAATCTGCTGGGTCTGGTAATTCGTTTTAAGAACATTTTCTAGTGTGCGTAGATGTTGGTCCAAACTGTGTCAGGACTGTCACCTGCTTGAACTTCGAAAGAAACATTAAGTTACACTTGGCAATGTTATTAAGTATTGAGAAACTCGTCTAATGAACTTATTACCAAAAAAAAAGATAAAAAGAACATTCTAATGGTGGTTTCTTCACGGAAATGTGGTTGTCAGGGCTGGTGTAATTTCCAATACAAGGAACATTGTGACTATATTTCTTATACAACAGGGATGTCTGCTGGGTCCTATTGTTGCTGACTTTGCAATCTTGTGATCAGGATATTGAGGCGCTGTATGAAGCAATGAGAAGAGCAATTGCTCGAAGTGAGGTATCTTTTTGATATGTTTCTTTTTGATATTTTTTTACCTCTTATGGAATACACATATTTCATGTCTTATATTCAAGCTCTGAAAATCACTACGTTATTGGTGCAAGTGATTTCCTATTGAGCGAACTGAATTTTATCGTATTTTGTTGGAGTATAAGGTGCCCATATTCTAATTTTTTACCTTTGAGATGTTACTCATAGTGATTGGGATATTGTAACTCCGCAGTTCGTAAATCTCCTGATATATTAGTTGTCTTTCCAATGTCCTGTTTTTCTCCCTGTTATATGTATCTGTCGACTTTTAATCATTATCTGCAACAACTTACTTTATCTCAGCCGATGGCATCATTTAAGATGTTTATCATATATAGGGAACATGGTCTGGTTCTTCTCGTTCTCAATCGGCAATTGGAAAATCCTTAGCTGCTCAACTAAAGCCAGATGGTTGGGAGATAGATAGAAGGTTACTAAAGATAGGGGAGAAAATAGCATCAGGGTCTTGTGGGGATCTGTAAGTTCACAAGTATAGGATCATATGAGTTGGCTGTACTTTAAATTTGTAAATATCTGATTTTTTTTTTTCTGACTAGATATCACGGGTACTATCTTGGTCAAGATGTTGCCGTGAAAGTTCTTAGATCAGAGCATCTAAATGACACTGTGGAGGTAGAGTTTGCTCAAGAAGTGGAGATTCTGAGGTATTAATGCAGTATCATTAGGAACTTCTAGTCTATAGTATAGCCTGAATACTCTTATTTGTCCTGCTAAAGGTTCATAAAGTATGGCATCTGTATTTTCATAAAAGTTCTGTAACATTGTCGAAACTACAAATGCCAAATTTGAGGTTAACAGTACCAGTGTTGCAATTTAACATATGATTGTTTCAGTGATAATTATGGTAAATCACTTGCTAATTTCATACAATTTCCTCTTTCTCTTAATGCAGGCAGGTTCAACACACAAATATTGTTCGCTTTATTGGTGCATGTACAGTATCTCCTCATTTATGTATCGTTACAGGTAAAATAACTTAGAGAAGTCATTTTACTTCGAACAGATCCCACAAATTGAAGTGGGTGCACACATTTTCTACAATTGTTCTTGACAAAACTACACTGTAGAACATATTAACTTGCGTCGACCTAGAAAAGATGGTGGAAGTTTCTTTTTTACCTTATTTAGCAAGCTAACCAAAAGAACTAATCACCTACACAGATATCTTCAGCTGATTTGATCAGTTCTATTTCTTCTTCTTTCCTGATTCTATACTGAAGTGATGTTGTTTACGTTTACACATCAGAAGATGGTACTGAATACTTGTTTGCTTTGCTTGGTACTGAATTGACTGACTTTTATTCTTATTTGCAGAGTATATGATTGGAGGGAGTTTGTATGAACATGTACATAAAAAGCTTAATGTCCTGACTTTGCTGCAATTGCTGAAGTATACAATTGACGTTTGCAAGGGGATGGAGTACTTGCATCAGAATGATATAATACACAGAGATTTGAAGACTGCAAACTTGCTTATGGATAGTCGAGATGTAAGCAACTCTATAAGAATTCAAAGTTCTGACTAATGTCTAGCGGTTCTCATTAGGTTTCGACTCTTGAATGATTTTTAAGAATAAGATCAACAAAGTTTTTAAGAATGTTCAGATAATTTTTTATAGTTACGAAGTTGCTAGGTAAAACTAATGTATGTGAGTAAGTGTGATGGTTTTGCATGACTCCAATTGAAGTGTGATACCTCTCCTAAAAATCTTATGAGTGAACAATATCTGTTATGAAATATGGAAATTTCACTTTACTAATAGCTTACTCAAAATTATAATTTATATTTTAATTGTTGTTGTAGAAATCATTTATCCCAACATGTATCACAAAAGAAAATGGATAAAAGATGATCCCTATGAGAATCATTAATCAGTCTCCCGAAAAGTGTATAATTTTGGATGCCAAGTTCTCTTTGGCATCAGGTATACGAGTCAAATTTCTGTCTCCTCTTTCTATTTACTGGGTAGAAACACAGTTGGATTTTGATGGATTTTGGAGCTAATCATTGAATCCTCAATTCAATCCTTTCAGAGTTTTATACTGTAAAGTCAATTATAAAGGTTCACTTGACCCAATTATTTGAAAACTAATTTTATGAATATGAGTTGAACCGTTTCTTGTTGAGTCATCGTAAGTCCACTGATTAGAGTAATTGGATTTCAAGTCTATTTTCAGATTCAAATCTAGCGTTTTGACTCGTTTTATTCTCTTCAATTGTGTGAGAAGGTTGTTAAAGTGGCAGATTTCGGTGTTGCTCGGTTCCAGTCCACAGGAGGTGTAATGACTGCTGAGACTGGTACATACAGATGGATGGCCCCTGAGGTTTGTGTCCTCCCCTTAATGGGTTGTGATAACCCTTTGAGTCAACTGTGTTCTTCATTGCAATCAGTTCAAGGATTAATTTTCTTTGCTAGTTTGGGTATTACTGCCTATATGTTTTATTTGAATGATCTGACTTGACTATTTACCAAAATTAAGTAGTGAACGACGGACTGTAGGATTATTGTAGATCCTAAGTCTTGTTTGTTTTCTGACTGTTTATGGCAGTTCCGCAATAGAACGATTATTATAGACAACTGATTGTGTTCTGGATTATGCTAGGTCATATCATTTGAAATGACACCAAGATGGTCAAAAAGTGAATTGGGTGGGGTGGGGGGGGGTACTAATGTTATTATTAATAAAAATTTATTATTAAGGTAATCTTAATACTGTTGTACCCTCGTGTTGTATAGTCTTTTACTGGCATTGCCCCATTACACCAAGATATTTTCAACGAGGAAACGGACTGCCTCCCTGTGCTTAGTAGAGCAGATCCTTTTATCCAAATCTGTCGAGCTAACCACCTATATTTGTTTATGGTATCACTAAATGCCTTTTCCTTAGATGTCAATAATTCTCATCTTTTGGCTTTCTGATAGGTCATAAATCATCAACCATATGATAACAAGGCTGATGTGTTCAGTTTCGCAATTGTACTCTGGGAGTTAGTTACAGGGAAGGTAATCCTTTCTACTTGTCATAATTCTGATTACTCAGGTTTCTATTTGATATATTGTTTGTTTACCAAGTATAGTGATCAGTCTCTTCACTGTGGATGCAGGTTCCATATGATTCCATGACTCCTTTACAGGCCGCCCTAGGTGTGAGGCAGGTTCGAATGTTTTCTTCTGTATTAGTCTCTGTTGCTGTATTATACTTAGTAAAGACGCTTCACCCGATCACTTTAGCAATATCAATTGAAAAGTGATGCAACCAAAACCACAGCTCATAGGTCACCACATTGGTACAGAGTTTGTTTGAAGTATACAGTATTTTTCCTCTCATCATCGCTAGCTACTCTTGAATATAATCCAATGCGTCTAGACTTAGAGGTTTAGAAAGTCCTTAAGCGTGGTGTTTAAGTGATTTCTGTTAATTGGATTAGTGTTTTTTTTAATTTTGATTTCCACCAAAACAATATATTTTAAAAATAATAACTAACTAGGTGAAATGGCTAACATTCCCTTTGTTAGCACGGTGCTTAAAGAATGCTTAAGCACACAAATCTTACTCTTCATATAGGGGCTTCGACCAGACATTCCGGAGAATGCCCACCCCAAGCTGGTGGAGCTGATGCAGAGATGTTGGGATGCCGATCCAAGCAACCGACCGTCATTTTCCGACATCAAAACTGAACTTGAAGAACTTTTTGAGAAAATCAAGGTAAGATATTGGATATATATGCGATAAATACTGTTCTATCTTTAGTTGCTATAAGCAGTTGGATGAAGCATCAGAGTGTTTCTTGCAGGGGAAATCATCATCCAACGGTAGCTGAGAACCGCTTGAATGCTGTTCCACTCATACTGACCACAAGCAAGATCTCCTACTTCCCCCTGATATTTTGGATAGTTTTCTCTTTTTTGCTTAGTACCACAGCTGCCTTGTAATATAGAGTTTCACTTGAATAGAATCGGAATAGGCGTTGAAAGAAACAGCTAGAAGACATGCAAAATTGAATGTAATATATTGTTACTTGCAAAGATTTTCCTAAGCCCCCAAGGGAGGTACATTTGGTGTATGAGAAGACTTGCATGTGATTCTTTTTGCTTTGCTTCTCCAACGTTCATGTTAGCTTACCTTCTTCGAAATCGTAGTAGCGGGCAACCTACGTTTAAATTTAGCTTAAGCATTTCCATACAAGATATTTGTTTGTGATCAATTGGAAATTGGAGGAAGAACTAGCACATTTGTATATGGTAGTAGACGACTAGGTGTGTATTTGTGTTATATATACTCATAGCTGTGTTGAATAATGCGTTGAGTCGTATCTTTCAGCATAAGCTCGGAACTTGGGTCGGAATTTGGCAAGTCCTAATCCAACATCCAAAACCCGGTATTGAGGTATTTCGAGATTTAGTCGGGACATGGTTGGGTGACCATGGTACAAATATTCTATGAGAGGGATTGGGCCTTGGTCGGCACTTGTCAAGTACAAATCATGGTATCCCAAATCAGAAATGTGCTTCGGTTCTAGTTTACCTACAAAGGGACTTCTGATACAAAACTAGTATGAGACATTGTTGTGAACTTATTATAATGAAATTTATGGTGAATGAGCCATTGATTTAGTTTTAATACATTGTTAGGAATACCATGTTAAATTTGGTGTTCATCATATTAGTCGTGGACAACCTTTATGAAAATTCTTCAAATTCTTGTAAATAATATTTTGTTCGAGATCCATATGGAGTTAGTTCGAACTAATTTCAATTTTCAAACTAATTGAAGAAGCATTTTTAAAGATTTACCCAAAAAAAGAAGAGAAATGTGGAGGAAATAAATGTGAAGTTCATGTCGCTAAAATATGTTATCTATTTACCCGATTAGTGGATATTGGAATATATATGTTGGATCGAATTAAGTCATTTGAAAGTAATAGATAAATAAGGGGATGAGTAAATTTTCTAAAAGGATTAATTGATATAAGGGTGAACTCAACAATCAAGATACTTCTAATAGAGTAATAATAAAATCCTTATTTGTTTGATCTTTTAGTTTCATATGCATGTGTAGGAAAAAAAAAGCATGGGAAAACATTCGAAATTATTATGAGATCAATTTGGATAGCAAAATGATAATATTTCTTTTCTATTAAAATGATAAATTGACCAAACTAATAACTAAAATTTTATCCAATCAAATAAAATTGACTATAATATGTGTATGGAAGACGTTTGCACTTAGGTTTATGTTGGATTGTAATTTCTTCCTTCACTTGATGATATATACAGATCGATGAGCTCTATAGTCTATGTGATAAAATCGACACACTAACGGTTTCGATGTATCTCTGTCCTGAAGTATATGAAATAGGTAAATGAAGTGGGACACGAGCATTCCGCATACCCACTTATACAATCATGGTGAGAGTCATACCCAAGTTGTATGAAGAGGTGGGACGGTTACTAAGATGTCTAATTCTTTATTACCAGTTGCGCTATGTCCGGGACAATACACTAATTGCACTTTGGTCCCAAATATCGACAAAAGTGTTGCAGTTTGGTCCCTCGACTAACGTTTTAGTTAACTTTTGATGGTCAAACGTGGTTTTTGTGGCGAAATTACAATTGTACAAAGTTCTCTCCACAGTTATTATAATTAATTTTGATTTTTGCCTTAATTCTTCATTTGAACTCCGATTTTAGCGGTTCAAATTGCGTTGGAAATCTCTTTTTAACCACTTTTTTAACGTGAGATAATTTTTGTTGAAAAATACCATTTTCAAATATAATGCTTCAATAAAACGTTGTGTAGAATAGTAATCTCATTTAAAAGCTCCAATCAAGATTAAAGAAGAAAAGCAGCATAAAGGTTCTAAAATGGTCCCAGATAATGTTTATACAAAGTAATTGATGACTAAAATTGTATCTTGAAAAATGGAGAAAACTTTCAAAATAGTCTCAAATAATATGTGCAAGTTGGAAAAAAGTGCCGGTTTAGTCTCAGTATATATGTGCAAGTTTCACTTTGGTCCCACTTAATGGTCAAGATGCGGATATGGGTATATGTGGTGCACTTTAATCCCTCGATGTTAAAATTTGACGGAAAAAATTGTAACTTTGGGCCAAAATTGAAGTTTTGTATTTAATTCAAGGTTAAAATGCCAATTGGATTCACTATAGTCTTGCATAATTTTTTTCGTGCACAGTAGTCCCCGTAATTAATTTTTTTTTCTGATTTCTTATACTATTTCTTTTGGATTTTTTTTTGCGATTTTTCAATTTTTTTTGATTTCTTTTGGTTCGATTTTCCGGTTTCGTATTTTTTTTGACAAAAACGTTCGGTTTTGATAATTATTTTGGTAAAAAAATGTTCGATTTTGGTAGCTATTTCAATTTTTTTTATTTCTTTTCGATTGTTTTCTTGATTTGCTTTTGGATTTTTTTCGATTTCTTTTTGATTTTTTTCCAAGTCAAAATGGTTCGATTTTTGGTTTCGTACTTTTTTAGCCAAAATGTTTGATTTTTGACTTTTTAAAAATAACTACCAAAATCAAAACTCGCGAAACAAATACCAAAATCAAACATTTTTTGCTAAAACCAGTATCAACACCGAACATTTTTGTCAAAAAAGTACGAAATCGAAGAATCGAATCATTTTTACTAGGAAAAAAAATTGAAAAGAAATAAAAAAAGAAAAGGAATCGAAAAAAATATCCAAAAGAAATCGAGAAGACAATCGAAAAAAATTAAAGGAAATCGGAAAAATCTAATGAACTACGAAAATCAAAACTTTTTGCGAAACAATTACCAAAGCCAAACATTTTTTGCCAAAACAATGATCAAAACTGAACATTTTTGTCAAAATAGTACGAAACCAAAAAATCGAACCATTTTTACTAGGATAAAAATCGAAAAAAAAATGGAATCGAAAAAAAGAATCCAAAAAAAATCGAGAAAACAATCGAAAAGAAACCGGAAAAATCTAAACAACTACCAAAATCAAAACTTTTGAGAAACAACTACCAAAATCAAACATTTTCTCCAAAAACAATTCTAAAAACCGAACACTTTTGTCAAAAAAAATACAAAACCGAAAATTCAAACCATTTTTAATAGGAAAAAAATCAAAAAAGAAAAGAAAAAGGAATTAAAAGAAATCGAAAAAAAAAACTAAAAAATCGAAAAAGAATCGAAAAAAAATCAAAGAGATATCAGAAAAAATTAATATCGGGGACTAAAGTGCTCCAAAAAAATTATACAAGACTACATTGTATTCAATTTGCATTTTAACCTTGAATTAATGCTAAAACTTCAATTTTGGCCAAAAGTTACAATCTTCGGTCAACTTTTAACGTCGAGGGACCAAAGTGTACAAAATATAACAATTACTAGGACCATATCCGCAATGTGACCATTAAGTGGGACCAAAGTGCAACTTGCACATATTTACTGGAACCAAACCGACAATTTTCTTGTGCAAGTTGCACTGTAGTCTCATCAGTAAATTTTGGTATGTGCAAATAATGGTCCATGATAATGGCGTGACTCGTGAGATGTGCAATTTAGTCTCTCTTTTGGTGGAGACGTTATATTTTGATGGAAACATAGCCAAAATAGAATTTTCAAGACTTAATATTTCTTTAAAATGTGCACTTTAGTCCGTGATATTAGTCGAAAAGGTGCACTTCCCTCTTTCCGTCAAAATTTAACATCTCCCTCAAAATAGGGATTAAAATGTACATTTTCGACCAATATTATATAGACTATTTGTGCATATCAAATATTTACAGGAAATAAAGTGTAAATTATATATATTATTTGACACCATTTCCATAATTATCTCTTAAAAGGGTAAAGTATATTATAAAGAAATGGAGGAAGTATTAAGTTAGGCGCTAGGCATGCATGAAAGTATGAACCATGAAGTGGTGGTAAGTATGGATAGCTTCGATCGATTGTTTTTTATCTATTAATCTATTATGAGTTCGATTTTTCCCCAAAAAATATAAGCTATATAGTAGATTTGTAGAGATTAAGATAAAAACATAGTATCCACAAAATAAAGTATATATATCCAACAATTAATTCCTTCACAAAATTGTAGAACAAGACGAACTTTGTGTCGAGATAACGTTAATAAAACAGTTTTACACGTTAGAAAAAATGAATTATGTAAACAAAAGGAGTATATTTAGTGTTCATAAACGTGACCGAGTGAAGAATTAATAAGATCAATAATTTATTAGGAGACTTCAAACATTGGTCAAAATAAATATATTGATTAAAACACATGTACGGAAAACAATACGAAACGTGAATACGTGAACAGAAGAATATTACACATGTCGACAGTGTAACTATTTTAGCTATTAAACGAAAACGTTACAACAATACAACATTATTATTGAACCATAATGCACGCGTCCAATTGAGTATCATTTGAAACGCCAGTATATATCACTGAAAACCCTTATCGACCAAGAGAATCCTCTTTATTTATTATCCTTCTCTGCAATATATAAAATGTAAATTATTAGCGTAAGTTTTAATTCGATTTCCTAAATATATAGGCTAATATAACATAAATTTTAATAAATTCAGAAATTATAATAGATGGAAATTTTTATTTATGTTATAATATAATGCATCATGCATGCATGCATGCACGGCAAAATAAATAATGGTTTTTGTTACCTTTCAAAATGAAATATTTTAGTAGTGATGTGGAGGTGGTGGGGATTTATACATGTAGTGATGAGGTGGTGGCTTATGAACTGGCGACGGAGGTGGAGAATGTTTGTAGGGGTAATGAGGTGGTGGCTTGTGAACTGGAGGTGGTTGTGACTTCCAAACAGGTGGTGGTGGGGATTTATATACTGGAGGAGGTGGTGGTGGTGATTTCCAAACTGGTGGTGGTGGAGATTTATACACTGGAGGAGGTGGTGGTGGTGATTTCCAAACTGGTGGTGGTGATTTCCAAATTGGTGGTGGTGGGGATTTGTGCATTGGAGGAGGAGGTGGTGGTGATTTCCAAACTGGTGGTGGTGGGGATTTGTACACTGGAGGAGGAGGTGGTGGTGACTTCCAAACTGGTGGAGGAGGAGGAGGTGACTTCCAAACTGGTGGTGGTGGAGATTTGTACACTGGTGGAGGAGGAGGTGGTGACTTCCAAACAGGTGGTGGTGGAGATTTGTACACTGGTGGAGGAGGAGGTGGTGACTTCCAAACCGGTGGTGGTGGAGATTTGTACACTGGTGGAGGAGGAGGAGGTGACTTCCAAACCGGTGGTGGCGGAGATTTGTACACTGGTGGAGGAGGAGGTGGTGACTTCCAAACTGGAGGAGGAGGTGGTGGTGACTTCCAAACCGGTGGTGGTGGAGATTTATACACGGGAGGAGGTGGTGGTGGTGACTTCCAAACTGGAGGAGGAGGTGGAGATTTGTACATTGGGGGAGGAGGTGGTGGTGACTTCCAAACAGGTGGCGGTGGGGATTTATACACTGGAGGCGGTGGTGGTGGTGACTTCCAAACTGGTGGTGGTGGGGATTTATACATTGGAGGAGGAGGTGGTGGTGATTTGTACATTGGTGGTGGAGATGAGTACCAATTATTTGCTGAAGTATTTGATGGAATGGTGAAGGCTATCGTTAAAACAAGAAGAGTAGTGACCAAAGAGGCCATTTTAGGAGACCCCTTTGTGTATGTACCCATTTTGCTACCAATTAAATGATCTAGTTTCTTATGAAATTATATATCCCAAGATCCTCTTTATATAGGCTTCACATACATGCATCTCCCAAAATCATATTTTATTAATATGGAAAAGTTTTGTTTAGGGTTTTAAAAATTGGAAGGGTTGAATGTTTCCACAAAATATTAATTGAGAATGGGTTCCCTATCAAGTTGTTGAATTAAGTAGTCTATGCACGTCTACATCTACATTTTGTCAAGACATATATTTAGCCGGCCTTAAATCGCGGAATTATATATCTTATTATTACATTTACAAATTACTATCGGATATATATATATATATATATATATATATATCAGGTTATTATTATTACTTTATTTTATTAAACTGTTTATTCATTGTATTGTTTATAATAAATACATACATCAGGTTACTATGTTTACAAAAAAAACCTTTTGAGGGTTGGTTTTAGAATTGGTATGTAAATATTTTCTAAATTACGTTTGAATATAATAAAGACCGGATGATTAGGTGAGTTGGATGCATAATTTGATAGAACAATGGTAGAAATATAAGCACCAAGGAATGCAGATAAGTCATTCTTCTTAAAATTTTGTATAAATATTTACTTTTAAAAGTAAAAGTATTTCTATTCATTTAATTTTTAAATTAAGATGTTAACTCCTCAACTCCTACAATAATGGGTGGTTTCGCTATTTCCTATGGACACTCACATCTCACGTAATTCAGTTTTATGAAGAAATATGATTTAATTATTTTCAATATGTATTGGTGATGAGATAGTAGATAGGCAAGATTCAAAATTTTCTGTTAAAAGAGTGTGAAGGTTCGAGTCCTCTTCAAAGTATAATATTGGGAATGTTTATTCGATGACCAATTTAATAAATTCGATAAAGGGCAATGAGATTTTGGAATTTATGTATTCTTCTTCATTTGTATGATAATATAAGTGACTATCCATGGTGAATTTAAATTTGAGGGTGTGTTATATCAAATTTTAACTTTTTTTTGCCACAAATTATATTTTATGATACTACATTATATATTATTCTTAATGAAATCTCACGTGTATGTCTTACTTAACAACGTACATATGAATAGAAGGGACGATGGATGCTCCGAGCATAGTTCAATTGGTAAAAAACTAGAGTGCAAAGTTTCAAGCAGCCTCGCCTCTTTATGCAATTCAGGTTCGGTTCCTACTGGGAGCGAACCTTGTGTTTCGAAGTGGTTAACGAGCAAGCTCTAGTCCCTAGATCAGGCGAGACACATTATTCCACGCAACCTCTGACATCATTCAGGGCAGGGAGCTAACAGGGTCCTTAGTTTGAGAATTTTGAACTATAGAAAGAACGAGATGAACAAGAAATTATGAAACATATGTGAAATAAAAATGTTTTTGTTAATATATGTAATTGCTTACTTTGTCCACTACTTTATCCATGTATATAATATATATAAATAACCCATATTTTCTCATGAAGACATTTGGACAAGCTGCATCGCGGTATGTACATGCAAGATGAAATCTTCTAAGACAGAGTAGTTGGTCAATTTAGTTATTCAATTTACCATTTATTAACCAACCTCTCTCTCTCTCTCTCTCTCTCTCTCTCTCTCTCTGTGTTCCCATTAAGCTGTCCCCGTATTTCAAAGAAATCGGGCGAACAAAGATGTGGTCTGCATAACTTTTTAGGGAGTTATTATTGATTTGTTCTTATTTGATGAGATTCTTATTTGCTTGAAAGTGGTTCTTCATCTGTAGTTTAGAAATTATAAATTATTATACAGGTAAAGTTATTAAAAGGTTGTTAATATTCATGCTTTGACGGAGCCATCGCCATAGTTAACCTTATTGATTTATCAAGTATGCATTTTACAAATAACGATTGTCGATCCGTGTTAGGTTAGTAAACGAGTTGTCTATAAACTTGTCTAATAAAATATATTAATGGACGACTAGTCCATAAGCCCAATTAAAAGACTATTAGGATTATCTTAATATTACCTATAAATATAAATTTTTCTATTATGTTATAACAATAATTATCATTAAAATAACTCTTTTAATTTTTACCTGATATGGTCTTTCTTTAATTTTGGTAAGTAGTCTAATTACTATGAAGTTATTTGTTTTGTTTGAAAATCTAGTCTATTATAGATAAATATTAATTTATATTTATAAGTAAATATTAACCTAATAATTCCAATAATTTATAAATTAATTGCCCATTATAATTTAACCATCCTCGTTACAAAAGGCTAGGAACCTAGGTGGATTCTGATCGTAATGGTTGGGAACTCATCCCTCGCCCTCGTCCTCGTTTTAATAGTCTCGTATCTCTACCTGGCTCAACTTAATTTAATGTAAGAGGTTTTTATCATTCATATTTTTTCTTTTAAATTGGTGATGATGTGAATTTTGAATTAGGACTTTCTGATCACTGGAAAGAGCCTTTTTTTAATAAGCTATTCAATTAATACAAAAGTTTTTGATAATTCACATTTTTAGAAATTATAGAAAACACTTCTGTAAGAAAATACTAATTTATTCTTGGAGTGATGAATGCTGATTATAATGAGTCAAACTAGTGATGTTTGCTGATTTGCTGAGTCAGTTGCTGTATCATACAGCCTGTAGGTTTACGAATTGCTAAAATGGTCCCAGTAAATATGTGCAAGTTGCACTTTGGTCCCCGATTATATTGGGGCTGCAGAAATGGTCCCTAATATTGGTAAAAAAGTAGCATTTTGGTCCCTAACCGTTACTTTTAAACGGAAAAGAGTTAGTTTGGGGCAAAAATGTAAGATCAACACAGTTAAGCCTTAAAAATGCGATTATAACTAATAATGGGGCAAAAATAGAAAGTTAACAACTAATTTATTATAATTGGAGGGAACAATTTTGGAGGGAATTGGGATGGGAGTAGACATAAATTACTTGTTAACTTTCTATTTTTGCCCCATAATTAATTAGTTATAATCTCATTTTTAGGGCTTAACTGTGCTGATCTTACATTTCTGCCCCAACCTAACTCTTTTCCGTTTAAAAGTAACGGTTAGGGACCAAAACGCTACTTTTTTACCAATATCAGGGACCATTTTCGCAGCCCAAATATAATCGGGGACCAAAGTGCAACTTGCACATATTTACTGGGACCATTTTGGCAATCTTCTCCTTACAAGTTGGAAAATTGTTTAATCCGGGTCTTGTATAATTATGATAACATACATTCACATTAGCCCACGACATAACTCAACATTTAGTCTTGTCTCTTCTGCAACTCAGGTTCAATTTTTACTAAGTAAATTTTATGTTTCGAAGTGATTAACAGACAAATTTCAGTCCTCTGATTAAGCGAGACATATTCGACCATAACTCTGACATCATATTCAGGACAGGGAGCTATTAGGTCCCTTAGTTTGATGGTCTCAAACTATAATAACATCAACACTATAGTCGTTATAAGTTTTCTTAAAATCAAATTCATTATTTCATTTTATCAAATTTATGAACTACTTTTAGATTTTAAGATACTTGTCGATTTTGTTTCAGATAGTGAGACAAAATTGCACTTTGGTCCCAGATTGTTACACTGTTGCAGATTAGTCCACGAAAGTGGCCCAAGTGTTACGATATAGTCCCTAAAAGCAATAATCGTTGCATATTAGTCATTTTTTTGGGGATCATGATGCAATATTTATCACTTTTAGGGACTATACTGCAACACTTGTGCCACTTTCAGGGCTAATCTGCAACACTATAACCTGATTTGTTATACACACGAGAATAGAGAAATTTTTGTGTGAAATGACTATTTTGACCCCCCCCCATTTGCAAGTGTGGCAACAAAGGAAATTAAGTTACGGGCAAAATAGTCATTTCACACCCAAGAAAAACATTATTCTGATGTATGTTTCGGATGTAATATGAAAATTAAAGTAAGATCTTGGTTATAGAAAAAATTAATAATAAATTTTATAGTAACTCATTATATATTTAATAAAACTCTTGGTATGTAAAATTAATATAATAAAAACTTAAAGAAATTTACAATTTTTTCAATATCACGTTCCTTCAATTCAAAAAAATCGTATTTTTAGGATCTCTTATACAACATAAGAAGTCATTAAAACCTCCACATACAGTAAAATCTCTATAAATTATTAATGTTGGGACCGGCAAAATTTATTAATTTAGAGATTTATTAATTTATCGATAAATTCATAATTTATTAATCTAAAGAGATTTTGCATGAGAAGAAAAGTTTTTGCATAAGTATATGTAGAGTTTAATGACATGAAAAATTTATGATATTACTAGTATATATTCAACGGACTATACATAAGTTATTGAGACATTGAATTCAAATAAGTATATTTAGATACATCATGGTAAAAATGAAGCATGCTTAGAGGTGCAGAATATAGGATAAATTGTGTCTACTATCATCGAGAACCATGTTGATGATGAAGATGAAGATGATACCGTGTCTTTGGAACTCTTCACAGTTTTATGTTACAATTCGAAAACACAAACACCAGAACTACTAATGGATGCAATAAGAAAAATTAGATACGAACTCCAAAATGATTTGAACTTTAAGTAAAAATAAACTATTAATTTATAATTATTCAATTTTCTAAGGATTATTATTAATTTATAATTTTCGTGGGACCTAAAATTATAAAGGAATTTTTTTTAAAATAATTATTTTATTATTTTATCGATTTTATTGATCTTTTAACTAGCCCAAATTGAAGCCTGGCTAATTTATTTTTTTAGAGAGTTTAGTAATTTATAGAGATTTTACTATATTTACTGATATATCTTATATGATTGAATTAATACTCCATTAAAGAGAGCATATGACTCTTGCAACTTGGGGATATGGTACTCAATTCAATTAAAAAATGAGATAGTCTAATCGAAAAGGCTCTCGCTAGTGACTAGAAGGTCTGTGTTTGAATCTCACCTCATCGCTAATTTACAAAAAAAAAAAGTTCAATCCAAAAATAATTAATTTTCTTACATATCAAGATAAATCTTTGATATTTAGTTACTCTTTAATTATATTATTAAAAAGAGTTCTTTAAAAGATGAATCCAACTATAAATTTTATCTTTTTCAAAATAAGTAATACTCCCTCCATCCCTAAATGATTGTCGCATCTTCACTTTTCATGGTCAACAAAACACGATTAAAACGTAAATATCTCTTATTCTATATGTGAAAAAAATTATAAAAAGTTGATATTTTAAAAATATATATTGAAACGTATCTAACAAGATCCCACAAGACTATATTATTTCATATCGTTTAATGAAAATTCATGATCAAATTTTGTAATGTTTGACCAACAAAAGTCAAAATGCGACTATCTTTTAGGGACGGAGGGAGTAATAATTATATGTTTGAGTTTTTTTGTGTGCAAATGAGGATATAAAGGGGAAAAGATTAATTGTTCTTTTATTTGTTTAAAAACGATAATTATATTAATTTTTTATTAAAACTTAAAATACTTAGAGATCTAATTATTACTCCCTCCGTCCCTAAAAGATTGTCACATTTTGACTTTTGTAAGTCAAACATTATAAAATTTGATCATGAATTCCCATTAAACGATAAGGAATAATATAGTCTTGTGGGACCTTGTTAGATTCGTCTCAATATATATTTTTGAAATATTAACTTTTTAGAATTTTTTCGCATGTAGAATAATAGATATTTATGTTTTAAATCGTGTTTTGTTGATCACCAAAAGTCAAAATGTGACAATCTTTTAGGGACGGAGGGAGTATTTTAAATTAAAAAAAAGTATGAAATAATATACAAGGACACACAAACTTGCATTGAATGTATTGAGACTTGAGAGTCCTTTAATAATAAAACGAAAGACTAGTATGATTGCACATTTGCACCCCACCTCAGTGAAGCACCGGCCTTGAATTAAGGAGTATTTTGTCAAATTAATTAGGTATCAAATTTGACCATTTATAATTTATTGTCTCATTCTCATTTGGTTATCACCGTATATTTATTTTATTTTAAGGGAAAGAAAGAATAATGTGATCTGGATTAATTGTATTTTGTCAAATTCCAACAACCATATAAGTGAAGGTAAATTCAAATTGGTGGGACCTTTCAAACCAGTTGACTTATACTAGTAAAGCATACCAGATCAATTTGGATAAATCCACTTATATTATTAGTACAATTTACAAGTGTCTATTATGTTACTCACCAAATCAGATTTGTCTTACTAGATGAATCGCGGTATAACAATACATTTTAATTTTGTGGACTGGATCATTATTTCATTCATGAAGAGCATAAAAGTCTAGGTCATTTATTTCATATATTCTCTATTTACACTGTTACTCAATTTTTCTACTTCTTCGTCAATATCTAACCATCGTGTTTGAAAAATTGTTAAAATTGATGTACTAACAGTTTTTATATTGTTACGATTATTTCACATGAGTCTAAAAATATCTCATATTAGAGTCTCGTGTTGAAAAATAAGGAAAAGGTTCACCAGCTATGAAGTGTACTCTTTCCTCGTTTAGGTGTGGTTCAAGCCTGATTAATAAAATTTTTATACATATACCCTCCTCCGTCCTCGAATATATGAAAGCGATAATTTACGGCATGTGTTTCACATCATAAGATGGAGTTTTTTGCATCAATAGTCCCAGTAAGTGGGAGTCAATTGCAAGTTCGTCCCAGTAATTGAGAGTGTTGCATTGTTAGTCCTCGATAGTGTACACCTTGTGCGGATTTAGTCCCTAATTTAACGCCCACGTTAGTTTTGGACGGTTTTGGTGTTTTAGGTCGAATTTTGGGGTCAAAATGAAAACTTGTGAAAAATTTGGGCCATTTAGAGTTTTTGTTGCGCATTTAGTCCTTATTATTATTAAGTTAATTATTATTATATTCATTATAATTATTAGTATTATTTTCAATATTATTATTATGATTATCCTCATTATTCTTATTATTATTTTTGTTATAATAATTATTATTCTCATTAATATTTTCATTATTATTATTATCCTCATTATTCTCATTACTATTTTAACAAACCACCCTCCTTCAATGAGTTATGCTATCTATAGGAAACAACTATAATTAGCTTGAGATGCAACAAGTGAATTCCTATCCTCAACAACACAATCTTTAGCTGTAGATTTTAACAATTTTAACTTCTTCCATGTCGTTTTCCTTGTCCCTTGTCTCCCTTTTAGTTATTAACTCGCTTGCAATCAAAATTGATCTAATGAATTCACCAACATAAATAAACAAATTTCTGATTGATTGAAGGTGGGTGGTTTGTTAGGTTGAGTGAGATGAGTAATTTGGAGGCGATGAAGTCGGAAATGGTGCATGACGATTAACTTACTTTAAACCCCCGTTGACCCTTAAATTAAATGTGTTCATTTTGTTGATTCTTTAAGGAAGGTGGGTGGTTATTGCAGGGGGATGACGATGAGCTTTTCACGAGGAAGGTGAGGGGAGAGAGGTGTGAACGTTATGTACTTATGTTGGAGCGCAATAGTTCAGTGGCGTGAAAAATTTAAGGCTAATAATAATAATGAAAAAAGGTAATAAGAATAATAATAATAATGAAAATATTAATAAAATAATAATGAGAATAATAAGAATGAAAATAATAATGATAATAATAATAATTAACATAATAATAATGAAAGTAATAATAATGATAATAATAACAATTAACATAAATGAAAGTAATAATAATGATAATAATAATAATTAACATAATAATAGTGAAAGTAATAATTAATATAATAATAATGAAAGTAATAATAATGAGAATAATAATAATATTGAGAATAATAATAATAATAATAATAATAGTAATGAAATAATGAAAATGAAAATAATAATAATAATTAACATAATAATAATGAAAATAATAATAATAATAATAATAATTAACATAATAATGAAAGTAATAATAACTTTAATTATAATATTAATGATAATAATAACAAGGAAGAAAAAATGACTAAATTGGGCACAAAAACACATTAACAAGGACTAAATGCGCAACAAAAACTCTAAATAGCCCAAACTTTTCGCAAGTTTTCATTTTGACCCCAAAATTCGACCTAAGACACCAAAACCGTCCAAAACTAACGTGGACGTTAAATTAGGGACTAAATCCGCACAAGGTGTACACTATCGAGGACTAACACTGCAACACTTTCAATTACAGGGACGAAAGTGCAATTAGCTCCCATTTACTGGGACCATTGGTGCAAAAAACTCTCATAAGATGGACCAATAAACAAAGCTTTGATGGTAAGAATAAATTATTTCAAGAAACAAAATAATTGATACTCAACGCTCTAATTTTTCTTTGTTAATTAAGGTATATTCAATGCATTCTAACCATCACGTATGACTACATAATTTTGGGCATCTTTAATTTGTTGTCTTAACCATTCGATTAATTGAAGATTTTACTTCTTAGTATATACTTTCATATTCTAACTTCAATAGTTTATCTTGTCACTTTTGAGTTATATATACAAGGGTTTTTGGCCGAGGATATCACCTACTTTTTACCTATGTCACCAGTTGATCACTCACTTTTCAAAGTGTCCTGGTTGATCACTCGCTTTTTAAAAAGTGTCTCTTTTGGTCATTCGACCAATTTTCCGGGTGGTCAACTGCCAGTCAACTCATGTGGCACCCATGTGCACCTTTAGTAATGTTATTTTAGTCTTTTCAAGTCGAATTTGGCCCAAACTTTTTAATTAATTATGTATTTGGGCCCAATTTTGTGGTTAATTATAATTTGACCCCAAAATTATTTGAAAAATTTGGTCAATTAATTGAAAATTTTGGGGTCAATTTGTAATTAACCATAAATTGGTGCCAAATACCTAATTAATTGAAAATTTTGGGCCAAATACCTAATTAATTGAAAATTTTGGGCCAAATTCGACTTGAAAAGACTAAAATAACCTTAGTAAAGGCGCACATGAGTTGACCGGCAGTTGACCACCCGGAAAAGTGGTCGACTGACCAAAAGAGACACTTTTTAAAAAGTGAGTGATCAACCAGGACACTCTAAAAAGTGAATGATCAACTGGTGACATAGGTAAAAAGTAGGTGATGTCCCCGGCCAAAAACCTTATATACAATGAATAAATTAAAGTATCGTATGATTTTATGTCTATCTAGCCTATGAAGTTGATATCTTTCTTCCAAAAATAAAGTTCAATGTGTTTATATCTGAGGGAATTGTTGATTTGATTTGATTCTGGTAAGTGGGTCATTGTTGTATTTTGGTCTCAATAACTAATACAGATGTGTAAGTGGTCCCTATAAATGGTTAGCAGGTGCGTATTTGGTCCTTAAATTAACACCTACGTTAATTTGGGAGGTTCTTAGGATTTTGAGACAATTTGGGGGTGGTTATGCAATTTTAAGACTTTGCTTGATCCCATAACTCTTTTTTTCTATTTTTTTTTTTATTGTTTTTAGATTTCTTGTCCATTTTTTTCCTACTGTTTTTAGATTTTCTTTTCGATTTTTTCCTAGTAAAAGGGTTCGATTTTAGTAGTTGTTTTAGCTAAACGTTTTGGTTTTGGCAAAACGGTCAGGTATTCGTAGTTTAATTTTTTGGCCAAAAAGTTCAACTTTGATTGTAGTTAAAGTTTTTGTCCCAGTAAGTGACAGTGTTGCAGACTTGCAGTAACAGTCCCTGATAGTGCACACGTGGTTCCCATATGGTCCCTAAATTAACCATGCTGTTAATAATTGAGGGTTTTATTAGCATTTTTGGGGATGAAAATATAATATTTAAAACTTCTGGGATCATGTTTTCGGATTGAGATTGCACTTTCAAAAATTTCACTTTTCATCCCAAAATGTTGAAATTTGTCAATCATTAACGGAAAAGTTAATTTATAGATCATTTGCGAATCACACGTACACTATGAGGGTTTGTTACAGCGACACTGCCATTTACTAGGATGAAATTAAAGTGCAATTTAGCCTCACTTACTGTGATTATTGCTGCATTTATTATCTATGTAATTTTGCTCAAAAAATACGTGAAACCGTCCAAATTTAAAGGAATTTTTAGTCTGGGGGACTGAACTGCAACAATTTTGACAATAATTGGGACAAAATTGCAACCGGTTATCTATCTGAGACCAAAATATAATCCCGTCCTATTATTCAATGAGATCATTTTAACAATTAATTTATGAAATATGATCGAAGTAGTTATTTATACTTTATAAGCCGACACAAAACACACAAAAGCATTAAATTTTTAAGAAACCTTAACGTTCAAACATACACAAGTAAAAATATTAAAAATAACATGTACGAAATTGAATCAGTACGAATTGAAAATACACGTGACCAGAAAGCCAGAAACATTACATGCCAACATCGATTAGCTTATCCAGCTAATTACATCGGGTTTACGTGAAAAATATAAATTTTGAATAGAAAAAGAACATTATTTGTATTCATCCATCTATGTGTCCATTTGAGTAGCCACGCCAACTGGATTAAAAGCCATTAAACGAAGATCATCGTCCATAATTATTATCCTGCAGTTACAAGAGTGAATCTTAGTGTTAATTTTATTTCATTTGCAAGCGTAAAAGTAAACAAATTACAGTATTTAAATAGGAATATTAGTTGGAAAATATCATGGTTACTACTTATCTGTAATAATGCATGCATGCAAAATAGTGTTTTCAGTACCTACGTACCTTTTCGAATGAATCCTTTAGATTCTTAGTAGTGATGTGGAGGTGGAGGAGACATTTTGGGGTAGTGATGAGGTGGGGGCTTGTGAACAGGTGGGGGAGGAGAATATTTGTGGTGGTAATGAGGTGAAGGCTTCTTAACTGGAGGTGGTGGAGACTTCTTGTGGTGGTAGTGAGGTGGGGACTTGTGCATTGGTGGTGGTGGAGATTTGTGCATTGGTGGTGGTGGTGAGTGTTTCATTGGGGGTGGGGGAGACTTGTGCATTGGTGGTGGTGGCGAGTGTTTCATTGGTGGTGGGGGTGAGTGTTTCATGGGAGGTGGTGGGGACTTGTGCATTGGTGGTGGTGGTGAGTGTTTCATTGGTGGTGGTGGAGACTTATGCATTGGCAGAGGTGGTGAGTGTTTCATTGGTGGTGGGGGAGACTTGTGCATTGGTGGTGGTGGTGAGTGTTTCATGGGTGGTGGTGGTGAATGTTTCATTGGTGGTGGGGGTGAGTGTTTCATGGGAGGTGGTGGAGACTTGTGCATTGGTGGTGGTGGTGAGTGTTTCATGGGTGGTGGTGGAGACTTATGCATTGGTGGTGGTGGTGAGTGTTTCATGGGAGGTGGTGGTGAGTGTTTCATGGGTGGTGGTGGAGACTTATGCATTGGTGGTGGTGGTGAGTGTTTCATGGGTGGTGGTGGAGACTTATGCATTGGTGGAGGTGGTGAGTGTTTCATTGGTGGTGGAGGAGACTTGTGCATTGGTGGTGGTGGTGAGTGTTTCATAGGAGGTGGTGGAGACTTGTGCATTGGTGGTGGTGGTGAGTGTTTCATGGGTGGTGGGGGTGAATGTTTCATGGGAGGTGGTGGGGACTTGTGCATGCAGGGACGGACGCAGAAAATAATATAAGAGGTAGCACAATTATTAAAATGTGGAATCAATAACAAAAATCTAAAAGTCAATACAAAAAAGTACGACAAGCATATTAAAAAATTCAAATTACAATTGACCACAACGCTTTGTCATGCTTTGAAACCTCTGTATGATAGCTTCATTTGACACAATTGAATATATTGATTATCAGAACGACAACGGTCTCAAGAAGCAACTCAAAATTGATCAAAGCCGAATAAAAAAAATACATTTTATATAACAAATTTACCAATAAATTTCTACAATTAAACTTTTCTTGATCATTCAAAACTACAATTGTGGCACACACAAGAAAGAAAACTCAAATTGATCAACCCAAGTCACAAAATCGTTTCTTTTGAAAAATATATGCATATAAATCTAAATAGAACTTTCTTACTTATTCAAAACAACAAATTTTATCATAATTTGAAACAAAACATTAGCATTAATCAAAAATTTTGATATGGTGTGGAGATAAAAAAAAAACCTACCCGTAACTAAAGGTTAAGATAAGTCTTGGAAGTTGGATTAATAATAAAGAGTCCATGTTGCTATATTATATAATTCAAACTAACATATGTAATATAGTACGTAATGTTTTAGATTATTAAGGGTATAAAAGTTTTACTCTCTCCGTTCTTTTTTATTTGTCTTTCTAGCCATTTGAACATAAATTAAGGAAAATAAAGAGTAGCCAAAAAGCACATTGGAAATGTAAAATGACAATCAATTGAAACTATATAATTCGTTTGTTAATAACTTCATAAGAAAAAAATAATCAAAAAGTACATTGAAAATGTAAATTTATAATTAATTATGCTAGGAAGACAAATATTTACAAACAAAAAATAAAGGCTAGAAAGACAAATAAAAAAGAACGAAAAAGTATAAATTTTATACTAGGGGTAAAATAGTAATTTCAGGTGTCAAAAACTAGAGGAGCACGTGCTACCTCATGCTCCCCTCTACATCCGTCCCTGTGTGCATGGGTGGTGGTGGTGAGTGTTTCATGGGTGGTGGGGGTGAGTGTTTCATGGGAGGTGGTGGGGACTTGTGCATGGGTGGTGGTGGTGAGTGTTTCATTGGTGGTGGTGGTGAGTGCTTCATGGGCGGTGGTGGTGAGTGTTTCATTGGTGTTGGGGGGGACTTGTGCATGGGTGGTGGGGGTGAGTGTTTCATTGGTGGTGGGGAGACTTATGCATAGGTGGTGGTGGTGAGTGTTTCATTGGTGGTGGGGGAGACTTGTGCATAGGTGGTGGGGGTGAGTGTTTCATTGGTGGTGGTGGTGAATGTTTCATTGGTGGTGGGGGAGACTTATGCATAGGTGGTGGAGGTGAGTGTTTCATTGGTGGTGGTGGTGAATGTTTCATTGGTGGTGGGGGAGACTTATGCATAGGTGGTGGAGGTGAGTGTTTCATTGGTGGTGGTGGTGAATGTTTCATTGGTGGTGGGGGAGACTTGTGCATAGGTGGTGGTGGTGAGTGTTTCATTGGTGGTGGGGGAGACTTGTGCATAGGTGGTGGGGGTGAGTGTTTCATTGGTGGTGGGGGAGACTTATGCATAGGTGGTGGAGGTGAGTGTTTCATTGGTGGTGGGGGAGACTTATGCATAGGTGGTGGTGGTGAATGTTTCATTGGTGGTGGGGGAGACTTGTGCATAGGTGGTGGGGGTGAGTGTTTCATTGGTGGTGGGGGAGACTTATGCATAGGTGGTGGAGGTGAGTGCTTCATTGGTGGTGGGGGAGACTTATGCATAGGTGGTGGAGGTGAGTGTTTCATTGGTGGTGGTGGAGACTTATGCATCGGTGGTGGGGGTGAGTGTTTCATTGGTGGTGGCGATGATTTATGGTGGTAAGGAGGTGGAGGTGGTGGTGAGTATTTCTTTGGTGGTGGAGATGAATACCAATCATTTGCAGAAGTTTGTGATGGAATGGTAATGGTTATCACCAAAACAAGAAGAGTAATCACTAGAGAGGACATGCTGGAAGACCCCTTTGTGTAAGTACCCATGTTTTGGTACCAATTATGGGATTTGGTTTGTTATGAAATTGTATGTTCAAAGGTCTTCTTTATATAGGCTTAAATGCAACTCACCAAATTGTGTTTTTATTCATATTGTCATATTGATATGTTATGTACCAATTTTAGAAAACTAAAGGGTTGACCTCAAGTACATAAATGTATTTTCTATGTACCTTCTGGGTTATTTAAAAAATCGTTTCCTTACAAGTTTGTTGAATAAAGTAGTGTATGCATGCATTTTTTTTCTTCTACATTTTGCCAATTTATATACCTTACCTTTAACTTTTATAATTAATTTACTTGAACTAAAGTAACTAGTGGTATATCATTAGTGAAAATAACCAAAATAATGCATATTGATATAACTTTTAAAGAAAAGTTACACATATAAAAGAACATCCTAAGTGCAATTTCACAATTCTCCCATTAAAATATCATATTGTTTACATATATATTCAAGGAGTAACAAAACCAATCAGGAGTACTATCAATTAATCCATCAATCATTATATCAATTTTAAGACAGATAATTTTCGTCTCATCTCCTTATAAACACCGTTAAAAAAGCAAATTAGCCCATTTTAAACATAAGATTGTTGCACCACGTCTCCTTACTTGTGTTAAAATTAACAGAGAGTAATGTAGGACACATGTCTATTTAGTAAGTATAATTGTCAAAGATTGTCCAAAGTCTTTATTAATTGATAAACTATTATGTACTATTCCTTTTTATTATATTAGCTGACAATTTATAATCATGAATAGATTTTAGTTACATTATAACATATTTTGAAATAAATATTATAAAGAATTTTTAAAAAGATCTAATTTTGTCAATTGTATACTTACTAAATAATTAATTAAACGAAAATTATGGTAGTAACAATTTTACCTTACAACACAAAAATGTTGATGTAGTACTTAAGTTATACTCTATTTCATTAGTTATTTTATAACATATCGTAACAATAGTTCATATGCTATAGAATTAAGGACGTATGATACATATTATCCAATTTAAAGCATGAAAAATTCATTGTCCTATTTTCTCATATAGACATTTGCGCAAAGCTGCATTGAGGTTTAGGAGTTAATTGCAGCAATGGTTTAGTAAATTACATTTATATCGCTGTTACTGAAATTGTTGTTATAATAGTCTCTGATAGTGTACACCCAATTAACATTTAGTCCCACATGTAATGGTGCCTTCAGAGCTTGATGTTTTTTGACTTTTTTGGGTTCCAAATGTGATTCTTGAAAGTTTGCGGCAACTTTTTTGTCCCGAAACCATGGAAAACATGAATAAAGTTGATGTTAACACAATGGTTTGAAGACAACGACTCAGATTATTACCACTTGTTTTAGTTATGGTGAAAAAATATCAAAAAATTAAAAACTGCATTTAACACCCCCACCCCCGTCATAACACATTATCAAGTTCTAACGGCATTAATTAATTTGGGATTAAATGTGAATCGGTTATACATGTTTAGAGACTAGTACTGTAACATTATTACTCACTTGGATGATTGGATGAATATGTAATTTAATCCCACTTATGGGGATAATTGTTGTAATTAACTTAAGGTTTGTACCTCTAATATGATATATTTATTTATGACAGGAGTACGTACTTATTCAAATTTGTTATCAAATTGACTATTTATTAATATAACCTTTCTTTATCTCTCGCTCTAGCTGTCCTCGTATTTTTATTCAAGAGAAAAGTAGAATAGCCAGATTTGTATTATTTAGTTAGTCAAATATTTGCCTAACTATGTGATTTGTATTATTTATTTATTTTTGAACTGCCCTTTCGAACCAGTTGACTTAGACTAGTAAAGCATTATTGGTACAAGTATTATTCTGTAATAATTTGGACAATTCCTTTTGATTTTTACATGGGTAGTAAAGCATTATTGGGACAAGTTATGATAATCAAATCACCAGCCTATTATTCGATGTCACTAAATATCTAAACTATTATATGAATACAATCTTTATGTTGAATTTATCTTTTTTTTGAAAATCACAAATTCTTGATTACTCCTTGAGTGAGTTGCACAAATAGTTCCCGATAGTGTCACCAAGTTGCATAGTCCTCGAGAATGGCAAAAAGTTGCAGATTAGTCCCACCTTAACTATTCCGTTAACTTTTACACCAACACACGATGAGAGGTTAAATTTGGGGCAAAAAATAATTTTTTTAAAGACAAGAACTCATATTTGGCGTAAGAAATTAATGAAGTTTTGCATTTCAACTTCATAATGAATTTTGATGAGACACTAAAAATGAGTTTATGTCTTAAAAATCATTTTTTGGTCCATATTTGACTTTTCATCGCGTCTTTATGTTAAAACTTAACGGAATAATTAACGTGGGGACTAATCGACAACCTTTTGACCACTTTCGGGGACCAAACTTCAACGGTACCACTATTAAGCACAAAGTGCAACTTGATGACACTATCGAGAACTATTTGGGTAATTCGCTCATTATTATTCATTAAATATAGTTTATATTGAACTCTTACTGATCAATCTATCAATCGGCCTTTTCGTCAATTTTAGGGCAAATGGCATCAAAGATCACTGACATTATCTAATATTTCCAATTCGATCACTCTCATTTAAAAGTGCCTATATTGGATCACTGAACTGAATTTTTTTGGTTAAATTTAGTAACTGGGCCGTTTTATAAGATTTTGGGTGCATTTTGTAAGTTTTTAGCAAGGGTAATTTTGTCCCTTCATATTTATAGACATTTAATCCTCGTTTTTTTAACTTTTTTTTAAAAAAAATTTAACTTTTTTTTTTAATTTTTTTAACTTTTTTTAAAAATTTTATTTTTCTAAAAAAATGGGAAAAAAAGAAAAAAATTATAAAAAATAATAAAAAAACAAAAATTGAAAAGACCAAAAAAATAGTAAAAAAAAGATTAAAAAAATAACAATTTAAAAAAAAAGTTAAAAAAAAATTAAAAAAAATCTTTAAAAAAATCTTTTAAAAAAAAGTTAAATTTTTTTAAAAAAAAAAACTAAAAAAAGTTTTAAAAACGAGGATTAAATGTCTATAAATATGAACGGACAAAATTACCCTTGCTAAAAACTTACAAAATGCACCCAAAATCTTTTAAAACGGCCCAGTTACTAAATTTGACCAAAAAAATTCAGTTCAGTGATCCAATATAGGCACTTTTAAATGAGGGTGATCGAATTAGAAATATTAGATAATGTCAGTGATCTTTGATGCCATTTGCCCTCAATTTTATTATAGTTACAATATTTATTCCTATTGAGCGTATCAATTGAACGTCTTCGAACATGATAATAATCATACCAAATCAATGAAGTCCCCCCTCATCTCAGACTATATATATATCATATCACACCTCTATTCGATTTAGTTTACAATATTTTATTTAACCTCTATATGATTTAGTTTATGATATTTTACTTCCAATAATAATACTCCCTCCGTCCCTAAAAGATTGTCACATTTTGACTTTTGTTAGTTAAACATTATAAAATTTGATCATGAATTCCTATTAAACGATAAGAAATAATATAGTGTTGTGGGACCTTGTTAGATTCGTCTCAATATATATTTTTGAAATATTAACTTTTTTATAATCTTATCGCATACAGAATAATAGATATTTATATTCTAAATCGTGTTTTGTTGACCACCAAAAGTCAAAATGTGACAATCTTTTAGGAACGGAGGGAGTATAATGCTAGCTTCTCTTCATATATCCAGTTTTGCATTTGCTTCTTTTGATTTGTGGAAGAAGACATCAATTATTGAAGGTGTTGTGGATCATGAGACTCATTGTATATATGCCTAATAACTTCATCCATCATTATCACTTCAAATATTTATTAGAATTGATAACGAGCAATTACAATTAAGAACTAGCTATTCTCTCACACTTATCTTAAATGATCGTTACGTCTTTTGGTCATCTCAATTAAATGACGACATAATATTATAAAAGTGAGACTAGATGATATTTTTACGTATATATATAATATATATATATTACTAATGAATTGTTTTTGATCATTTGGGCCATATATTATTATTACGAGTCATACTGATGATGATGTTTAGTTTACTGAGTCATGTGTACCATGTACACTTAGACATTGACAAGTTTGTTTAAACTTTGGATCTTAAAAACTGCAAATCTCACCTACAACGTTAAATAATGACTTCAATAATTTGTGTCCAATTTGCTTTTTTTATTTTGGATAAAATGCTGTACAATTTGTGTCCAAATTATTACTATCAATGATATATATATAATATATATATATATATATATTTAATTCAAGGTGAGGAACCTAATTTTTACAAAGCTTAATATATCCTTTAATTAGGATCATTTTCAATTGGAGATATTTGGGGTGATAGTTAACTCCAATATAAACCATTTGGGGGAGGATATTTCTATAGGAGCCAAAGATATCATTATTCTGAAAAAGCGGAAGGGAGTACCAGCCTTGGTAGGCCTGAAAGGGAGCAAGCCTACATGTACTTTCTAACATGACACATTTTTATTGGTTGATTGTATATTTATTTTATCATCTTATTATTGAAACATATAAATTTATTTATTTTTAATTCTTTTTTACATTAATATTTTTATTTTTTGAAGATTTATATATAAAAACTAGGTTTGTTTGATTTGGATAACAATTTTGTTTTGCAATTTTGTTTTTTTGTTTTCCTTAGTTTTTTGCTACTTTTATCAACTATTATTAGTTAATTTTAAAAATAGTAAATTTTTTACAACAAAAGATCCCGGGTTCGAAACTCACCTCATCGCTAATTTACAACAAAAATAATAAATTTTCTTATATAAAACATAATTAATAATAAAAATTATAGAATTATAAAACTATAATAATATAAATAAAATAAGAAGAGAAAATGAATATATGTTAATGATGTGGAAGGAAGAGAAAATGATGTTGAAGGAAGAGAAAATGAAATCACTCTTTGAAATACCTCCTACTATGGAAGTGTGGAGATATTTGAAATATTTGAAAGATAATTGAGAATATTTAATTATATGAAAAATGAATAAAATGATGTGATATAAAATATTGGGGAGATCAATTATCTCCTACTCAAAATGGTATGAAATATTACTGTTAAAAGAATAAATCAAAGGATATACTAAATTCTCCATCATCTTCCACACACTCCACATAATGAATGATTCATCTCTCCTATAGCTCATGTATTACATCATATTCTTCCAAAGTGTGTGCTGTAAAACATAATCTGGTCATGTGTGAAACCATTTAGTGCATAGTTATTTCCACTCTCCAGCTGCATCTCATCTAATAATGGATAATTAATTTTATATAAATAATACAATATTACCATGTCGAGTTTTCTTTAACTTTAATTTGTTTGATCTTGAAAAATTGTCGAGTATGTACATACAATATAAGAGGATGGCTAAGTGACTTTTATGGCCATTGACTTTAATTTTTGTCCAGAACCCTAAATCTGACATATAACTTCACCTACCATTGAATGAATTTTATATATTTATGTCTGAACCAATTAATAATAAGATCACATTCTAACGCGCTATTTCTTCGTTTACTTTCATTTTTATTTCATGGCAACTTGAGGATATTTTAGTACAACAAAACAAAATTCAATAACATATTATATAGTACCAAGTATATATATTTAATAATGCACTAGCTAATAATGTAACATGAAGTAACATTTCTTGATACGAATCGGCTTTGGTTTATTCGCTTAACAATTGTGATTAGTCACCATGCTTACGATCGATGT